>CM038796.1:39504443-39579192 GCA_021764765.1 Vicia sativa | reverse complement strand
TCGGATCAATTCATAGATGTCAACCATCAAGTTGTTTCTTACCGCAATCCTGTGCCTACTTTACTTGGGAATATCCTACATTCTCCCACACTCGTACTATCAAAAGACAAGGAACTCATGTTGTATACCGTTACTTTCAAGGTGGTTTATTTCGACCTTCCTCCATCAGTTTTGAAGAATGAACAAAGGATGAAGTGGTCTCAAAGACTAATGTCACTCTCTCATTCGTGATATCCGTTGGAGTCTTTCTCTCAAAAGGACTTCACTTCATCGAAAGGCCAGGAGAATTCTAATGTACCACTACTTGGTATAAGGAGTATTACTTACAACCCTTCTCTAGCTCTACGTCAGTTTGGTTTTGCTCAAGAGATGGTCCACATGATATGCTTCTCCAAGATATTGTGTTCGACTACAACCACGATCTCCAGCATTACCGACGAAGGTTCATACACGCTGGGGCATGGTAAAGAAGACTGATACCAAGACTTTGGGGCACCCAAACTCCATTCCTTGGGAACCTTACAAATGGGTGCAGCTCGAGCTCAAAACCTCATGATGCCATTCACACTGTTTTACCAAGAATTATGGAACTCTGCTATAGGTGACGAATCCCATACCGTTCTCCATCCTGACATGCCTACTGATTTTGAAGACTTGAAGAGATCCTGGATTCAACTTAAAGAAGAGAGGGATACCTTTGAAGCTCAGTGTTATGCAAGCGAGAAGAAAGTGCTAGAGTTGACCAAGCTACTTCACGAGGAGCGAAACATCAACGCCTACATCGGCACCAAGAGGAAGCGCCCATGGGAGACTTAGAGATTTAGGATTTTCTTTTATTTGTTTTGAACTATCTTTGTACTTAAAAAGAAAAAAAAAAGAATAAAAGAGTACTAATAAATGTTTGTTCATTGCTTGTTTAACAAATTTAAATCTCTAAGGTCCTTGAAAACATTGCATTGCATCCGCATAAACATTGCATATCATAGCATAACATTGCATCATAGGTACATTGAAGATTGGTTTTCTCATTTGCTCGCTATTTATTTTAGTAAATGGCTTTCACAGTCACCAAAGATCTGTGCTCAATGCTCTGGCCAAAGATGTTCACCACCTTGGTCCAAGGCCAAGAAGATCCAAGAAGCTCATCAACAGAAGAAGGTTGTTGGTCTTCTCAACATGGGCGACGCCAAAAAGGTGGTCCTAGAGTGGTTAGTCGAATTGAGCTCTCTCAAGGAAGTGTCAAGAAGGAAGATGAGCAAAGTAACAAAGTGGTGAAGGCAACAGCCTGAACTTGAGAAGAACTATGATGATGGCCAATACGATGAAGATGACAAGTACAAGCAACTTGAAGACCGTCTGAATGTCTGGAAACCTCAAGATGTCCGGCTGAATTTTGATGATCCGAGTCTTGTCCCTCGTGTTGTGATTCCTCCCAAGTTCAAAGTTCCAACTTTGCTAAGTATGATGGCATGTCTTGCCCTAAGCTGCATTTGAAGTCCTATGTTCGTAAGATCAATCCTCACACCGATGATGTAAAGTTGTGGATGCATTATTTTCAAGAGAGTTTGTCCGAACCCAATTGGAATGGTATTATCACCAGAGAATGACCGATCCGCATTTGGAGTGACTTGGCTGATGCTTTGCACAGTATGAGTAATGTCGAATTGACACCCACTGCATGCAACTACAAAGCATGTCTATGGGTCGACGAAGTTCAAGGAGTATGCTGTATGGAGAGATCTAGCAGTAGAGTTCAACCACCCTTGTCCAATAGGAGTTGGTTGATATGTTCATGGGAACACCGACAGCCCATTCTTCAATCATCCGATTGAAACTCTTCACCGGATTCACCGAGCTGATATTACAGCGAGCGATTGAAGCCGGTATCAAGAGTGGAAGATTCATAGAGACATCTTCAAATGTCACAAGAGATCTTTTGGTGGTAAGAAAGAAGCCAATGCTATGTATGGTAAAAGCCGAGCCAAGACCGACCGTGCTCAACTGGTAAGGGCTTGTGATCTCCAATCCTACATCAAGACAACCTCAACAGACAACGCTGCAGCGTAACGCAACGAAGATACTTTACGAAGATCAACATGCCATTGTCGCAAGCCTTGCAACACATGTTGAAAGTAGCCGACATTTGAGGGATCCTCCTGAATGTCAACACTTCCTCTCCGAGATACAATCCTAATGCTAAGTGTGCTTACCATTCCAATAGCCCGTGACATAGTAACGATGATTGTTGGGCTCAAGAACAAGATTCAAGATATGATTGAAGCTAAGCAGATTGAGTTTGATCCTCCCGTGAGACCAATGTGATCAACGCGCCTATGCCTAACCATGACAAGAGTTCCAATGTCATGGTGATGATACTTATGTTTTCAACATAGATGACTTGACCATTCCTCGATGATCGTTAAGAAGAATTTGCCAAGCCGTGTCAATCCAGATGCCCGAGAATTGTCGTTGGTGCCCATCCGCACTGATGGTGTGTTGGTTGAGAAGACGTTCGTATGATGGATAACCGTGAGATACTATTTCGAAACCACCGTGCGTAAGTCGTGTGAAAAATGTCAAGTTGAAGATCGACAATGCAAATGAAATCGTACATCTGTGGGATACCTTGGGGCAGCCAAGTGGAAAGTATGATTACATGGTGAAGTACACTGTTCCTGAAAGCTACAAGATTCCTATTGAAGATGTTAAGGCAACCGGATGGGGTGACGATTTCCCAGAAGACTATGCTGATGTTAACACAATAAGGATTTCCTCTGCTGATCCTGTGCCTAGAGTGGCACCTCTCATCATTACTTTCCAAGGCAGCCCATATTCCTCCGACAAGGCTATCCTTGGAATTATGGAGTCGATGTTTACTATCATGGCGCAAGCAAGACCTTGACCATTGAAGATCTTACTACTGAAGCTACCATTCCGACATTGACAACATCACCGGATCAAGTAAGGTGACCAGAACTGAAGGGTATTCTTTATATCTCTCCTCCAAAGACACCGCGACTCTCACAGATCCCACTATTCAATCCATTCCCCAAGCTAGAGGAAAGAACCAAGGACTCATCCCCGTCAAATTAAGTACCAAAGGAAGTTATCAAGACACTCCAAACAAGAAATGGAGGAAATTTCAAGATTATCAAGAAGAGTGACTACAATGTTGTGAATGCTGGGACAAACTCGTCCCAAGATTCCATGCTTGCTCGCTTCTGTGCTCGAGGCTCATGCTAATGCCTTGGTGAAGTTTTCAAGAATGCTCACGCACCGCAAGACACTACCACCGACCAGTTTGAAGTTTGTATTGCTAGCCTGGCTGCCAACAACAGCCTAGGCTTCTCTGATGTTGATTTGACTCCTTCCGAAAGAACACAACAAAGCCTTGCACATCTCTGTTGAATGCAAGGCACTACATTGTCTCATGTTTTGTGGATACCGGTCGCCTCAATATCCACCAAGACCGCTTTTGATCGACTTGATGTCAAGGGTTGGTTCTGACCCAAAGGACATTATTGTGAGAGCTTTTGATGGTTCTAAGCACAGACTTGGAGAGCTCATCATTCGTAAAGTCGGTTCCCACTTTTGACTCCACATTCTTTGTCATGGACATCCGTCCGCTTACTTCTTGCCTACTGGACGCCTTGGATACATGGGGCAAGCGTCACATTTCTACCTTGCATCGGTCAAGTACCCGTAAAAGGAAGGTTGTCACAGATGTGGTGAAGAAGAATATATGGTCACTATCTACATCATTCCGATACCTCGAGGTGGAGGGTGAATTCTTCGAGACTCGTCAAGCTTTTTGAACAATACACGAGTCATACCTGCTGACTCTCCGGTTACACAAATCGCTTAAGATGGTTTCAATAAAGATGCTCAAGCCATCGTTGAACAAGGAGGTAGCATGCTGGTCGCCCGATCTTCCTTTCAACCGATGACCGGTTTAGGCTTCACCATCAAAGGTCGTAAGATGATACGCCGCGAACGTGCCGCCAACTTCCTTTCCGCATCACCGAGTGGAATCCATGCTATAGAAGACAACGATAACGGCTTCGACATCAGCAAGTGGATCTTCCCAACGCCGCATCATGGCTCAACAATTGAAGATCAAGACGCCATACCAATCTCCTTTAGTCGAGTAATTGTCTTGTTTTGTTTTGCTTTTCGATTTCTTTATGTTTGAACAATAAACTTTGAAAGCCTAGTGCCTTGCCCGCATCATGGCTCGCTTATGGTTTTATCTGTTGTTCGCGGCTTTCATTCAATAAATTCGTTGGACTTTGCATTCAATTGTTTGTCTTTCTTTACTTTATCACCCCTTCAAAAAGCTATGTGTTTCTTACACACACCCACGTGATACACGCAGTAATCACTCGAATCTCAATAACAAATGCTATTGCTAAATATGACTTCGATAATCCGATCTACAAGTCAAGATTTAAAGTGAGGAAGATTGTAGTGCTGGAGAACTTGCAAGATCTGCATGCAAGAAGAGCGAGTTATACCCAATAAGAGCAAGTCGAGGTTGTGAATTTGGGTACCGATTTAAGATGTAAAAGAGATCAAGATAGGAGCGGGTCTTGAGAATAAGTTAAAGAAAGGTTGGTTCGTATGCTATGAGACTATATTGAGGTTTTTGCTTGGTCATATGAAGACATGCGGTTTAGACATTGATATTGTGGTACACCGATTGCCATAAAAGAAGGTTTTCTCCTGTTGAAAAGGTTCACGACGCGTTCCGAGATGTCATAGAAATTAAAGTAAGTTATGAAACAGCCTCAATGCCGGATTCCTAGCTATTATCTATCCACAGTAATACAAACGTGGTCTCGTACTCTAAAAGGATGGTAAAGTTCATGTGTGGATTACAGACCGAATAAAGCGAGTCCGAAGATGATTTCCACTTCCTCATATTGATGTTCGTTGACAACACCGCCAAAGATAAGGTTTTCTTTCATGGATGGTTTCCTACAATCGATCAAAATGGCTCCCCGAAGACATGGAGAAGACTACTTTGTTACACGTGGGGCACTTTCGCACAAGGTTATGCCGCTCGGATGAAAACGCTGGTGCCACCTATCGGCTATGGTGACATTATTTATGACCGATTCATCACGATGAGGTTTACATCGATTTATGATAGCTCGATCACGATCAAGAAGAACATCTTGATCATTTGCGTAAACTGCTTGATGATTGAAGAAGTACAAAGTCGAGACTCAATCCAACAAGTGCACGCTTGGAGTCGATCCGGAAAACTCCTGTGGTTTGTTGTCGTTGGTAAAGGTATTGAGGTTGATCCCGCCAAGGTTAAAGCTATCCAAGAGATGCCACCTCCCCGACCGAGAAAGAAGTCGAGGTTTCTTGGGTCGATTGAACTACATTGCCGTATCATTGCACATCTAATCGCTACTTGTGAGCCAATCTTCAAGTTACTTAAGAAAGATCAAGTAGTGGAATGAACGACGATTTCCGTATCGCTGACAAAATCAAGGAGTACCTACATAATCCTCCTATCCCGATGTCACCGAAGGAAGACTTACTTGATGCTATAGAGAATTCAATGGGGTGGTCAGGCATGACGAGTCGGGTCGAAAAGAGCATGCAATATACCACCTTAGCAAAAGTTTACCGATCGTGGAAACAAGATACTACAAACGAGAAAACTTGGTAACGCTTTTGGCTCGTCACGACTAAGGCGCAGATATGTTGACTCACACTACCTTATTGATTTCAAGATGGATCCGATCAAATACATATTTGAGAAACCAGCTTCCTGTGAAGAATAGCAAGATGGCAAATGATCTTGACCGAATACGACATCCAAAGACACTTCTCTAAAGCGATTAAAGGAAGTGTGGTAGCCATCATTGGCTCACTCAAGCCAGATGACTATCGCCTATGCACCAATTTCCGATGAAGATGTTTTACTAGTTAAGGTATCAAGAACCAGTCCCGACGAAGGACCCAACAAGGATCCCGATGGACCATGGTCTTCGATGGAGCTCTCAACGACTTGGCAATGGCATTGCCATCATTACATCCCTCACAAAGTGACATACCCTTTCACCGCCAGATTATGTTTCAGCTTCACCAACAATATGGCCAATATGAAGCTGCATCATGGGTATCAAAGTCGCTTATTGACTTAAGAATCAAGTTCTTGCAAGTGTATGGAGACTCACTTTTAGTGATCAATGATTAAGGGCTAGTGGGATACGAAACATTCAATCTCATTCCGTACGAGCATAGCTGAGTTTGATCCCCTACTTCAAGAGGTTACTTTCAAATACATTCCACGAGAAGAGAATCAACAGACGATTGCTACTATGTCGCCTATGTTCAAGGTCGATGGGACAACGAGGTCCCCTGCATCATCATCGAAGTTTGTTGAACCAAACAGTATTGTCATGAGCTTGATACGTAAGAGAAACCTTGGTACTACGACGTGAAAAGGTATCTGAGACTCCGAATCCCGTAGGGCATCTCATAATGATAAGAAGTTTTTGAGAAGGTTCTGATCAAATTCTTCCTCAACAACTAAGATCTTATACAAGCGCAACCATGACTTGTGCTTATCTACTGCGGTAGACCGTAAAAAGAATACGATCATGGAAGAGTTACAGACGGTACCCACTCCAGCACACCATGGCTAAGAAGATTCCGAACGGGTTACTATTGGTCCACCATGGAAGTCGATTGTCACCATACGCTCGATCTTGTCACAAATGCCGATATATGCCACAAAGTGCACGTACTTCGTGCTCCGAATGTTCTAACAGCTCCTTGGCCTTTTGCAATGTGGGGCATTGACATGATCGAGAAAACCACAAAGCTTCCAATGGACATCGCTTCATCCTTGTGGCAATTGACTACTTTACCAAGTGAAGTAACCTCGTCACAGATCTACCAAGAATATGTGGTTCGATTCATCAAGCATAATCTTATCCGTCGATATGGCATTCCCGAAAGTATTATCACATATAACGTTCCAATCTCAACAACAAGATGATCACCGAATCGCACGCAGCTCAAGATCAAGCATCACAACTCTTCTCCTTATCGCCTAAGATGAATGGCGTAGTGGAAGCCAACAAGAACATTAAGAAGATTATACGTAAAATGACAGGACTTACAAAGATTGGCATGAGATGTTACCATTTGTTCTTCATGGTTATCGACTACAAAGACGACATCAACAGGGCAACCTCTTCTCTTGTATACTAGATGAAGCGCCTACCCATCGAGGTTCGATATTCTCAACCGTAGTCCTCCAGACGCAGAGTTAGGCTTAAGACGATCATGGCTCGTATTAACGGCTTGACCAGATTAATTTGATTGATGAGAACGACTCGCATCCATTTGCCATGGATGATTTATCGTAAACGAATGATCGGAGCATTTAGCAAGAAGGTCAAGCACCGAGTCTATCAAGTGGTGACCTAGTAGTCAAGCGATCATTCTTCCACAAGGTGATCCTGGGGCAAGTGGACTCCACCCATGAGGGACCATTTGTAGTCAAAACAAGTGTTTTCTACGAGCTAAGATACTTAGCACCATGGATGGCGAAGACTTCCCACACCCTCGTAGTATAGTCAAAAAATACTACGATGAAGAGACCCTAGGTCAACGAACCTAGGCAAAAATAAGGCATCCTCGCGAACCAAAAGTGTTCGGGCAAAAGTTAAGGATATATACAAAACATGTACACCCTAAGTCGAACCCAAAGGCGGTTGGGCAAAAAGGGTATCCCAGAGACCGAAACCCGAAGGGCGTCTATAAAAATTAGATTTAAGCGTGACGACTATGTCTCTTCCAGATCACCGCTTCAGACTACTATCAAGATTCAAGATTCAAATGGCTAAGATCACCTACCTACTTTCTAATCGATGTTAGGAGATGAGATAGTCGAAATATATGAGTACTAGCATAGTGGAACTTAACGAGATTGTTTTCGACAGCTTTTACCTTTCTTATGTACAAATTACTTGGCCATACGCCACCTTTCAAATAAACGCAAGTTTCTTTACTGTTGTTGTCGTTATGTTTGCGGTTGAAATGACTATACGATTACAATAAGAATCTAATCACAAACATGTGTAAAGGCTACAAAGCTTTGTGGAATTGAGATGACGGCGGGTCACCAAAAGCATTTCGCAGTAACATAATTTAGGTGTCACTACTAAATCCCCAATGGGTATACGTAATGCCGGAGCGATTCCACTAATGGAAATGTTACATCTCCCGAGTAGTAACACTTCATTTCCGACTCAGATGTTGGTTTTTGGGCGATGTTCTTTCAACATTTTGCGGGGTAGCGGTGATTCGTGCTTCGTAAGTGGCGAGTAGTAAGTAATGGGAAATCTACATTTTGTTTTCCGGGGAGGGCATACAGTAAAGGTTTCCTGGGGTTAGGTTCATAAATGCCTCAGTGAGATTTTGGTAGCGTATTCCCTAGGTTTTGGGCCTGGTGATTTTGGGTCTGTTTCTATTTTTGAGGTTTCCTAGGCGATTTTGGGCGATATGAAATCAATGGGCGGTTTGCATAAGCGATAGTGTTCGGAATGGAAATTTTTTCTCACCCCAATCCCCGTGGTTAAATCAAATGTAATATCCGCATTTCTTCAAGATGGATATGTTTTGAAATAACAACATCTATCATCATTATCATAAAGTCATATGCATGCTATGCATATATATTGTCATGCATCATATGCATAAGACTAACAAATATTCTATCAAAGTCTCTTGTTTTTTCCAAAAACAAGTCACTTCGACGAAACAGTTCGTGATTAAGCCCCGAACCGACGGAAAACTATCCGAAGACCACCGGTTGTCCTCGACGAATGGTCCAGATTAAGCCCGAACCGACGGAAAACTATCCGAAGACTGTTGTCCTCCGACGACGGTCTGTGATTAAGCCCCAACCGACGGAAACTATCTGAAGACCGCCTCGTTATCCTCCGATGGATCAACCGACGGCAATGTGGAAGCTATCCACATTTTGCCAACTACTATTCCCTCGTAGTAATCAACACAAAGATTATTCTCAATTTTTATCAATGCAACTGTAGTCCGCATTTATGCCGCTTATGGATGGCTCTTAAGCCCATCTGATTACTTGTTAAACATTTCTCCACTTTCGTATTGCATATTGGTTAAAATCAATGCAAACCAATAACTTCATTGAAAATGAGCACGAAGTCTAACATGGGATCTCCGATGGCATCTTAAGCCCATCTCCATGCTCCCGCCAACGACTGCAGAGCCTAGCAGACGGCTCACTCCTCAAAGATCGATCTTTCCGATGGCATCTCAAGCCCATCTCCGACGATTCTCCTCCCATCAACAACCTCGAGTCTAGCATACGACTCATCCCCAAGTCTCTACCTTCTCCAAATGGCATCAGAAGCCCATTCGCATCATCCACAACAAAGAGTGCTTTGTGGAGCAGTGTTCAATCATCTTCTACCTTCAGCAAAGACAGCGTGTCAATCTAACCCTTCCAAAGACAAGATGATTGAACAGGCAGCTGTCATCTCAAAATTTTCCCTCCATCCTCTCAAGATATTTCATACATCCATACTCAAGGATTCCTCAAGAGTTGATCGACAAACTCTCTCCTAGACAATCAACCCAAACTAGGTTTGGCAATTCTCGTGTCAAGATGGATCCCAACATCTCCAATGGTCTTCATGCCTCCTCATATGCTTCAAAGATTCTCCATGTTTTCAAGCCTTACAAGTGCCTGATAATTGCTCGATGGTTGAAAATCACAGATTGGACAAAAAGTCAACCGGTCAACAAACTTCAAATTTTTGGTCAACATCCTCATTGAAGTTACATTCATCATTTGATCAAGGGTTGATCATGACTCATCAAGAAAACTCAAGATTTGCTCAAAAGTCAAACTTTCTAAATTAGGGTTTCTAAATGAAAAGTCAACATTGACCGATCATAACTTCTTCATACTTTCTCGTAAATTTTTCCACCACCTCTTGTTTTGAAGGAAATTCAATTCTACAACTTCATGTCTCACAAGAATGTCCAAAAATGCTTCATTTGAGAGGTATGGCTCAAAACATATGTGTCATTTTCAAAGTCAACACAAAGTCAACTTTTGTTTTGAAGATATATTGAGCATGGAAACTCCAATTGAGATGAGACCAAAAGGTTGGTTAGAGGACTCGCAGAGCTTTTAAAAGTCCAAGAACACTCAAAAGGTGGAAAATGAGCAAGATACACCATTCACAAGTTGGGCAATTTTGAAAGAGTGCACAAAGAGAGATTTTAAAATCAAATTTTTTGCAAATGGGCTTGCTTTTTCTTCATCCAAACTTATTCCTCATACAATTAGGAATATCCAAGCCCAATGCCACGAATTTTATTTTATTTTTCTATTTAATTTGAATTTATTCATTTAAATACAAATTAAATTTAAAAATAAAGTATAAAATCAAAATTAATTGTAAAATTGATTTTTTTCCTTCCCTACAAAGGCCAACAAATTTCGAAATTTGATCAATATGGCAAGATGGATTGAAAATTAATCAATTTTGAAAATTTTATTTTGTACAAAATTTGATTTGCATTGAATGTTGATTGATTCTTTCCCAAAACCATTCCAAATCCATCCAAAGATAAATATATGATGCATACCTATCAAGAAAAGAGGAGAAAATTGGCTCAAGAACCCTATTCCAAAGCTCAAAACTGTGGCAAACAAGCAAGTGGCAATATACCCAGCCATTTTCAATCGATTTTGAGGTGTCCAACACATATTTTTGAGTCGATCCGCACTTACTGATCAAAACCATCCGAATCGTGAACCAAATCGGTTTGTTCTTGAAAATTTCAAAATCGTATTCCATTGTTCATGCATTATTAACATGTTTTGTGTTTGTTTTTGTGATTAGTGATGAGCTTTCTCTTTAATTGAATTTCCATGGCCGGAACGCGTATCACCATTGTTGTTTCCCATGCCGTTTTAGGGTTTCTCTTAAATGGAAAATGAGACCTATACCAATGCATCCGGGATGATCTCAGGAATCGAACCATGGCTTTAGAATTCATTTATATTATGTATGCTGGATTTTTGATGTTTGCCAGGGACTTAGCGTCGAGCAATGGCCGACGCTGGATTTTCAAATATTTGAAACGAAGAAGATAAGTCGCACAAGATAAGTATCTGTGGGAGCGACGCGTGTTTTGATCCCACTCACCCGTTTCCAAATGTGCTTGCACACTTGGCTCAGCTTGGTTAGGCGTTCACTGCTCGTAGATGTCTCACATGTCCCTTTCGAATCCTCCAGACCGTTTTTGTTTTCTTTTTCCAAACTTCAACTTTTCATATTTTCTTTTATTTAAATATTTTGCATCATTTTAATTTCTTTTCATATTTTTATTTATGCATTAAAAAATCATCAAAATATTTTTTCCTTTTGCATTTATTTTCAGAAAACCTTTATTTAATTTATAAATTAAAAATATAATTTTGCATGCATATTTATTTTTATTCATAATTTTGCATTTAAATCACTTTTAATTCATTTTTAATTATTAAAATGCATCCAAAAAATCCCAAAAATTATTTTTACATATTTATGTTATTTCCAGCATGTCATATTTTTTCCAATTAAAAATTTGCATTTTTTCTAACATTTTCTTATTTCGATTTCATCATATATTTTTCTTTTATCGTTTTCAAGTTATTTTTGACGTTTTTTTACCGCTTATTTTTCAATAATGTAATCTTATGGATGTAATAGTTTAAATTAGGTTTTAATTTTCCGTAAGTTTAAATTATGTATGCCCCAAAGCCATGTAATAGCGTAGACATTTACTTTCCGCACTTTACATTCCGTATTTTAATTTCCGCACCCTATAAATGCTAGTAATTAGGGTATGGCAAGATAATAATTGGACATAGCTCACTCTTAATTTTCAAGATAAAATACCTGAATCAACACACTTTTTCACACACGCACCCCTTAGGGTAATTCTCTCTCGTTGCCTTTACAAATACAAATGGTCATGTCCCTTGAACGTAGAGGTATCCTAGCACCGTTGCCTTCCAAACAAATCATCATAGTCCCTTCGATACAAAGATCATAAGACCCACGATGTCGCCTCCGAATACATGATCTTGACCCTCGATTGTTGCCTACGAAAAATGATGATAGTCCCTTCGAATGTGCTAGGATACTTCCTACAAGTTGCTTTCTATGACCATCCGATGTCCCTTCGAATGTCCCGTTTACATCCAACGAATAAGGTTACCTACCAACTAATGGTATGGATAGCACTATTCTAAAGGAACGTAAAATAACACGAAAACGACCAATTCTGAGTAGGTAATAAGACTTTTAGTTGCTTGCTCTATCAAAATGTTTTTCACACCTCACACTTTTTGTCAAAGTTCAAACTCTTTTCAAAACGAAACATTTCCGAACACTTTGTATACATTCCTACATGAATCATTACAAAGTCAAAGCGAAATGCCTTTTCAAAACATTTTGTCAAACACACAGAAAAGCAAATTTTAAAGTGATCTAGAGCAACTAAGAGCCTGAGATAACTACGGATGGAAAGGGGTGCCGATACCTTCCTTTTCATAACCATTCTCCTGCATCGTAATCTAACGAAGGTCTTTTTCGTACTTTTACCTTCCCTTAGTTGGATAAAATAAAAGTCGGTGGCGACTCTTGCTATCCGCACATTAGCGATACAAAATCCTACAAAGTCAGTTCACCGTATCACACCGGGTGTACATTTTTTTGTATATGTCCTTAACTTTTGCCCGAACCCTTTTGGTTCGCCAGGATGCCCTTATTTTTTCCTAGGTCCGTCGTCCTAGCGGGTCTCTTCATGCGTAGTATTTTTGACTATGTCATAGTGGGAAGTCTTCACCATCCATGGTGCTAAGCATCATAGTCACCGGAAAATACTGCCTTGACTACAAACGATCCCTCGTGGGAGTCCATTTGCCCCTGGGATCACCTTGTGGAAGAATGATGCGCTTGACTACTAGATCACCGACTTGGTAGACTCGGTGCTTGACCTTCTTGTTAAATGCTCTGATCATTCGCTTCTGATAGATCTGTCCATGGCAAATGGACGCGAGTCGCTTTCATCAATCAAGTTAATCGATCAAGGCGAGTCTCGACCCAATCGTCGCTAACTCGCCTTGGAGGACTCGTTAAGGGTATCTGAACCTCGATTGGTAGGACTGCTTCCATACCGTTGATAACACAATTTTATATAGTATATTTGATTTAATTTTCATAAATAATGTTAGTAAATTTATTTGATTATTTCATTTTATTTCCATATTACGCTGGTATTTTTATTATTTCAGGTATTTTATTTTAATTAGACAAATTGAGCAAAGTGAAGAAATTAAGAGAAATATTTGATAAAATGTGCAAGAAATGAAGAAAAGGGGTGTGCAAAGCAAAATAATGGATCAAGGAGCCCAAGAAGCCCAAGCAAGCAAAAGCCCAAAGCAAGCAAACCCTAAAAAGGGCACGTGCTAGGGTGAGACGCACGTCTCAACCCCCCTCCTAAAAAGGAGGCGCCCGCCTCGGAGTCTTCCCTTAGTGGGAGACGTCCGTCTCCAATGCCACGTTGGCCCTAGGAGAAAAAGGTGGGACGCCTGCCTCAACGTGGTGAGTCGGTGAGGGAATTTTGAGACGCACCTCTCTTAGTGGGCAGTTGAGAGTGAGATTTTTGAGGAGAAAGCTACGAAAATCTCTCAACAAGTGGTTACATCCTACCACTATAAAAGGACACCTCCAAATCATAATTTTACACACCGTTTCTCAGCATTATTTCCCAGTTTCAAAGTTTATTTTTCCGCATTATTTTTCCATTGTAATCCAAATTTCGTAGTTATTTTCCGCATTATTTAAATTCCGTTGAAGAACCGACGTTGTACGAGTTATTTCTAATTTCAAGGATTATTTCCAGATTTATTTAATTCGTGTTTCTTATTTACATTGCTTTTATTTATTTAATTAATTGTTTGCATGAGATATATTTGTTTTGCCATGAATTTATTAATGAATGTTAAAACCTTTAATTTATTCATGTCTGCTTTTATGAATATGTCTCGCTAAATTATTTAAATATCGGTATGTAACGAAAGTTAATTTGAATGGATCCTAATAAATGTGTTTGATTATATTTTATAAAATAAACACTTTTTCCCGATTTAGTTATCTAATTTATTTTGTTAAAAAGGTTTAGAAACCAACAGAGCGAAAGTTTGAGGTTAATAAACCGACTAAGATTAGAAACCAATAGAGCGAGCTTGAGGTTTAAAATCGATAGTAGATACTAGGTATTGTTTTTAAAGATCATGATGCTTTAAAACCAATTAAACTTTATTTATTTTCAAAAAGTAATTTTAAAATCAATGGATAGCGGAAGCATACATCGTAGTTTAAAATTATAATTTACTTCAATAGAGCTTAAAGTTTGAGAATAGATTTTTAAATAAATACTTTTGTGAAAAGATATTATTAACATTTTTAGAAAATAAAGTTGGAAAGTCGGATTCTTTAGGATTAACGAGTACATACCAATATTCGTGATTATTATTATTTTAATTAAAATTAAGTTTTATTGCCCAAAATTTCAATTTATTTATTCATAGCTTTAGCTTTACAAGAAGTTTAGATTACGTTAGTTCGATTTATAGTCCCTTAGGTTCGATATCTTTAAAACTACTAATTGGCTGTGATACTTGCAGTCTCCCGATTAATTTAGACGATAAAGTCGCGATCAACCGTACACAAGAGAGAAGGGAGTTTCCCCTGTGGATGCTCGTACTGTAGTGCGATAACCATGAAGAGCAAATGGTAACATCTCATGCCAATCCTTGTAAGTCACTGTCATTTTCTGTATAATCTTCTTAATGTTCTTGTTGGCGGCTTCCACTGCGCCATTCATCTTAGGCCGATAAGGAGAAGAATTATGATGTTTGATCTTGAACTGCGTGCAGAGTTCGGTGATCATCTTGTTGTTGAGATTGGAACCGTTATCTGTGATAATACTTTCGGGAGTGCCATATCGACAAATAAGATTATGCTTGATGAATCGAGCCACAACATTCTTGGTAACAGATGCGAACGAGGCTGCTTCTACCCACTTGGTAAAGTAATCAATTGCCACAAGGATGAAACGATGTCCATTGGAAGCTGTGGGCTTGATTTCTCCGATCATGTCAATGCCCCACATTGCAAAAGGCCAAGGAGCTGTTAGAACATCGAGGTATCGGAGGCACGTACTTTGTCGGCATAATCGACACTTGTGACAAGATCGAGCATACGTGACAACCGCCTTCCATGGTGGACCAATAGTAACCTGTTCTCAAAATCTTCTTAGCCATCGTATGTCCACCGGAATGGGTACCAAATGCCTTCGTAACTCTTCCATGATACGATTGTTGTTTTCCGTCTACACTGGAGTAAGCACAAGTCGTGGTTGCGCTTGTATAAGATGCCGTTGCTGAGGAAGAATTTGGATGCAAATCTTCTCATGAACTTCTTATCATTGACAGATGCCCCTGCGGGATATTCCTGAGTCTCAAGATACCTTTTCACGTCATAGTGAAGCAACTCGATTTTCAAAAATCATTTAAATGAATTTTCAAAACAATGAAATCGCCACTTAATTTTATTTGTTCTAAAAGAAGAACGGGAAAATATAGATAAAACCCACGAAATAGAGAATAAGACGGTCTACGAAATTAAGAGATATATGTTCGGGAGTTGGTTATGCAAGGGGAAGGTATTAGCACCCCTCACATCCATCGTACTCGATGGTACCCATTTAGTTCAAAGTGTGTTTGTGTGTTAGTGTAAAAATTTACGATCTTCTAAGTTTAAAAATAGAAAGAAAGAGAGGAGAAATGTTTTTATTATTTTTGAGTTTGACACGTTTTGAAACCGCTGCCTCACGTATTCCCTCGCAATGGGAAAGTCAAACTCCGTAGTTCTTCTAGAAAATGATTGTTTGTTGATTGATTTTAAATGAAAAGACAAGTCGTCTATTTTAAAGGAGAGGACTCATCTAACGTCCACAAGGTGTGATAAAGAATAAAGGACTACGCACCAACATGAGGGAGGGTTTGAGAACACCTCTAGTACCAAGTGGAGAAGTCGAAACCTTGGGAATAGAGGAAGAAGCATCTCAATTATAAATGAATCATGTCTAATCTTGAAAAGGTTTAAAGGTAAAGGGTGCTTGACGCACAAAAGATATTGAATGTGTTGGAATTGATTTTAAATCAGGATGACAAGTACCAAAACGTCATTATCCTCTAACGATTCAATACTCGAGATTGGTGATTGAGGTCAACCGATCATCTCTCATCCAAAATCTTTATTATGAAAAGAGTGAGGAAACAAAGTTCACTTTTATTATGTATGGAATAAAGTATTTAAGTCATTGTTACCCTAATGGCCCAAATATTTACATTTTAATTAAATCGCTTCGCTATCCTCTAACGATTTATTTAAATACCATAGCACCATACAAGGTGGAATTCATTTTGTTTTGGAAATTCATTTTGAAAATAACTCGACGCTGGATCGAGGTTTGAGAAGAAGACTCACATTGGGTAATTTTATTGAAAGTGTTTTAAATGCTCGTGAATGGAGAAAGAATAGGATCGAGATAATTGTAAATCACGAGTAAAATCGACAAAGCCCATACAAGGTGGCCAACCTAAGTATAAAATAATTAAATTACATGTGTACTAGCAAAGTGGGTTGTTCACTATAACGACTAATTGGAACAATTAATCGAAATAGGCTCACCGAAGAAGGCCCAGGATCGCGTACATGTGCATGTGTGGTTATCGCGACGCTCGAGCTTTGTCGATTTACGGGTTTAAAATGATTTACAAATATTAGTTTAAAAAGATTTTTTTGGTTTTGTGTAAGGATGCTTAAATTAAATTAAATAAATGTGCACTAGATAATTATTACAAGAATTGTTTTGGGAGAGGGATACATAAATTATAAATGGGGATTAAACCGTAAAATAAAATAGAAAGCGTAAATTATCTACAACACAACAAGGGAATCGTACAATTGTAATGAATGGGGATAAAGATAAATTAAAGAGAAAACGTAAATTGATAAAACATACAAACAGAAACTAAATGTGGTAAAATTTAAATATCGATTATTGTATTTTATTTTATTATATGGAATAGATTATATGAACTTATTCTAAGAAATTAAATAATATACTCGATTCATACATATTCAAAAATTAAATTGAATTAAAATTTAAAGTTTGCAACACAAACAAGATTAATATAACTAAATTCAAACTTATTTATTTAATTAATAGATAAAGTATAATAATAATAGTATATATAATATATATTTACAATACTAAATATAAGAAATAAAAACATGTATAATATATTTACAGATAAAATATAAAATAGAATAAAATGCAAGTATATTGTATGTACATTATTAAATATTAAATAAAAATACTAATATGAATATTAAAATGCTAATGAGAGTATAGATGTGAAGTGAAAATGAATGCTTTTGACCGATTCCTTGATATCTTCACAAGTAGCAAATATATTAGTAGCATTAGGATAAAATAAAGAAATAGAATTGCAAATAAAAATGGTTAGTAGGCAAGAACTTAAAATCAAATGCAACTTATATGAATGAATGAACAATTCAAGAATCAAGAACTTATTCATGGTTATCGATTCACAAATGGACTAACCAAAGAACTCATGCTATTAATCAATCGAAAAACGTGGAAAATTGAGTTTTAAACACATTTTAAACGCATAAACTGAAAACGGGCAGCAACTTAATTATATTAAGAAACACTCAAAAATTCCACTTAAATCGATTAAACTACCAAAACACCATTGTCATTGCATCTAAGATTCCATCATTGATTCTCGGTTAACTCTTACGCAAGTAAAGCGACATAGACCTTGAACCATCATCGAAACCAATATGGAATCCTTATCTCAAATTCAATCGAAGTTAAAAGAAACAAGAATAACATAATACACGGTGTTTCAACATGTTTCTCGATTAGATTTACACGCGACTAAACGCGGTATAATCATTAAACCGTCATTGAAACAAAACAAATAAATGCCGAATGGTTTTCTCGGTTAGTTTCTACGCGAATAAACGCGGAAAAAACATCACCTTCATCGAAACCATACAACTTTCAAATCATAAACTTCAATAAAAAATGAGAGAAATGCAATATCTTAATGGTTTCTCGGCTAAATCGTACGCGAATAAACGCGACATCAATAACAAGCCATCATCGAAATAAAAGTGTCACAAAATCCAGTAAAGAAACAAAATAAAGTAGCTGCCCGCGACAGTTTCTTGGCCAACTTCTACGCATTCAAAAATGCGGAAATAGAATTGCCTTCATCGAAACTATACAACTTTCATAAACTTCAATTAAAATGAGAATAACGCAATAACACGGTGCTGGCCCCAAATAGTTTCTTGGTTTGTATTAAACGTGGATAAACGCATTATCGATACTAAACCGTCACCGAAACCAAAAACATAGATATCACTTTAAACTTCAGTTCACATTAACAATCCAAATAGCATGACATCATTAATAACAAACCGAACCATGGTCACAAATTTACGGCCTATTAGTTAGAAACAAAGACGCTGACACCATTTTGAGTTCTGCACTATGCCAATATTAATTGGATCCTAGCAAAACAATATCAATATAAACTCCAACATATCCCAACAAAACAAACCAAAGAAGTTTAAGCGTAATCGCCACGACATATCTCGATTCAACAAAATTAAAACAATACGGCATTTGATTAAATCAAAAGTAAATGAAAGCTACCGAGATGTCAAGCTTTCGGAACAGAGACGTTGAAGCTGCTGCAAGCTGTTTGAGCGGAAGGTTGCAGTGAGTTGCTGTAGTGTTGATGTTGTTGATGTTGATGAGCAGCAGGGTGAGGTAACAGTGAGACGGAGGAAGGAGAAGGATTCCACGGCGGGATTGACAGAGGGAGTATGAACTGAAGCGGAGATGAGGGTTTTGGTGATTTGGGGGTAGCTGTCGCGGCAGGGAGTGACGGAATGGAGGGTCGAGGGGTGATACGGTGAGACAGTACGGCTGGGTTGCTGGAAACGAGAAGATGGAAGGAGAGCGGGTTTGGTACAGGGTGTTGAGGTGACGGTAACGACAATGGAAGGGATGGCAAGGTTCAGTGGGTAACAGGTTTATAGAAGGCTGAAAATAGTTAGAAACAAAGGGGCTACGGTGGAAGGTGTGAACAGGGGGTTTTGGAAATAACGGTGAGAAAAACGGATGAGGTTGGAAGAGATGAAGGCGGCTGGGAGGTGACGAGAGGGTTTTACAGTGAGGAGGTTGGGGGCGATGGAGACCCGGAGTGGATAGGGCGATTTGGGAATGACGGATGGTCGATGGATGAAATGAGGTGACGGCAAAGAGTGGAAAAGGAGAAGGCAGGTGATAAAACGCGATGGGAACAGGGAGTACTGAAGGGAGGAACTGGGTTGGAAGAGCTGAAGTTGAGGCTGTGAAGAGAATGAAGGAAACAAAGGAACGGTGGTGAAAGAGAAGACGGCAGCGGGGTAGAGGATTGAAGAAACAAAAGGGATTTTTTTGATGAAGATGAAGAAACCAGTTTTTTATAACTTTTGTTTTTGATACTTTTTTGTTTCAGTTTCCAATTTTGGCTCCCCATGTTTTGTTTTCAATCCGCCTCCACTCCTTCAACAATAACATAACATGTATATATAGTATAAAATTAGGTTTTACATAATTTTCAAAAATGCCTAAAATTCCCTTTATGATTAAATGGGCCATAAAATTGGATTGGGTGAAAATTAACAAGCCCAATAGTATTTTTGTTTTGATTTTTTTGAGATAAAAATTGAACATTTAAAATTGTTAAAACTGATATAAATTCGGACAAAAATTTACCCGATAAATAAAATGAGTCCGTTAAAATAAACTACGAGTATCAAAGATTGAAGAAAAATTATCAAAATAATAAAAATCAAAAATAAAATAATAATACCAAATACCCGGTTGTAAAATACTCATAGTTAAAAACGAGTCTTCAAACTATATCGAAAAATCAGGGAGATTACAATTTTATGATTTACGCGATACGTAAATTCATAAAACAGCGAGTAAAAGATGAAAACTTGAAATATTTTCTCCGCTAATTTTCGCACAGTATCGAAACATTTTTAACAGTATGTCTACAAAACCGAAATATTGATATCATCGACATATAAATAATTTGAAACAATGCAATAAACAGACAGAGAAGTAAAAATAAATGAAATAAAATAACGGGTATTTTACAATTATAAAACGATGCAAATATCGATTTAAACTGATTTTTGGTCAATTTAAATATGACGTAATGATGCAAATGCAATGACTAAATGACTGTTTTTTTATTTTATTATTTTAAATACAATGCGAGTAGAAAAATAGCAGGTAAAATTTGGGGTAACACATAGTACCAAGGTTTCTTCTCGATCAAGCTCATAACGATATGCTGTTCACAAACTTCTCAATGATGATCTGGGGAGCCTCGTTGTCCCATCTGACCTTGAACATAGATGACATAGTAGCCAATGCGTCTGCCAACTGATTCTCTTCTCGTGGAATGTGACTGAAAGTAACCTCTTCAAGTAGGGATCAAACTCAAAACATGCTCGATACGGAATGAGATTCTGATGTTTCGATCCCACTCGCCTTAATATGACCGATCACCAAAGCCGAGTCTCCATACACTTGTAAGAACTTGATTTTAAGTCAATAGCAGCTTTGATACCCATGATGCACGCTCAGATTCGCCATGTTGTTAGTGCAATCAAACATAATCTGGCGGTGAATGGCGATGTCCGCAGTAGGGATGTAATGATGGCGCCAATGCCATTGCCAAGCGCTGAGGCTCCATCAAAGACCATGGTCCATCGGGATCCTTGTTCGTGTCCTTCGTCTGGCTCGGTTCTTCACAATCGCGACTAGTAAAACATCTTCATCCGAAATTAATCGATAGATCGATAGTCATCACGGCTTGGTGAGCCAATGATCGGCCACTACACTTCCTTTGATTGCTCGAGAAGTGTATGGATGTCGATTCGGTCAAGATCATTTGCCATCTTGCTATTCTTCCGAGAGAGTGGTTTCGAATATGTATTTTATTGGATCCATCTTAGAAATCAACAAGGTAGTATGAGTCAACATATATCGCCTTAGTCGGCGAGCAGCCAAGCCAAAGCGTTGCAAGTAGGTATCTTGTTTCACACCGGTAAACTTTTGCTAAGGTAGTATATGGCATGCTCTTTCGACTGACTATGTTGCCCCAACACACACCCCATTGAATTTCTAGCACCGCCAAGTACATGATAAGTGGTCTTCCTTCGAAAGCGGCATCGATAGAGGATTCGTAGGTACCTTGATTTTGTCAAAAGCGATCCGCAATCGTCATTCCATTCCACTACTTGATCTTTCTTTAGTAACTTGAAGATTGGCTCACAAGTAGCAGTTAAGTGTGCAATGAATTTGGCAATGTAGTTCAATCGGCCCAAGAAACCTCTGACTTCCTTCTCGGGTGGGAGCGGCATCTCTTGAATGGCTTTAACCTTGGCGGGTCAACTTCAATACCTTTTACCGACAACAAACCCTAGGAGTTTTCCTGACCGACTCAAAGGTGCACTTGTTAGGATTGAGTCTCAAGTACTTCTTCAACCAATCAAACAGCCGCAAATGATCAAGATGTTCTTCTTCACCGTGATCGAGCTATCATGTCGCCGACGAGACCTCTATCTCGTGATGAATCATGTCATGAAATAATGTCACCATAGCACGATAAGTGGCGCTGCGTTTTCAACCCGAATGGCATAACCTTGTAGCGTAAAGTGCCCCACCGTAACAAAAGTAGTCTTCCATGTCTTCGTGAGCCATTTTGATCGATTGTAACCGGAGAAACCATCCATGAAGGAGAAAACCTTATGCCGAGCGGTGTTGTCAACCGTAACATCAATATGGGAAGCGGAAAATCGCTTTCGACTTGCATTATTCGTATCTCGTAATCCACACACATTCGCATTTTGCCATCCTTCTTAGGTACGGGTACCACATTTGCAACCCATCGTGGATAAGAAGTAACAAACTAAGAAACCCGCTGAATCGCTTCATAACTTCGCTTTGATTTTCTCGACATCTCTGGCGCATACGACGAACCTTCTGTTTCACCGAGAAAACCTTCTTTGTCGGCAATCGTGTACCACAATATCAATGTCAAACCCAGATGTCTTCGTATGACCAAGCAAAACCTCAATATAGTCTCGTAGCATCCGAACCAACCTTTCTTTAACATCGTTCTCAAGACCCGCTCCTATCTTGATCTCTTTTCTGCCTTCGTCTGACTCCAAGTTCACCACCTCAACTCTCTTCGTGTGGTCTGATAACTCGCTTCTTCTTGTCAGAATCGACAAGTTCTAGCACTTCACAATCTTCCTCACTTCTGCCTTCGGCTTGGTAGATCGGATTATCAAGTCATACTTAGCAATAGCATAGTTATTAACTAGATTCGAGTGATTCTGCAGTATCACGTGGGTGTGTGTAAGAAACACATAGCTTTTTGAAGGGGTGATAAAGTAAAGAAAGAAAACAAACAATTGAATGCAAAAGTCCAACGAATTTATTGAATGAAAATACGCAAACGACAGATAATAACCTTCGCAAACAAGCCATGATGCCCCGGGCAAGGCACTAGGCTTTAGAGTTTATTGTTCGAAACATAAAAATACGAAAAGCAAAACAAAAACAAGAGCAATTACTCCTGACTAAAGGAGATTGGTATGACGTGTTCAGTCTTCCAATTGCTGAGCCCATTGTTTGGAGTTGGAAAGATCCATTTGCTGATGTTGAAGTCGTTGTCGTCATCTTCTATAGCATGGATTCCACTCTGGCTGATGCGGAAAGGAAGTTGGTCGGCACGTTCGTGACGTATCATCTTCTGACCCTTGATGGTGAAGCCTAAACCAGTCTTGTCAAATTTGAAAGGAAGATCAGGGAGCTGACCCCAAATAGCACTACCACCTTCTTCAACTGCAGCTTGAGCATCCTTCAGCGAGGCCATCCTAGGCGGAACTTTTGTAACTTCAGGAGTGACGGGAGAGTCAACAGGCATAACTCTGTGGATTGTTTCAAAAGCTTGACAGGGAGTCTCAAAGAATTCACCTTCCATCTCAAGGTATCAGAATGACTGTAGATGACTGACCATATACTCTTCTTCACCACATACCTGAACAACCTTCCTCTCACCGGTGCTTCACCGATGTAGGGTAGAGGTAACAACGCCTGCCCAATGTATCCAAGGGCGTCCGAGTAGGCAAGAGTAGGCTGGACGGATGTCCATGACAAAGAAAGTGGAGTCGAAAGTCTGGGATCCGACTTTAACAGGCAGAGTGAGCTCTCCAAGTACTGTTCGCTTAGAACCATCAAAAGCTCTCACAATAATGTCACTGGGTCTCAGAACCAACCCTTCGACATCAAGTCGATCAAAAGCAGTCTTCGGAAGGATATTCAGAGCAGAACCGGTATCCACCAAAACATGAGACAAGGTAGTGCCCTTGCATTCAATAGAGATGTGCAAGGCTTTGTTGTGTTTCTTTCCGGCAAGAGTCAAATCAACATCAGAGAAGCCTAGGCCGTTGTTGGCAGCCAGGCTAGCAATACAAACTTCAAACTGGTCAGTGGTAGTGTCTTGCGGTACATGAGCATTCTTCAGAAACTTCACCAAGGCATTAGCATGAGCCTCGAGCACAAGAGCAGAGCAAGCATGGAGATCTTGGATGGAGTCTGTCCCAACTGTTCCACAACATTGTAGTCACTCTTTTTGATAATCTTCAGAATTTCCTCCATTTCCTGTTTGGAGGTGTCTTCAGTAACTTCCTTTGGTACTTCTGGTTGAGCAGGATGAGTCACTGGATCTTTCCCTCTAGCTTGGGGAAAGGGTTGAATAGCAGGAATGCGAGCTGGAGTCGCGGTGTCTTTTGGAGGAGAGATATCTGGAGAGAATACTCTTCCGGTTCGAGTCACCTTACTTGATCCGGTGATGTTGTCAATGTCAGGAATGGTAGCTTCAACTGTAAGATCTTCAATGGTTAGAGGGTCTTGCTTGACGCCATGATAGTAAACATCAGCTTCATAATTCCAAGGAATAGCTTTGTTAGAGGAATACGGAACTGGCCTGGGAGAAGTAATGATGAGAGGTGCCACTCTAGGCACAGGATCAGCAGAGGAAATCCTTATAGTGTTAACATCAGCATAGTCTTCTGGGAAATCGTCACCCCATCCGGTTGCTTTAACATCTTCAATAGGAATTTTGTAGCTTTCGGGAACAGTGTACTTCACCATGTAATCAAACTTTCCACTTGGCTGCCCCAAGGTATCCCACACAGGTGGTGTAGTTTCATTCACATCCTCAATCTTCAGCTTAGACATATCTTCACATAGCTTCTGTACAGGTGGTTTCAGAAATAGTATCTCACGGTTATCCATCATGCACTGAACACGCCTTCTCAACCAAGCACAACCATCGGTGCAGATGGGCACCAACGACAATTCTCCGGGCATCCTCGATTGACACCGCTTGCGCAAATTCTTCTTAACAATCATCGTGAGAAATGGTCAAGTCATCTATGTTGAAAACATAAGTATCTTCACCAACAAAGATTGGAACTCTTGTCATGGTTAGGCATAGGCGCTTATCACATTCGAGTCTCAACGGGTCAAACTCAATCGCTTAGCTTCAATCATATCTTGAATCTTGTTCTTGAGCCCAACAATCATCAAGATATGTCCGTGGCTGTTGGAATGGTAAGCACACTTAGCATTAGGATTGTATCTTGAGAGGAAGTGTTGATGTTTTGAGGAGGATCCTCAAGGTAATCGCTTTGCTTTCAACATGTGTTGCAAGGCTTGCGACAATGGCATGTTGATCTCAGAACTGCCTCGCGCTGCTCGACTACACGCGTTGTCTCACCGAGATTGTGCCGATGTAGGATTGAGATCACAACCGCCCCACAGATTGAGCGCGGTCGGTTTTGGCTCTCTTTTTCGACCACACAAGATTAGCTTTTCTTAGCACCAAAAGATCTCTTCGCAGATTTGTGGATGACTGTCTCGAATCTTCCCACTCGATACCAGCTTCAATACGCCGTCACAATATCAGCTCGGTGAATCCGGTGAAGAGTTTCCAATCGATGATTGAAGAATGGGCCTGGTTGTTCCCATAAACATATCAACCAATTCCCTATTGGACAAGGGTGGTGAACTCACTGCTAGATCTCTCCACTTCTGAGCAAACTCCTTGAACTTCTCGTCACGACCCATAGACATGCTTTGTAGTTGCATGCGAGTGGGTGTCAATTCAGCATTGTACTCATACTGTCTGTAGAAAGCATCTGCTAAGTCACTCCAAGTACGGATACGGTCATTCTCTAGCTGATAGTACCATTCCAATTGGGTTCCGGATAAACTCTCTTGAAAATAATGCATCCACAACTTTCTGTCATCAGTGTGGGGGTTGATCTTCTGAACATAGGACTTCAAATGCAGCTTCGGACAAGAAATGCCATCATACTTGGAAAAAGTAGGAATTTTGAACTTAGGAGGAATCACAACACCAGGAACAAGACTTAGATCATCAAAATTCAGCCCGGACATCTTCAGGTTTTCCACAGTGTTCAGACGGTCTTCAAATTGTTTGTACTTGTCATCTTCATCAGAGTATTGGCTATAGTCAGAGCGGTCCTCTCCTTCTTTCTTAGGGTCACACTGGTCATCTTCATCACCCTTGGTACTCTCCTCGGTATGGACACTTCCTTCAGAGAGCTCTATCCGAATGACCACTTTAGGACCCCCTTTGTAGCGTCTACCCATGTTGAGGAGACCAACAACCTTCTTCTTCTTGTTGATGAGCTTGTTTAGATCTTCTTGGCCTTGGACCAAACTGGTGAACATCTGCTGAAACTGAGCATTCTGAGCTTGGAGATCTTTGACAGACTGTTCAAGAGCCATTTCTGCTAAAATAAATAGCGAGCAAATGAGAAAACCAATCTTCAATGTACCTGTGATGCAATGTTATGCTATGATATGCAATGTTTATGCGGATGCAATGCAATGTTTTCAAGGACCTTAGAGATTTAAATTTGTTAAACAAACAATGAACAAACATTTATTAGTACTCTTTTATTCTTTTTTCTTTTTAAGTACAAAAGATAGTTCAAAACAATAAAAGAAAAACATATAAGCTCTAAGTTTCCCATGGGCGCTTCCTCTTGGTGCCGAGGTAGGCGTTGATGTTTCGCTCTCTCCTCGTGAAGTAGCTTGGTCAACTCTAGCACTTTCTTCTCACTTGTATAACACTGAGCTTCAAAGGTATCCCTCTCTTCCTTGAGCTGAATCCAGGATCTCTTCAAGTCTTCGAAATCAGTAGGCATGTCAGGATGGGAAACAGTATAGGATAGGTCACCTATAGCAACAAGTTCCATAATTACGGGTAAAACAGGCGTGAACGGCATCATGAGGTTTTGAGCTCGAGCTCTCACCCATTTGAGGTAAGGTTCCCAAGGAATGGAGTTCTGGTGCCCCAAAGTCTTGGTATCAGTCTTCTTTACCATGCCCCAAGCGTGTATGAACCTTCGTCGGTAATTCTGGAGATCGTGATTGTAGTCGAACACAATATCTTGGAGAAGCATATCATGTGGGCCATCTCTTTGAGCAAAACCAAACTGACGTAGAGCTAGAGAAGGGTTGTAAGTAATACCTCCCCTTATACCAAGTAGCGGTACATTAGGGAATTCTCCACAACGCTCAATGAAGGTGAAGTCCTTTTGAGAGAAAAGACTCCAACGGATATCTGAATGAGAGAGTGACATTAGCCTTTGAGACCACTTCAATCTTTGCTCGTTCTTCATCACTGATGGAGGAAGGTGCGAAATAAACCACCTGGAAAGTAACGGTACACAACACATGAGAGTTCCTTGTCTCTTAGTAGTACGAGTGTGGAGAGAATGTAGAATATCTCCAAGTAAAGTAGGCACAAGATTACGGGTGAGGAACAACATGATGGCGTTGACATCTATGAATTGATCCGAGTTAGGGAATAGAACCAAACCATAGATTAGCAAGACCACAATGTCTTCGAATGCATGGAAACTCATAACTTTGAGGAATTCTCGGGCTTTCTTAATTAAGAACTTAGCAAGTAAACCCTTAACTCCGCTTCTGGTTTCTCAATTGGCTTCAATGTCTGAGCGCTTTAGATGTAAGGCTGATGCGATGTCTTCATACTTAGGAACCTTTTCTAAACCGGTGAATGGCATTTGGTCAAGAATAGGTACCCCAAGTAGCTTAGAGAACTCTTCCAAGGTAGGAACCAACTGATAATCGGGAAATATGAAGCAATGGTGTTTCGGATCGAAGAACTGGAATAGGACATGCATCATATCTTCTTCAAAACCGGAGATAACCAAATCAAGTAGATAACCATGTCTTTTGATGAATTGGGCGTGATCAGGAATCTCTGAAACCAATTCTTTGAGCTGAGAGGGTATACCCATGAAGTTGATTCGGATAGTCTTTCTAGAAGCCGTAATTCCCTACAAAACAGAGCAAAGATAAATCCCTAGGTCCTTGAAATAGTTAGAAATGATATGCAATGCAAATGATGTCATGATGTCATGTTTAGCACACACAAACAATTCACACAATGAGCCTAGGTTTAAGGCTTGCAAGAGGTATAGGTGATTACCCCACCAAGAGTTTGAGTTGGTTCATCCTGTCCTATAATAGTAACCGGGGTTCTAGGAATCTCACATCATTGATCTTTCTTGTAGGCGTTTATTTCAATACGACTGCCAAGTGGTCAACCAAAAATATCCCAAAAGTCTGATCTCAATGAGCGTAGCATCGAGTATCAACCAACCTCGGTCTACACCAAAGCCGGCCATCTCACTACCTTCTAATGGCCAAGATGGGTCAATTAAGGTTCTAAAAGTTTAGTTAGTGCTTGATGACACCACGCAGAAGCCAAATACTATCCTCAACTTTGGAAATGAAGAGTATCAGGACATCCAAAGTGTCACACTAACGTAGCCATCATGTTGACCGTTTCGATATACGTCTAACGGTCGCGACGATTTATTGCTACATACCTAAAAGGAAACCCGGATCCGGGTGTAGGATCCCCCATAAATATAATACCCAAGCAACCCTTAAAGATAAAGCAAGCAAGTCAAACAAAAAGCAGTAAAACGGTGAACTGAACTTTGTAGTGTTTTTGTATCGCAAATGTGCGGATAGCAAGAGTCGCCACCGACTTTTCTTTTATCCAATTAAGGGAAGGTGAAAAGAACAGGAAAAGACCTTCTTTAGATTCTGAGTAAGGGAGAAGGTTATGAAAAGGGAAGGTATTAGCACCCCTTTCCATCCATAGTTATCTACGGGCTCTTAGTTTCTCTTAGATCACTTTAAAAAATGTGCTTTCTGTGTGTTTGACAAAAATGTTTTGAAAAGGCATTTCGCTTTGACTTTGTAATGATTCATGTAGGAATGTATACAAAGTGTTCGGAAATGTTTTGTTTTGAAAAGAGTTTGAACTTTGACAAAAGCGTGAGTTGTGAAAAGCATTTGAGGTGTCTTATTACCTACTCAGAATTGGTCATTTTCGTTTTGTTTTACGTTCCTTTAGAATAGTGCTATCCGTACCATTAGTTGGTAGGTAACCCTATTCGTTGGATGTAAAAGGGACATTCGAAGGGACATCAGATGGTCATAGAAAGCAACTTGTAGGAAGTATCCTAGCACATTCGAAGGGACTATCATCATTTTTCGTAGGCGACAATCGAGGGTCAAGATCATGTATTCAGAGGCGACATCGTGGGTCTATGATCTTTGTATCGAAGGGACTATGATGATTTGTTTGTAGGCAACGGTGCTAGAATACCTCTACGTTCGAGGGACATGGCCATTTTGAATTCGCAAAGGCAACGAGAGAGAATTACCCTAAGGGGTGCATGTGTGAAAAGAGTGTGTTGATTTCAGATATTTTATCTTGAAAATTAGTGGGCTATTGTTCAATTTTAGTCTTGCCATACACGCCTAATTACTAGCAGTTTATAGGGTGCGGAAATTTAAAATGCGGAAAGGTAAAGTGCGAAAAGATAAATGTCCTACGCTATTACATGGCTTTGGGGCAGATACATAATTTAAACTTGCGGAAAATAAAAACCTAATTTAAACTATTACATCCCATGAGCAGTTACATTATTGAAAAGAAAGAAACGATAAAGAAAAATCGTCCGAAACGGGATAACCTGCGAAAAGATGAGAAATCGGAAAATACGAGAGAAATCGATTAAGAGAAAAATGTTAGTAAAATGCAAATGAGAAAAATATGACATGCTGGAAATAACATAAATATGCTAAAATAATTTTTTGGGATTTTTTAGATGCATTTTAATAATTTAAAACTAATTAAAATTGATTTTAATGCTAAATTATGAATAAAAATAAATATGCATGCAAAATAGTATTTTTTAATTTTATAAATTAAATAAACATTTTCAGAAAATAAATGCAAAAGGAAAAAATATTTTGGTGATTTTTAATGCATGAAATAAAATTATGAAACTAATTAAAATAACATGAAAATATTAAATAAAATAAAAATAGAAAATATGAAAAAATGCAAGTTTGGAAAACAAGTGGTCCTGGTAGGAATCGAACCAAAGACCTTGGAGAGCATCTATGCACAGTCCACGCCTTAACCAACTGAGCCAAGTGTGCAAGCGTGTTTGGAAACTGGAACGAGTGGGATGTAAACACGCGTCGCTCCCTGAATGCCTCAAACCCGCGCCAAACTTCATCGTCCCCGATTTGAATTTTTGAAAACTTCAGCGTCGGCCATTGCTCGACGCTATGTCCCTAGCAAAACTGAAAATCAAGCATACATAATATAAATGAGTTCTAAGGCCATGGTTCGATTCGGGACATCATTCCGAATTCATTGGTGATAGCCTCATGGTCCAATTTTTCCATTTAAGCAAAGCCCTAAATCGAGCTCAGAAACCCTAGTTATGGCATATTATGTTTCAGGCCATGGAAACACGATTAACTTGCCCAGATCGCTTGCAAACTCATCACTAATCACAAAAACAACAAGAAAACAAGTTAAAAATGCATGATAAATGAAATACGATTTTGAGATTTTCTTGAACAAACCAATTTCGGATTTTCCAATTCTTGATGCTTTTTGGCAATGTAAAGGTCTGGAATGCTTCCAGGGATGTCAAGGAACGTGTTTGGATCCTCAAAACCAATTGAAACAAACTGGATCAATGGCTGCTAGTTGCTTGAGAGGCACGGTTTTTTGAGCTTCAATAAGGGTTTCTCCAGCCAAATTCTCTACCCTAATTTGTGTGGTATGTATCATGTATATATAGTAGAAGGATTCAGAGTTGTTTTGGGAAAGATTTAATCAATAATCAATGCAAATTTGATTTTGTACAAAATCTTCATATTTTGATCAATTTTCAATCCAATCTTGCCATATCAATCCAAATTTCGAAATTTGCTGGCTTTATTGAGTTACTTGGACTTCAAGGAAGAAAGAAAAATCAATTTTGCATTTAATTTTGATTTTGTACTTTATTTTTAAATTTAATTTGTATTTAAATGAATAAATTCCAAATTAAATAGAAAAATAAAATAAAAATTGCATTGGGCTTGGATATTCCTAATGGTGTAAGGAATAAGTTTGATGAAGAAAAGTAAGCCCATTTGCAAAGTTTTTGATTTTTAGAAGTATTTCTCTTTGTGCACTTCTTCAAAATTGCCCAACTTGTGAATGGTGTATCTTGCTCAATTTTCCACATTTTTGAGTGTTCTTGGACTTTTTGGAAAGCTATAAGAGTCCTCTAACCAACCTTTTTGTCTCATCTCAATTGGATTCCAGTTTATCTTCAAAACAAAAGTTGACTTTTGTTGACTTTGAAAATCAGAATGTTTTGGGCCATACCTCTCAAATGAAGCATTTTTGGACATTCTTGTGAGACATGAAGTTGTGGAGAATTGAATTTCCTTAAAAACAAGAGGCGGTGGATAAAGTATGAAGAAGTTATGATCACCAAAGTTTGGTTGACTTTTCACCTGAAACCCTAATTTAGAAAGTTTGACTTTTGAGCAAATCTTGAGTTTTCTTGATGAATCATGATCAACCCTTGATCAAATGATGAATGTGACTTCAAAATGAGGATGTCGACCAAAAATTATGAAGTTTGACTGTATGTTGACCACAGTTGACTTTTTGTCCAATACAACTGATTTTCAACCATCCGAGCAATTGAAATTTGACTTGTGAGGCTTGAAACTTGACATGGAGAATCTTTGAAGCATATGAGGAGGCATGATGACCATTGGAGATGTTGGAAGTCCATCTTGACCTGAGAATATCAAACCCTAGTTTGGGTTGATTGTCTAGGAGAGAGTTTGTCTGATCAACTCTTGAGGAATCCTTGAGTATGGATGTATGAAATATCTTGAGAAGATGGAGGCAAAATTTTGGGGTATACACATATGACACATATATTAGACATGTTTGACATCTGTTTTGACATTGGTTTTGACTTCTTCTTCTTGTCACCAGTTTCTTTCCACACATATCCTAGACCATGCATATTTCATTTTGTCCATTTTCTCCTTCAATTGTATTTGAAGACTTAGTCATCTGATCAAGTTTGGAATTCAACACTATAACTTCACTATTGAGATGACTTATAGTAGCAGTGTCTGCATTCTTTTCAGCCTCCAACTTCACATTCTCAACATCCAACTTTACAATTAGTTTTTTCTGTTTCTCATTTTGCTGACATACTTCAAAGACTTACATGTAAGTGTCGAAGTTCTTCAAATGTCACTTCCTCATCACTGGAATCATTATTAGAGTTACAAACTCTAGAGAGAGCAGTAACTAGTTTGGCCGCTTCCTCTTCAGAGTCACTTCCTGAGTCACCATCAGACTAAGTGACAGCCATTCCTTTCTTCTGTTTCTTTAGAAAGGTATGACATTCAGCTTGAATGTGCCCATATCCTTCACACCCATGGCACTGGATTCCTCTGCTTTGACTTCCCTTCTCTTCAAACTTGGATCTTTTGTTGGAGTCATAGGTTCTGCTAATGTCAGATGGGATGTTCTTGACATTGGACCTTGACTTTGGGTCAATTCTCTGGATGAGTTTGTTGAACTGCCTTCCAAGCATAGCTATTGCTTCTGAGATCTTCTCTTCATCATCTTCCTTGCTTTCATCTTTAGTATTGGATACAAGGGTTATGCTCTTGTTTCTTTTGTCAACATTGTCACTGATTCCCATCTCAAATGTCTGAAGTGATCCAATAAGTTCATCCACCTTCAAGTTGCAGATCTCTTGAGCTTCTATAGTAGTCACCTTCATTGCAAACCTCTTAGGAAAGGATCTGAGAATCTTTCTTACTAGCTTTTCTTCTGACATCTTCTCTCCCAATGCTCCTGAGGTGTTGGCAATCTCCAAGATGTTCATGTGAAACTCATGAATGGTCTCATCTTCCTTCATCTTCAGATTCTCAAATTTGGTAGTGAGCATCCGAAGTCTTGACATTTTAACCTTGGATGTACCCTCATGAGTAGTTTTGAGAGTGTCCCAAACATCCTTGGCCACACCGATGTACTAGTCTCAAGATATTTCACAATTCCATTGAATAAGGCATTCAATGCTTTAGAGTTTCCCAGTGCTAGCTCTTCTACTTCTTTGCTCCATTCTTCCTCAGGTTTCAGACTAGTAGTCCCATCTTTCTCAAGCTTGGTAGGATGTTTCCATCCTCTGTTAGCAGCTCTCCATGCTTTAATGTCCAGTGACTTCAAAAAGGCAACCATACGAGGTTTCCAGTAATCATAGTTAGATCCATCCAGAATGGGTGGTCTACTTCCAAATCCTCCTTCCTTGTCCATAACGCTAGAAACTATTATCCCTAGATGTCACCATGAAATAACAGGCAGGGTGCCTGCTCTGATGCCAATTGAAATTCCTGGCAGCAGATACGTGATGTCACAGAGAATGTTATGACACAAGATTCGACACTGCTAACAATTCACGCTAATTTAAACAACAAGAAAGAACACATTAATTGTTTACCCGCTTAGTGTGTAACTACACCTACATCCTACTAAGCCGTGGAGGAAATTCACTATTAGTAGAATTAATTCAGGAATAAACCAACCAGGATATTTTCGGGCGTTACAGCTCTCTCCCACTTAGGATATTTTCGTCCTCGAAAATTTACCTAGTTCAAACAACCTGGATAGGAGTCTCGATCTTACTCTCCAATTCCCATGTCATAGACAACCTCCACCAATGCATTCTCTTTCCCTCTTAGAGTCTTCATTTTTGTGATCCGCAATTCTCACAAGTGTCGTCTCTACCATGAGATTATCCCGTACTTGCACATCATCCATTTGAATCACATGAGATGGATCAGGATTATACTTCCGGAGTTGCGATACATGAAACACATCATGAAAATTAGCAAGATTTGGTGGTAACCTCGATAAGCCACTTTTCCAACTCTATCTGTTATCTAGTACGAACCAATAAAACAAGAAGTGAGCTTCTTAGACTTCAGAGCTCGCCCAAACCCAGTCACAGGTGTGACTCTCAAAAACACATAATCGCCAGCTTGGAATTCTAAATCTTTTCTTCTCTTGTCATGGTAACTTTTATGCATAATCTGGGAAGCTTTCATCTTTTCCCAGATAAAATTTACTTTCTCAGTAGTCTCTCGAACAATTTCTGGTCCAACTACCACACTTTCACTAGATTCATCCCAACATAATGGAGTCCTACACCTCCGACCATACAGTGCTTCAAAAGGTTCCATCCCAACACTAGAATGGTAACTGTTATTATAAGTGAACTCAATCAACGGAAGATAAGTATCCCATGAGCCTCCCTGCTCAAGAACACATGCCCTCAACAAATCTTCCAACGACTGAATAATTCTCTCGGTCTGATCATCCATCTGTGGATGATATGTCGAACTCAAACTCAACTTAGATCTCAATGCTTCTTACAAACTCTTCTAAAGATCAAAAGCAAACCTCAGATCTCTATCCGACACAATACACAAAGGAACACCATGCAACTTCACAATCACCCTGACATATATCTCAGCCAACTTCGCAATCAGATATGTAATGTTGATAGGTATCAAGTGGATCGACTTTGTAAGCCTATCAATAATCACCCAAATTGAATCATGTCCTCTCAAGGTATTAGGTAATCCCGTTACGAAGTCCATTGAAATGCTATCCCATTTCCATTCTGAAACTTCCAACGGTTGCATCAACCCTGCAGGCTTCTGATGTTCGATCTTTGACTTGTGGCAAGTCAAACAAGCATACACAAATTGTGCCACATCACGTTTCATGCCAGGCCACCAAAACAAACCCTTCAAGTCTTGATACATTTTTGTAGCTCCTGGATGAATACTCAAACTGCTTCTATGACTATCTTCAAGAAACACTTTCTTAATCGCTTCATTATTATGAATACAAATACGATCTCGGAATCTCAACACACCTTGCGCATCTAGCTTGAAATCATCATTCTTAGGTCGATCAATTCCTACCATCAAATCCACCAACTTCACATCTAGCTTTTGAGCCTATTTGATATTGTCGAGAAAGTGATTGTTAATCTTTAACATTCCCAACATAACACTATGCGGTGTCACTTCACAAACCAAACTCAAATCTCAAAATTTCTCAATCAACTCCAACTTCTTAACCATCATGGCTGTGACACCCCAAATTAATTCAAGTATTAAATAATTAGAATTTAATTATTAATTTAATTAAAGGTTTAATTATTAATATTTTTGGATTAATGGGTTTAATTATTTAATTAAATAATGGAAGTTGGGGGTGTGGAGTTGAAATGCAGGGTGTATGGAGTAAAAAGCTCTACTTAATCCTAATTATTTATTTCTATTATTTGGAAAATAAAAAGGAATAAATAAAGGAATAAAAGGAACAAGTGAGGAAAGGAAATAAGGATTTGCATTCTACGTGAAATTGGAAAAGAGAAGAGAAAGAGGAGAAAAAGCCAACACCGAGAATTCGAAGATTCATCGCGAGGTAAGGGGGGATGGAATCTGATTTTTATGCCTTATAGGTTTTGAGAATCGATAGAATAATTCAATCCGTTAGGAATCCCGAATTATGATTCTAGGTTGTGCCCTACCGTATAATCCGACGTAAAACCTTGAGAAGAATTGTGATGAACGGTGAATTGTGTAATGTGATCATAAACTGATTAGAAACGAAATTCTCTAGTTAATTGAATGTAAAAATACATGTATTAATTCTGTTATGTGATCATATGATGTTTGGTAATGATTGGGGTTAATGGGAATTCGTAATAGTGGAGAAAACTGGATTTTTCGGTGAAAACTAACTGCATGAGTCGACACAAGGCAGTATGGATCGATGCAAGTAGTAGAATTTTAGAAAACCAGAAGCAAAGATAATGCATGCATCGACTCATAGGGCCATGCAGCGACCCATGTGGTGAAATACAGAACTTATGCATCGATGCAAGATGCGTATGAATCGATGCATACTGAACAACTTTTGAAAATGCAGAAAATTTACTTGTATGCATCGATGCATACGAGGCATGTGTCGACACATGCAGTCTATGAATTGATGCATAGACTTATGCATCGATACATACTGAAGGGAATTTTCAAAATGGCAGAATTTTAACTATATGCATCGATGCATACGTTCTATGTGTTGATACAAGCAGCCATGTATTGACACATGAGCTTATGGATTGACCTAAGCTGGACAGGAATGAACATGATTTTTCTGAAACGATTTTAATCATATCTTTTTATCCGTAACTTCGATTTAGGCATAGTTGGTATCATTGGAAAGCTTAGGGCGAGTACTACTTAATGGAAATATTTTCAACACTAATAATTGAAATCTGGAAGGATTAATTTAGCTTCCGTAATCGGAACTCGCTGAGAATTTATGGATTATGTATTGAATAATTGTGCAGAATGTTAACTTATGGGTTGTGATTAACATTGATGTTCATGATTGCTGTTACCATATGTTGTTGTTGTTATTGAATATAATTGGAATAATGTTGTATGTTCATGTTCCATGTTTAAATTGTTGCATGCTTCTGATGTGCATGCATTAGCATTTTGGTAATGGTTCATTCCCATTGTGCGGAATTGAACTTGCAGGGCCAGTAAACTTACCTAATGGACAGAGGTAGTGAGGCTAGATTCTTGACCCAAGTGATGTATGGGCGAATCATTGATTGACGCTGTTTTCCGAAGTGTAAGCAGAACAGGGTGTGGACTTGGTTCACGATTGGTACCACATGCATTTGAGTCTACATTGCATATGTGATTGAAACATGTTAGGATGAGTTACAGTGTTTCAATTGCATTTAATTATTGTTGTATGCATAATGAATGTTTGGATTGTGTTTGCGAATCGTATGCTAATGCTGTTAACAAGGGTGAATAATGAATTGATTATTTTATTGTTTTTGAGAAATGTATAATGCATTTTAATTTTGATGAAGTCTCACCCTTACTTTAATGATTTCAGATTGAGAAGTATAGCTGCTCAAGAATTGGTGAGGACAACTTTTAGAGTTGTGCTACGTAGTTGGTCCACGTGTCAGTGTCATGCTCTGGTAGTTGTAACACTGGGGAACGATTGATTGGAATTTTATGGATTTAAAAACTGATTCCTTTTGGTTTATTGTTTTGGAATAATTATTATTTTTACTATTCCGGAGTTTATGTTATCTTTTCGCTGTTTAAACATAATCATTGGTTTTATTTCTTTTAATACGTTCTTCAGTAAAAAGGCATGATTACTGTTTTTGGTTATTTGAATTAATTAAATTGTGACGCCCTTAATGTTATGATTAAAACTCTGATAAAATATATAAATCACGGGTAATTTAGAAGGGGTGTTACAATGGCCGACATATGCAAGGTCTTTCGGCTTAAAGCATCGGCCACAACATTAGCTTTTCCGGGATGATAATTCAAACCAAAATCATAATCCTTCAACAACTCTAACCACCTTCACTACTTCATATTCAACTCTTTTTGATCAAAAAGGTACTTCAAACTCTTATGGTCACTAAACACTTCAAATATAGAACCATAAAGATAATGCCTCCAGTTTTTCAACACAAAGACCACTGCAGCAAATTCGAGATCATGCGTAGGATAATTCTTTTCATGAGTCCTCAATTGGCTAGACGCATAAGCAACCACTTTACTATTCTGCATGAGCACACCACCTAACCCCATCAGACAAGCATCATAGTACACAACAAAAGGCTCTCCTGGATTAGGTAAAGTCTAAACTAGAGCCGACGTCAACCTCTTCTTCAACTTATTGAAACTTTCTTCACATCGAATATCCCACACAAAGGCTTTTCCCTTGCAAGTCAACTTAGTCAACGGAAGTGCCAACTTAGAAAACCCTTCGATAAACCGTCTATAGTAACCGGCTAATCCCAAGAAGCTTCTGATCTCAGTAACTGACTTCAGAGTCTCCCATTGCAACACAACATCAACTTTAGAAGGATCCACGACAACGCCACTACCGGAAGTGACACGACCAATAAAACTAACCTCTTTCAACCAGAATTCACACTTGGACAACTTCGCATACAACTTCTTCTCCTTCAAAACTTGCAACACGACTCTTAGGGGTTCTGCATGTTCTTCTTCTGATATAGAGTAAATCAGAATGTCATCAATGAATACCACCACAAGCTGATCCAAGTAAGTATGAAAACTATGTTTCATGTACTACATGAATACTCCTGACGCATTAGTAACACCGAAAGGCATCACTGAATACTCGTAGTGTCCATACCGAGTCCTGAACGCGGTCTTCTGAATATCATCTTCCTTCACTCTAATCTGGTGATATCCAGATTTCAAATCAATCTTAGAATACACACTAGCACCTACCAATCGACACAAAGTCTCATACTTCCATCCTTCTTCTTTACCAACAAAACTGGAGATCCCCACGATGATACACTTGGTCTCACAAACTTTTTCTCAAGCAACTCTTCTAATTGTTTCTTTAATTCAGTCAACTCAGATGCAAACATCCTATACGATGCCATAGAAACAGGTCTGGTACCAGGTACAAGATCAATTGCAAATTTAACTTCTCTTTCTGGAGGTACATCACGAATTTCATCAGGAAACATTTCAGGAAATTATCGCACCACATTCAACTTGTCAATTCTAACTTGATTTTCAACAGACAACGACACCATCAACGAGAACATCTGTGCTTTGTCTTGCATAAATTTCCTCAACTGTTTACCTGTCATTATACCAGCTCCTTCCTCTTCAGGAGTAGAAAACATCAAAGACTTGTTATAAAAATTGATATGAACATAGTTATACTCTAACCAGTTCATACCTAAGATCACATCTAGTCTGCTTAACGGCAAACAAATCAAATCAACAGCAAAGTCTTTGTCGAAGATCGATAAAAGGGTAATTCAAACATACAAGAGAAGTAGTCACCGATCCCTTAGCCGGAATTTCGACGACCATTTCTCCATTCATAGAAGACAATACAAGACCTAATTTTTCGACACAATCAGCAATAATAAAACAATGAGTAGCACCAGTATCAATAATTCTAATTAAAGGCGTACTATTAATGAAACATGTACCTCTAATGAGTCTGTCCTCATTAGATGTCGGATTCCCAGCCAAAGAAAATGCTTTCCTACTAGCCTGCCCCTTCTTTGGTTTCGAACACTGACTGCCAATGTGTCCCTCTTCACCACAGCTGAAACATATCATCTCTTTATGCTTGCAGTCAGATATCGCATGCCCAGTCTTACCATTACCTCTTTACCTCAACATTACAAACATTGCTCTTGTGACTAAGTTGCCCACATTTGTAGCACACAACCCTAGCAGGAGCGTCTCCTCCACTAGTCCTCTAACCCAGAGAAACTCTCTATTTACGCTTTCCCGCATCATAAGGCTTGCCACAGTTCTGTTGATTCTTGCCTCTCTTATCACTAACAATCTTGTGATGAGCATTGTTATCCTCTTCAAAGATTCTGCAACTATCAATCAAATCAGAAAAGACACGAATCTTCTAATAGCCAACAACCTTCTTGATTTCGGAGCGCAACCCGTTCTCAAACTTGATGCACTTAGAAAATTCCGCACCTTCTCCATCAAAATGTGGATAAAACTTAGCTAATTCAATGAACTTCACAACATAATCAATAACAGACTTGTTCCCCCTACTTCAGTTCAAGGAACTCAATCTCTTTCTTACCCCGAACATCTTCAGGATAGTACATCCTCAAGAATTCCCTACGGAACACAACCCAAGTGATTTACTCACCTGAAACTTCCAATCTTGGACGCGTCTCTAGCCACCAGTCATCAGCCTCGACTGCTAGCATATGATTCCCATAACGAACCTTCTGTGCTGGAGTGCAGTCCATCACACAAAAGATCCTCCCAATCTCTTTCAACCATTCTAGTGCTCCATCAGGATCATGCTTACCCTTGAACACCGGTGGATTATCCCTTTGGAAAGTCACCAAACTACGAGACCCAACATTCTCGTCAACATTCCGCTGATTCTGCATAGCCTGAGCCATCGCTTGCAGAGCAGCAGCAATCGCAACATCGTTCCTTCCAACCATCTCAACTTATCACTACAACACAAACAAAATTAGAACTAAATAACAATACTCGATTGCTAAAAGACTCAACAACTTGACCGATCGGACCAACCAGGCTCTAATACCACTGATGTAACACCCCAATTCTACCCCAAGTAATTAATCACTAAAATCGGTTTAAATTTCTTCCAACATAATCAGGATGTCACACTTTTCAACTTAAACACATGAACTTGTCATTCTTACTAAAAAACGGAAACATAACACTTTAAGGATGCGAAACGAACACAACACATAAATATAGTATTCATAACATAAACCAACTTTGTTAATCACGCAGCGGATTCATAATAATTTTCCACATAAGATATAACATCTTTTGAATCATAAAACAACATCAACACAATAAAATTCAACATTAAAACAACAAAACAAGACAAGTGTTCATTTTCCCCTAAGTTCTACGTATCAGAGCAATGACACCGAACTTGAACTAAAAACGATAACAACTACTCCTCCTTGTAGCACATTACCAATATAAGGAAAACGACGAAACAAATGAAAGGGTGAGATATCAAACTATATAATTAAGATCATGATAAATAATATATAATTAGAATTATATAAAAATCACTATTTTTGCTATCTCACAACCAATCAACAACAAACACAATTTAACCACACAACAACATAATTATGCGCTATAGTATGAAACTTAGACAAATGCAGATGCATGTGGTACCATCAGAGTAAAACTCCCAACTTAGAAATATGCGAGTTTACCGAGGCATCAACAAGGCATAAGCCTTCAACTTTCAAATTTTGCCAATCCAGACAACATCGGTGAGCATAGTCTAACTTAATAAAATGCAATGTATGCGAGTATCATGTATGACATACAACAACAACATACACAACAAGACAACTTAGAACAACAAACAACTTTCAACATTGGCTATTAAGCCTCTAACAAAACTTATACATATTTAGGACAACAACAAACTTTATACCATTATACCTGCAATTCAATACATTCAACATCAATTCAGCAAAACAAACACGCTACAATAGTTTACTAGTGTATACGAGCCATCCCCTCAATTCCTCCAAATTCCGGTTAATTGGCTATACCGCTCACAACTACCAACATACTAATCGAAACTATTTCTAATAAATTCCTGTATCATTCCTTATTAATTACTAACCTTATTTCACTCATGAAAGCCTACTCAACATTCCCTAACTCTAGTACCTACTATATTGGGCAGAATTCAAAAATCAGAAAAATGTGTCCAAAACTACACAATATGCCATGAATCCATCTTCGCACGACTTTAGAGGACTCATCACACACAACCGTTACCGCAAACTAAACGTAACAAATTAGGTTTTTCTGCGCTGCCAACATCTTCCTTATGCCCTCTTTCCCAACATTTTGCATCTAAACCACCCACAACCCAAAACGATTCAACCTAAGATACTAGTAACATGGGGAATCAAACAAAAACAACATTTACCAATTCATTCAACCAATTCCATGGATTATCAAGCATCAATTTGAAATTCATCCAACAACAACAAGACACAAAACAAGCAAGATTTGTAGACCCAAACTACGTATCATCCATCATGTTCCCAATTATAAAGCAAGAACCCCACCCTTACCTGGTGAATCGAAGGTTGATTTGCTCAAAGATGGAGATTCTGACCTAGTCTCAAGGTTGCAACTTCTACTTTTCTCTTGTTTTTCCCAAACCCTTTCTCTTCTACTCATAAACCAACAAATTTATTTTCTATTCTACCTATCTTAAAATAATAACATTATTATTATTACTCTCTTCTTTTGGACTATACTCCCACTTTGCTACAACCAACACAATAACTAAGTCCACTTAATAGAAATTTTACAATTCTAATATTACTAGTATTATTAATATTATTCCTACAACTTAATTCAATTATTCATCCTATAGTCATATCATGACCTAAATTGACATTCTACAAGATTACCAATTATTCAAAAAAATACGAAAATATTAAATTAAATAATTAAATAATCCGGGTGTTACAACAATCACATGACTCTAACGATCACTAAATGAAGCATTCCGAGATCTTTAGGGTACTACTTTGAGGATAAAAATGCCAAAAAATCTTGGTGAGATTGAAAAGAGGAAACGAGTACTCATCTTCAGAATTTGATTTACCTAAAATATCAAGGCAAAGGAAATATAAGTAAATACATTATGGGCAGGTAAAAAATTATTTCAAAACTTAAGGAACTCAAACTTGAGTTATCTAAAATTTTTGTCATTCATTTAGTGTTACTTTATCTTCCTTCACAATCAAGCACGTTTAAAATATATATTATTGCTAAAAAGGAAAAATGATCTCTTAATGAGCTCATTTTATTTTGTGTGTAAGAAGAGGAAATGATGAAGAAATATAATACAAAAAGTTCTCATTTTGTTAGTACCTCTAAGAACAAGGGAAAAATAAAGAAAAATAATAAGCTCCATGAAACAACCAGCTGAACATCATTCGGTAACTATATCAATGAAGTCGCCATCGAACGTTTTTTATCTCACAAAAGGAGAAAGGTAAACGCATCGCAGAAACCTGAAAGGTATAAGACACGGTCTTGCGACCGAGAGATAGGGTAAGGTAATCTATTACACGAAGGGAAGATATTAGCACCCCACACGCCCGTAGTACTCTACGATATCCCTTCTATTTTCTGTCTAATGGGTGTTTATATCTATTTACTGCTTCAATGCTATATCTGTAGAAAACACGTCCTCACAACAATTGGAACACCTGCACAAAGGTACATATCCAGAAAAAATAGCAGAATATGTGTCTCTCGTAACATAAGAAAACACAAAGCAAAGCGCGTTTGAAACACAAACAGAACCATGGGAGAAGTGGTAACCACGGGATAAGTTGTATGTTAGTGTACCAAGATTAGGTACCTAACCAAAATATCCTCAATGTACCTTTCACAAGTCAACAAACATGTCAAAAATAACAAGGAGGCGAGAATAAAGTCACATACTCACATCGCAAGTCAAAATATGATCCAAATCCAAAGAAATGGAATGTGAACATGTATAGCAACATAAGGATGGAAAGTCGGGAAGCCACGCACATACAATGCAAAATAACCCATGAACAACAATGAAATTGAGCTAAGTCCATCACAATTGTCCTCAAATGAAATGTTAAACATAACCAAGCATCTAGAGAAGTTGGAAACCAAAAATGTATACAAGAATAGCCTAAAACGCACTATTCACAAAGGAATCAAGGCATGAAGTGTAACTTCCTAATAGAGGGAATCAACTACATGTCCTAAAGCTTACCTAACCGTGTCTAAAAATAAAGGAAAAGATTTCAAACCAGACATGCAAGAGGGACCTAGAAGAACTATACAAATATCTAACTAGTTCCTAGGAATTGAACTACTAAAGGTTTGTTTTGAAGTTCTATTTGTAACCCTATGGTAAGGTTTACATTTAACTACAATTAAATGGGAATAATGTCCTAAGGTTTCTAAGAAACACATGGTATTACACTCCTAAAATTAACCGATTCAAGCGACAAAGGAGAAACATGCTTTTAAACATCACAACAAGATCAAAACTTGAGAATTAAGTAAGTATTGAATTAAACTAGACATGAAATTATACAATTCAGTATCTAATCCCTATTTAATGGTCTCAAACAAAATGTACAAGAAATATCATGGTTGAAACAAAATTATGCGCAAAACTAAGTCAAAATAATCAATTGTCGCTCTAAGGGTTAATTCTCATGGTACCCTAATCATATGACTCAATTATCAATTCTAAACCAAGGTGAAAACTACCTAAACATGTCAACATATTAATTAAGAGGTTAATTGAATGGTACAAAGAAAATTAGGCATCATGTGCAAAAGATCGATTCTTAACTAGATGAAATAATAAGCAATTATACATCTTTGGGTTCACTCAAAGGGAAAATCGGATAAAGACCTAAAAAGATCTAAAAAATTATGATAAAAATATCTAACAGCTCCTAGTACATCATAGAATCAGAATGTTATTTTTAGAAATTTTCGTTGTTAAGAAATGATCAAAAATGGCATCTATATGCGAAGTATTATGAGAAAAAATCATCTCTAAACATGTTATCGAAAACAATTAAAACGGGATCGAAATTTAATTACAAAAAATCCCAAAAAAATATGATAAAATTCTAAAAGTCCTAAAGTATCAGGAACCTATTTATTCATATTTTTATTGTCGAGAAATGATCAAAAACCACATTGAAATGTGCACGGTATCATGGAGAAAACGTTTCTAAACATATTATCCAAAATCAAATAAAAAATAATGGAAATGGATTTATAAAAATTGACAAAAAATATCAAAAATATTCTAAGATGTTAAAAAGTCAGAACATTATTTTTGCATATTTTTTATAAGTCGAAACAATTGAAATCGGGCGAAATTGCAAGAATATCAATGTTGCATATACATGAGTTAGGGGGATGTAGCACTGAATTTCCCAATGAACTAATTTGCACTATAATGACGCCTGGGCCTAACAATCAGGGGGTATGAACTTGAATGTTCCAAGGCTTGGTCCAGTCTAAGCCCAATCTTTCAACCAAAAACAAAAAATTGAAATACACACACATTTTTTAGTCTATCACGTTTATTATTCTATGTATACTAACACCTTTCAATTGGTCAACTAATGTTTTAAATCAATTCAGATAAGAAAAATAAAATGTGCCGGATCCTCATTGGTGCATTATGGCTAAGCATGTACTAACAAGAAACTGACACGCCTAGGGCTATCATCCCCTTTGAAAATATTCTGATGGTGGTTTCCGCCACCTTCTCCAGTGGTGCTTTCGCCGGAAGCAAGAAAAATTCGCCATGTCTTGCCATCGTCAAGCTCGAAACATCACGAAGAAATTGAATCTGTACTTAGATTTCACTGTTTCCCATCCGAACATATGGAAAATCGTGCGCAAATTTGAATTCAACATCTATCTATTTGTCTTTACGCGTCTGATGATATGGTATATAATCTGTACATGAAATAATCGAACATGCTGGCACCATAGAAAGGGAATCAAGAAGTCTTACTTGATGGCGAAGCACGAGAGAACCTTCGGAAAACTTCACAGCAAATTCAACGCCTCAATCCCTAACCCTTATCACCAAATTTTGGTGAGAGATTCATTTGTGGCACTCATCTGATGAAATTAGGGTTTTGGTCCTCTGTGGAGTTTGAAGCTTGAACGAGTCATTTTCTTGGAGTATTATCTTCTTATTATCATTTGAGTTATCATGGTTCAAAGGATTGCTCAACACATTCAGAAGATTTGAGGTTTTGAAGCTTGATTGGTCATCTCCTAACACATGGAGCAAAATTAGGGTTTTGAGTAAAATCAGGATTTCTTCAGATTTTTCACTCAAACTTGATTTCACTTGTTCCTATATGTTGTTGGACATATATGAGTGAAATGTTGAGGCTCAATTTTGAGTAGAAGCAAGTCAATTGATCACAAGGGGCAAAATGGTCATTTTGGTCAAAATCAGTCAAAGTCAGGAGTTGACCAAGTGGATTTTTGGTCAACCATCAATTCAAAGATCATATTTTCATTTTTCATGACCAAATTCATCATTGAATCAATAAATTTGAAAAAATTGGAGTTAACTTGTTCTTGAAGTTATTTGAAGTTTGAAATTTTTCTAAGTGTCCACCCTATAGAACTTTGTCACATCATAACTTTCTCAATTTTTATCCAATGGTTGCATACCATACATTTCTGGAAAGCTTGGAAAAATACTACAAGATTTAATCAGAAATTTCTCAAAAATGCACCATTTGAGAGATATTTAAGTTAGAAGTTTCATGCACAAGTTTTGACCAAAGCTGGGCAAGCATGCATTTTCTGGGCATTTCTTTGAGTAATTTTCACAAACAGGTGGTGGGAATAATGTTGAGGCTTATATATTTTGATTTAATTGAATTTTTGAAAACCACTGCATTTTGAAGTATGCCATGAGAGCTTTAAATGGAACTTTGAATCATATCATTTGGTTCAAGATTGATCAAGATACAAGGCTCACAAGTTGAGTTCATGAAGCTGAATCCATGCTTGTGCACAACTTTGAATGATCATATCTCATTCATTTTTGCTCCATTTTTAGTGAACCAAAGCTTGTTTTGATCCTCATGCCAAGAGCTATTGATGGGTATCAAAAGGCCAAGAAATGCACGAGCCATTTGTGAGAAAATTGAAGAAGAAAAAGGTGGCATAAGGCTGATTTTGAGCAGCTTGATTTTGTGCATTTTTCAAGTTGTTTTGTGCAAGTTTGTTTCAAGCCAATGCTAGGATTCGAAGCAGCCAGCCAGCACACATTCCTTGCCATAAAAAGCTAAACATCTTTTAGCATATTTTGCTCACACTCTTTCCATGCATTTTTTTATTTTTTTTTATCATTTTGGCAAGTTTGAGGATTTTATCACGTAAGCAAAGCTTCCACTACTCATCTAGCTCATCAAAACGCATGGAAGCAAGCAAGAAACGGAGAAAAACGCAAGCTACATGAAAGAGACCATTTTTATGATTTTTGGCACTAATAGATTTCTTGAGCAAAAGGACCAAGCTACCCTCTCTATTTCTCACACATTATAAGTAAGAGGTCACACTTGAGCCAAGGAGCTTCCTCTCTCTCGTTTTCCAGATCCAAATCTCTCTGCATTTTCTCAAATTTTCTCATACATGGAAGTTGTTGCAAATCGGTTTTGAAGTGGATTTTCTTCATCATTTGAGCTCCATTGAAGATCTAAGAGCAAGATTGTGGTGTTTTCTCTTCAAATCCAGAGGCATATTTGGATTTATTTTCCAAATCAAGAGGTAACATTCAAACTTTGAATCTGAGTTTCTAGCTTGCAATTGATGAATTTGATGATATGTATGCGTGGTTAGCTGGCCAAACATTAGGTTTGATGTATAATTTCATCTGTTTGTGAAGCATATTGCATAGCATGAAGTTTTGGAAATATGGATTTTGGATGATTTTCTTAATTTTCTTGCTCTGATTTCTTGATGTATGATGGATCATTTAAAGTTTTACAAGTTGTGTGTTGTAGCTTGCCATGTGATCTTTATTCTGAGCTTTGAATCGTTTAATTTGGTTAAGAATTGAGTGAGATATGATTGCTAGAAGTAGGTTGCTTGAAACTTAAAAAACGCGTGTATTAGGGCATGCTAGAGGTTGAAGACGATGTGTTGGCATGTTCTGATTAGTCCATGCATTTTTGAATTTTCATTTTCATTATTTCATAATTAGCATTTTGCATCAATTAACTTTGCATTCAAAAACCATCCAAGAATTCCAAAAAAAAAATACCATAGGCTCAAAATGACTTTAAATATTTTGTGGAATTTTTTCCAATTTTTTTTAAAATGTTTTGACCATTTAAATAAATTCTGACTTTAATTAATTGCATTTCAATTGAAAAATTCCTAAAAATACTTTTCAATGTTAGAAAATTCCACAAGAAATATTGAGTCCACTAGAGGATTAATTTTGAGTTTCTGAATTTTATTTCACAATTTTTGCATTTTTGCATAATTAAATAAATTCATGCATTATATTGCATTTCATGCATAGTTAAATTGTTAAAAAATATTTCCACGCTTATAAAAAATACACAATAAATATGTTGACCCATTTAAATCATGTCCCATACATTTCTGAATTTTATTTCATCATCCTTGCATTTTTTCTATTTTTAGACAATTTCATGCATTATATATTTAAATCATTAAAAATACTTTCATGCATATAAAAAATATATAAAAAAATATTCTAACTCATTTAAATCATACTTCATGCATTTTTTATTTTTATTCTATAGCTTTGTCATTTTTGCATAATTAAATCAATTTTAGCATTAAATACATGATTTGCATTATCCATTTTGCATTTTATTTGTTTTTTTTTACCATTTTTCCTTGAAAATAAAAAATGCCAAAAATATTTTTAACCATGTCTAGGATGTTAGGTCACTGTTTCTAATTTTTTATAGATTTTTACTTCTGACTTTTATATTTTATACCAATTTTTCTTGTTTATTGGTCATATGAGCATAAGTATTGATAGTGTTGACCTTTTGATTTGGTTTTGACATTTTCATGACTTTTTAACTTGAGCAAGGATATGTCCCTGACTTGTATGGGATTCGAGCTCCTTATTTAATTTTTACTTGAATTTTATCTTCCATTTTTCTATTTTTGTGGGATTTCTAAAGTGAACATACCTTGTGGCCTAGTGTAATTGAGTCTAGCTTCAACTTGAAGTTTGTGGACATGATTTAAGGTCAAGCTTTGGGTATGTGATGATCATTTCTAGGGACTTGATTCCATTTCTAGGGCCTTACCTCATCCTCATAGCATTTCTAGGGCCTTAATTCCAGTTTGATTGATTCATTTAAGCCCCTAATTTGCTCAAGCACATCCAACTTTTGTTGATTAGAACATTACCAATTTGTGCTTATGGTTGCACCACTTGTGTTGTATGCATCATGCATGGTTTTAGAAGCCCAACCCCAATTTAATCTTTGATTTTCTTACTTCTGACCTTGTACATTATGTAATCAATAACCTAATGCTCTTCGATTCATTGACTTGCACTCAATTGTAATGTCTTCATGATGACCTAGAAGAGCTAGATTTTCTTTTTTTTCTTTCTATTGTTTGTTTGAAACATACCTTGAGGGATTATAGGTTCATGATTTTTGAGGCATGTCACTTCAATTTACATTACCTTGAGCTCATGACAAGCATCTTGTGAGGGTTCTATCATCACCCTATGGCATACAAGACATCTTTCCCTTCCTACAAATCTTAATCAATGATGTTTGATCTAAGATAAGTGGTATCTTGCTTTGGATGATTTTGTTCATTAAATAGGTGATTTGTTTGTGTATGGAAGCTTCATCTTCTACATTTGGTTGCTCATGAATCATATCTTGAGTTAAACTTATGACACAAGTCACACATGGCTTTAATTTTCCAATTAAAACTACTTTGTTTAAGTCTTTCTTAAGTGCAATGTTTAACTAGTTTAGAAAGCCTTAATCCAATGAACTTGTGTGTGTGAGCTTTTATTTTGTTTGAATTGCTTTTGTTTATAGTTTACTTAGGTATTAAGCTACTGAACTTGTATGTTACATTACCTTATTATCTTGCCTCTTCACCATAGTTGACTCATTCACTTGTTTGTTCATTTGCAATTAATTCTAGGGTTTAGGTCATCCCTTTCCACTATTAATCTTTGCATTAGGATTGGTTGTGAAGTATGATTTGTTAATTGCTTTGTGTTTATGTGAGCATCATGTCTACATCCTCATCATCTACCTCATTTTCCACAACACTTGACACAAACATGTTAGGACACATTCATCCAAGCACATTTCACCACACACTTCTCGATGCATGTTTAAACTTTTCCTAGTTGCTTTTGTTTGTGTATTGTAAATGATGAACATGTATATGATTATCATGCATTCTTGCCATGCTAGATACTGCCTTCCACATCCTTGTATGCCATGAGTTTCATTCTTTTGCATTCATGCATCAACCGTGCTCCATTCCATCCTTACTTGCATTCTAGGTCAAATCTTTAACTAGCTTTTGTGTAGAGTTTGTATGTGAACAATTTGAAGCATCTCATGACTTGATAATGTGTAATTTGAATTGTTTTCCATCACATATCACCTTTGATCCCAACACCATTTGACACTTAGCAAATGTATGCACAAGCACAAACACCCCTGCACACACATGTTTACCCGCATTTGCACGAATCGAATGCATTTCTTTTGAGTGTTTTGCTTTTGAATTCTTAGTATGCATGTTAAAATGATATTTTTGATGAAATAACATATTTGCTACTGTAAATTGTGTATTCTAACATCTCTTGACTCATTTCTCTTCATCTTTGCCTTTCCATGGCTCCTTTTAGATCGTAAACACCTTTAGGTTAAGTATTTCAACTAGTTTTCGCCCAATGTTGTAATTGCATCCTCGTGACATTTATTTTATGGTTTGAATATTAATGCATTAATATGATGTTTTTACTGTAGTCCCTTCATCTTGACACCTTCATCTCATGACATAAACCTCACACACTTAGATGCACTCTACTACACGCGTTTGTTGCATGATGGCGCACTTTTGGTAGATTTTTGCTATTGAATCTTCGTGGTTTATTTTGCATGATGAAAATGAGCATTAACATGATTAGCTACTAACTTGTATGTCTTATTATTCTTTAATTGTTTATTAACTTCATCTTAGTCCACCGCTTCGCACAATTAACTGTTTGCACGCTTTTAGGACTAGTTTTCGACCTAGTTTGTGAATTAACTTGTTTGTAGGTGTTTGTAATGATGTTTGATGTTTGTTAAAGTGTTGTATAACTTTGTAAATGAACTTCGTGTCTACTGACCTCACTTCACATGACACTTTGCATGAGCATAATTCATTCGAATTTCATTGCATCTTCTTCTTTTTTCTTCTTCTTTCTTTTTTTAGCACTTGTTAGTGCTTAGTTTGTTTGCTTTTGCCAAAGCTCTTTACTATATTCTACCCCTCTTCTCACTTGGTTTCCCAACCAAGATGATTGGTTTTATAGATTCCCCTTAGGTTTTGCTCGATTAAGTTAGTTTTCGAGTTTAGACATTAAGTTAGGCATCCATGCATAATAACTTTAGGTAGATCTTCCCCTTGTTTATATCCATAACCTAGGATCAACTTTGCATGATAACATTAGGATTTATAAGTAGGTTAGTTTCCCTTAGCCATTTTACCTTTATCCTTTTGCATCCCTAAAATTAAAATCTTGTTTTATCAAGTGCATTAAAACACTTTAATAATCAGAAACTTTTTCCAAAGTAAAAGATACAAACCAATTAGTCTAGGATGTTTCGTCGTCCTGTTTGCTGCTGATTCTTCGTCATCCTGTTGCTGATGTTTTGCCATCTCATCCTCTGATGTTTCGCCATCTCAACTTTGATGTCTCGTCATCCCGTTTGCTGATGTTTCGTCATCTCGTCTTCCGATGTTTCGTCATCCCGTTTGTAGCTGATGTTTCATCATCATGGAGGTGCTTCGTCATCACTGTAACACAGTGAACTGACTTTGTAGGATTTTGTATCGCAAATGTGCGGATAGAAAGAGTCGCCACCGACTTTTCTTTTATCCAATTAAGGGAAGGTAAAAGTAGTAAAAGACCTTCGTTAGATTCTCGAGTAAGGGAGAAGGTTATGAAAAGGGAAGGTATTAGCACCTTTCCATCCGTAGTTATCTACGGCTCTTAGTTGCTCTTAGATCACTTTAAAATTGTGCTTTCGTGTGTTTGACAAAAATGTTTTGAAAAGGCATTTCGCTTTGACTTTGTAATGATTCACGAGGAATGTATACAAAGTGTTTGGAAATGTTTCTTTTTGAAAAGAGTTTGAACTTTGAAAAAAGTGTGTGGTGTGAAAAGTATTTTGATAGAGCAAGCAACTAAAAGTCTTATTACCTACTCAGAACGGTCGTTTTCGTGTTTTTTACGTTCCTTTAGAATAGCGCTATCAATACCATTAGTTGGTCGGTAACCCTATTCGTTGGATGCAAGCGGACATTCAAGGGACATCGGTGGTCATAGAAGGCAACTTGTAGGAAGTATCCTAGCACATTCAAGGACTATCATCATTTTCGTAGGCGACAATCGAGGGTCAAGATCATGTATTCGGAGGCGACATCGTGGGTCTTATGATCTTTGTATCGAAGGGACTATGATGATTTGTTTTGAAGGCAACGGTGCTAGAATACCTCTACGCTCGAGGGACATGACCATTTGGAATCGAAAGGCATCGAGAGAGAATTACCCTAAGGGGTGCATGTGTGAAAATAGTGTGTTGATTTCAGGTATTTTATCTTGAAGTTAAGAGTGAGCTATGTTCAATTTTAGTCTTGCCATACACGCCTAATTACTAAGTTTATAAGATGCGGAAAGTAAATCATGGAAATATAATGTGGAAAGATAAATCCTACGCTATTACATGGCTTTGGGGCAGATACATAATTTAAAATGCGGAAAATAAAAGCCCTAATTAAGCTATTACATCCCATGAGCAATTACATAATTTGAATAAAGAAAACGATAAAAAGAAATCGTCCGAAACGGGATAACCTGTGAAAAGGTGAGAAATCAGGAAATTCAAAGAAATCGAACAAGAAAAAAATGTTAGCAAAAATAATAATTTTTAAATGAGAAAAATAGTTCATGCTGGAAATAACATTAATATGCTAAAATAATTTTTTGGGATTTTTTGGAGTTAATTTAATATTTAAAAACTAATTAAAAGTGATTTAAATGATAAATTAACAATTAAATTAAATATGCATGCAAAAATAATATTTTTAATTTTATAAATTAAATAAACATTTTCTGGAAATAATGCAAAAAGGAAAATATTTTTTGGTATTTTTTAATGCATGATAAAAATTATGAAAGAAAATTAAATTGTATGAAAAATATTAAATAGAAAATATAAAAATAAGAAGTTTTGCAAAAGGAGAAAAAATGTTTGGTCTTGCCAGGGATCGAACTGGAGACCTTGCTTTCACAAACCCAAGCCTTGACCAACTGAGCCAGCGTGCACAACTGTTTGAAAACCGGAGCGAGTGGATTGTAAGCAAGTGTCGCTTCCTGGTTGTACCGATCTCGCGCCAAACTTCATCTTCTTCGTTTTGAAATTTTAAAACATAGCCGGCCTCCGACGCTATAGTCCCCGCATTTTCCAAAATCAAGCACAAATAATATAAATAACATTCAAGGGTATGAATCGATTAGAAATCACATTCTAAACACAATGGTGGTGGTCTCGTGGTCCAATTTATCCGTTTTAGAGAAGCCCTAAATCGAGGCCGAAAACCCTAGCTATGGTAATTTTGTTCTAAGCCATGGAAACTCAATCAAATTTCCCGAAAGCTTGCAATCTTCGTTCTAATCACAAAACAACAACAAAACATGTTAAAATGCATGAATAATAGAATTCGATTTTGGAAAAGTGTGACAAACCAAATCGTGTTCTTGCAATTTTGATGTTTTTGGACAATGTAAAGGTCGGATCGATCGGGATGTCAAGGAACGTGTTTGGATGCTTGGAACCAATTTTCCGTTCTCATTCATGTGATATGTATTGTATATATATATAGTAGATGGAATTGAGTCGATTTCAAGAAGAAATCATCATCAATCAATGTAAAACATATTTGATTTTGTACAAAATCAAATTTTCTTTTTGATCAATTTCAATCAATTTCTTTCCAAATCCAATCAAATTTCAAATTTGCTGGCTTATTGAGGTTACTTGATCTCAAGGATGAGAGAAAAATCAATTTGCAATTAATTTTGATTTTATACTTTATTTTTGAATTTAATTTGTATTTAAATGAATAAAATCCAAATTAAATAGAAAAATAAAATAAAATTCGTGGCATTGGGCTTGGATATTCCTAATTGTGTGAGGAACAAGTTTGGATGAAGAAAAATAAGCCCATTTGCAAAGTTTTTGATTTTACAAGTATTTCTCTTTGTGCACTCTTTCAAAATTGCCCAACTTGTGAATGGTGTATCTTGCACAATGTTCCACATTTTGAGTGTTCTTGAACTTTTGGAAAGCTCTAAGAGTCCTATAACCAACCTCTTTGGTTTCATCTCAATTGGAGTTTCCATGCTCAATATATCTTCAAAACAAAATGTTGACTTTTGTTGACTTTGAAAAGGACTCAGAATGTTTTGATCCATAACTTCCAAATGAAGCATTTTTGAACATTCTTGTGAGACATGAAGTTGTAGAGAATTGAATTTCCTTCAAAACAAGAGGTGGTGGAAAAATTTGAGAAAGTATGAAGAAGTTATGCTCACCAAAGTTTGGTTGACTTTTCACCGAGAAACCCTAATTTAGAAAGTTTGACTTTTGAGCAAATCTTGAGTTTTCTTGATGAATCATGATCAACCCTTGATCAAATGATGAATGTAACTTCAAAATGAGGATGTTGACCAAAAATCATGAAGTTTTACTATATGTTGACCACAGTTGACTTTTTGTCCAATACAACTGATTTTCAACCATCTGAGCAATTGTCTGAGGAAACTTGACTTGTGAGGCTTGAAACTTGACATGGAGAATCTTTGAAGCATATGAGGAGGAATGAAGACCATTGGAGATGTTGGAAACCCATCTTGATCTGAGAAATACCAAACCCTAGTTTGGGTTGATTGTCTAGGAGAGGGTTTGTCTGATCAACCCTTGAAGAATCCTTGAGTATGGAGGTATGAAATATCTTGAGAAAATGGAGGGCAAATTTTGGGGTATGACAGCTGCCCCAGTTCAATATTCTTGTACGGGAAGGGTTAGATTGGCATGTTCGCCTTTCGTGACCTGGAGGTAGAAGATGATTGAACACTCGAGTACACCTGAAAATTTGCACTCGCTGTTGACTGATGATGCGGGAATAGGCTTACAGATGCCATTTGGAGAAGTTGGAGACTTCGTTGGGGAATGAGTCGCACGCTAGACTTGAGATTGTTGATAGGAGAATTGACGGGGACGGGCTTAAGATGCCATCTGGAAAGGTCGATGCTGAGGAGTGAGCCGTACGCTAGGCTTTGTAGATGTTTCTGGAAGTGAAAGGGGATGGGCTTAAGATGCCATCCGGAGGGAGTCGTACGTCAGACTTCGTGCTCATCTTTGAATGAAGTTATTGGTTTGTATTGGTTTTTAACCAAATATGCAGCATTCTGAAGGTGGAGAAATGTTGATAAGTAGTCGGAGATGGGCTTAAGATGCCATCCAAGGCAACTGAGTCATACGCCAGACTCTGTAGTTGCTGTTGATAATAGGAATGAGTCAGAATAGTTCTTTGTGCCGACCGCCGGGGTAGTAGTTGGCAAAAATGTGGATAGCTTCCCTGTTGTGCATCGGGTATTGATCCACTGCCTGTTATCGGAGGATAACCGGTGATCATTCAGATAGGGTTTCCCGTCTGGCTTCGGGCATTAATCCTGGATCCGTTGTCGGAGGACAATGAGGGCGGTCTTTCGGATAGTTTTCCCGTCTGGATTCGGGTCTTAATCCTGGACCAGTTGTCGGAGGACAACTAGGGCGGTCGTTCAGATAGTTTTCCCGTCTGGATTTGGGTCTTAGTCCTGGACCTGTCATTTCAGAAGTGATTTTCACCTGTTTTGAAAAAAACAAGAGAAACTTTGATAGAATATTGTTAGTCTTATGCAAGGAATGATGCATGACAATGTGTATGAATGACATATGCATATTTTATGACTTTATGAGAAACGTATGAATGATAGATGTTGTGGTATTTCAAAACATATCCATCTTGAAGAAGATGCGGATGTTCTGCTTGGAGATATATGACTTGCTTGGGACTAAACCGAGAAGAAAGAAAACTTTGATTCCTCCGGTGCACTATCTGACCAAGTCTTGGGCCTAGATTTTGCTGAGGGTGGTAGAGATCGAGAAACACGTCGTTGAGGATCTCATATATAGACCCCTGGGGAGAGTCTGGAAGGGGTACTCTACTGGGGATCTTGCGTGTAAATCCTGCTGGAGAGTAGTAATTGCTGGGAGACCGGTTAGAAGAGTCTGGAGCCCGTTGGAATCTCTGGCTGAGGTATGAAAGGTGTAGGTTTCCTCCGATGCACTATCTGACCAAGTTTCAAGTCCGATACTGCTGCCGGGAAAAGGGAATTGTTGAGACATTTTTTGGGATAAGTACCTCTGGGATGAAATGTTATCGTCAAGATGGGTGTAGCCCAATTGAGTTGAGTGGAATCACCGCCGGGGTTCTCCTCTTCTTTCCGAGGGAAGGTTTGTAGTGAGTGACACCTTTGTGGGGATCATGATCGGGGAATGTTTTGGTGACCTTCGCCATCTCAATTCTCGGAGCCTGTAGTAATTACTTTTGTATGTTCGCCGCATGTTTGTGAATAGATATTTATTGTCAAATGCATATAATCATTCAAAGCAAACGTTGGACTTTATGCAAACAACAACAAAAACTTGTAAAGAGAAAGAACTCGTATTTATTTGAAAGGTGGCGTATGGCAAAGTAGTCTGTATACAAGAAAAGTAAAAAGCTATGCGGAAACAAATCTCGTTAAGTTCCAACTATGCCAGTACTCATATATTTCAACTATCTCATCCCCTTGCCGTCAGTAGAGAGTGAGCAGATTGATCTTCGCCATTTGAATCTTGAATGTTGATAGTAGTCTATAGATAGGTGATCTGGACGAGACATAGTCGTACGCTTAAATCCCTAATTTTTGCCTAGACCGCCTTTCGGTTTTCGCCACCGAATACCTTTTTGCCCAAGCCGCCTTTTTAGGTTTTCGACTTGCCGGGTGTACATGTTTTGTATATATCCTTAACTATTGCCCGAACCCTTTTGGTTCGTCAGGATGCCCTTATTTTTGCCTAGGTCACTCGACCTAGCGGGTCTCATTTATGCGTAATATTTTTTGACTATGTCTGCGTTCACAGAGTGTGGGAAATCTTCACCATCCATGGTGCTAAGTATCATAGCTCCGCCGGAAAACACTATCTTGACTACAAATGGTCCCTCGTAGGTGGGAGTCAATTTGCCCTTGGGATCACCTTGTGGAAGAATGATGCGCTTGACTACTAGATCACCGACTTGGTAGGCTCGGTGCTTGACCTTTTTGTTGAATGCTCTGATCATTCGCTTCTGATAGATCCGTCCATGGAGATGGATGCGAGTCGCTTCTCATCGATCAAGTTGATCTGGTCGAGGCGAGTTTGGACCCAATCGTCTTCGCCTAACTCTGCATCCTGGAGGACTCTGGTTGAGGGTATCTGAACCTCGATAGGTAGGACTGCCTCCATACCGTATACAAGAGAGAAGGGGTTGCCTGTTGATGTTCGATCAGAAAGCGATAACCATGAAGAGCGAATGGTAACATCTCATGCCAATCTTTGTAAGTCACCGCATTTTTCAGATAATCTTCTTAATGTTCTTGTTGGCGGCTTCCATCGCCATTCATCTTAGGCCGATAAGTTAACTCGCTTTTTAAAAATCATTTAAAATGAATTTTCAAAACAAGAAATCGCCACCTAATTTTATTTGTTCTAAAAGAAGAACGGAAAATATAGATAAAACCCACGAATTAAAAAATAGGCGGTCACGAAATTAAGAGATATAGGTTCGGGAGTTGGTTATGCAAGGGAAGGTATTAGCACCTCACATCCATCGTACTCGATGGTACCCATTTAGTTCAAAGTGTAGTTGTGTGTTAGTGTGAAAATTTTACGATCTTCTAAGTTTAAAATGAGAAAGAAAGGGAGAAGAAATGTTTTTATTATTTTGAGTTTGACACGGTTTTAAAACCGCGTGCCTACGTATTCCCTCGTGCAATGGGAAAGTCAAAACTCCGTAGTTCTTATAAAAAATGATTGTTTGTTGATTGATTTTAAATGAAAAGACAAGTCGTCATTTTTAAAGAAGAAGACTCGTCTAACGTCCACAGGGTGTGATAAAGAATAAAGGACTACGCACCAACATGAGGGAGGGTTTGAGAACACCTCTAGTACTCAAGTGGAGAAGTCGAAAACCTTGGGAATAGAGGAAGAAGCATCTCAATTATAAATGAATCATGTCTAATCTTGAAAAAAGGTTTTAAAGGTAAATGGTGCTTAGAGCGCACAAAAGATATTGAATGTGTTGGAATTGATTTTAAATTGTGGATGACAAGTACCAAAACGTTGGGATATCCTCTAACGATTCAATACTCGAGATTGGTGATTGAGGTCAACCGATCATCTCTCATCCAAAATCTTTATTATGAAAAGAGTGAGGTGAAACAAAGTTCACTTTTATTAAGTGTATGGAATAAAGTATTCAAGTCATTGGGTTACCCTCTAATGGCCCAAATATTTACATTTTAATTAAATCGCGGGCTTTCCTCTAACGATTTACTTAAATACCATAGCACCATGTTTTTTTTTGTTTTAGAACATGGATTTGAAGTTTCTCAATTTATTGGGTTATCCTCTAATCAATTAGAAACTTCGATTTGTTTTAATCGTTGGGCTAACCTCTAACCATTAAAACAAATCTTATCCAAGTGTTCTTTTTTCCTGTAGAAAAATTGATTTTTGAAAATAACTCGACGTTGGATCAAGGTTTGAGAAGAAGACTCGACGTTGGATTGAGTTTTATTGAAAGTGTTTTAAGTACTTGGTGAATGGAGAAAGAATAGGATCGAGATAATTGTAAATCACAAATAAAATCGACAAAGCCCATACAAGGTGGCCAACCTAAGCATAAAACAATTTAAATTACATGTGTACTAGCAAAGTGGGCTAGTCTACTAAGACGACCAATTGGGACAATTGATCAAATAGGCTCACCGTAAGAAGGCCAGATCGCATATGTGTGCATGTGTGGTCATCATGACGCTTCGTAGCTTTGTCGACTTACGGTTTAAAAATGATTTACAAATATTAGTTTTAAAAAGATTTTTTGGTTTTGTGTAAGTGACAAATAATTAAATAATAAAGCAATAAAATAATTACTAAACTATTACATCTCATGGGGATGGGGTACAAATTTACAAATGGGGATGACGGAAATAAATCACAAGTCCATATAAATGTACAAGTAAAATAAATAATAATTCAATAATTAATAAATCTAAGAGATAAATAGCTAAAAGAAAATATTTTTGAGCATTTTAAAATATTGAAATAAAAATAATAAAAAAAATGAATTTTTTTATAAGAAATAAATTTAATAAGATAAATTCTAAATCTAAGCTCTTATGTTCTTTTTAAAGATAAAGTTTTGAGTAAATAAAATAAAATAAAACTAAATCTATATGTATATTATTTTTTGTATCTTTGAAAATTATGTTGAAGATCTAAAATATATTATTTTTTAGTATCAATAACAAAAGCAATACTATTTCTAAAAAAAACTTAACAATTAGAAAAAAAATAAAATCTTTTTGTTCTTCTAAAATAAAGTTGAATAAATAAAATAAAATAAAACTAAATCTATAATTTTCCTTTTTTGCATTTTTAAATATTGGGTAAAAAAACCTAAACATATCTAAATAAGTATCTTGGTATTTTAGAAAATATCTTTAAGAAATAAACAAACTAAATCAGAAAGAAAATCTTAAAAGCTAGAAACAAGATAAAAGAAATTTTTTTGAATTTTATTTTTTTTAATTTACTTAGCAAAAATGAATTTGTTGTTAAAAGAAACTTAATATAAAAACAATTTTTTTGTATTTTCTAAAAATATTTGATAAACATAAAAAAATAGAAGTAGATTTAAACAAAATTAATTAAATAGAGATATTAAGAAAAATGGGTCAGAGGTGTGAATAACGGGCTAGGTGTAGCAAGTTTAGAGAAAAGCCTTTGGGCCTTGAAGATCCGCCCACCTTATTCTTTATTTGATCATACAAAACTAACCCCATCGCTAACAAGGAAACAACCGTATAATCCCTTCTCTGTTCTCACGCTCCAACATGACACGTGATACTCATCGCCTCTCACGGCTCTCCATGCATCTCTGCTTTTCTCAAACGCCTCTCAATTTTCTCATACTGATTCTGCTTTTCAAAACAACATAACAACAAACAAACAAAACTTTTATTCTCGACTACCCTAAGCCCTAATCGACCTGTTCCTCAATTTCAGTACAATAACGGTGGATTACAAGTGTTAATTAATAGAATCAAAAAAATGAAAATCAAGTGTAAATACCCACAGAAGCTTCGAACGAAAATTCCAAGTATGCTCGGTTTACTCCTTTCTTCTTCTTCTTCGAGTCTGCCGCTGTTTTCGTCTCTTTCTGTGTTTTCTGCTAAATCTGAAGTATGGGTTAGTGAATCAGTGTTGTTGAGTGTTGTTGTCGCTTTGGTTTTGAGGATGATGATGGAAAGGTGATGTTTGGTTATTGAGATCGTAATATGAGTGATGTGAGTTCAGGTTTCTTTGTGAAGATCCGAGGGTCTTTTTTTTCCAGTCCCTTATGGTGTGGTGTAGTGTGGTATTTGAGTGAGGATTGAGGATAAGAACAAAGGGACAATCTGTACCATGCTAGCTGTGAATTTGTTAGAATTTGAGTAGTGGAGCAGGATAGTGGGACAGGAATTGTACAATCTGCAGGGTAGTGGAGACAAGGATAGCATCGTGAAGAAACTAGCAGCAGCAAAAACAACTCTTTTTTTTGTATTTTTTTTTTATTTTGTTAAAAAGTAAAAAAAAAAAAATCTAATTAATTGAAATTTAAAAAATTAAGATGTACAACATAATATAATTACAAAAATTTAAACTTAATTAAAAACTAATTTTATTACTAATGTAATGTCAATAAAAAACTAATATTTTTTAAAATAAGGCAACAACAAAAATATTATTCTAACAAAAAGTAATTTTTATTTAAATCCTAATTTACTATATTTAATAGAAACCAATTAATAACTTCTAATCACTAAAATGATTGAAATTAAATATCACAATAAAGATAGAATTAAAAGATACAAATATAAAAATTAATTAATCTATTTAAAAAAATATAAACATGATAAAACAAACTTTGATATTAAAATATGACTTATCTAAAAAAGGAAATTAATGCTAATGTGAAAGAACAATATTAAAATTAAAAAAAAATTAAATTAAATTAATTGTTAATAAAAAAAAAAATTTTCAATGAGGAAAGATTTTATTTAATTCAAAACTCTAAAAAAAATGCAAAAATCAAGCATGAAATAATCTATAAATACAAACATAATTACTAGTAAAGACAAAACATTGTTATTTAGAAAATAAAACAAAATTCCTTTTAATTATTATTTCATTATTTAACTAATAGAAATTATTTAGTAAAACCTCACCAAATAATTAGAATTAATCAAATATTAAAAATAAAAATTAAAGTGAGAAAGGATGCAAATGCAATGAGTGAATGACCGTCTATTTAATATAAATACGATGCAAGTAGAAAAATAGAGGGTAAAATTTGGGTGCAACAGTTGCCCCTATTTAAATATCTTCAACCAGATGATATGAAGATGATCAAGCTTCATATGATCGCAGTGGGAGATAGTTAAAATTTAAAAACCCAAAATTTTGCCCCGAGATGCAATGGTATGCCGTGAATAAAATATAATGAGACATGTTGAATGCAATGTTTTTGACATATATTTTTAATGATGCATGATATGAGATGATCAAAATTGTTGGAAAGAAACTGGAAATTAGAAATTTGTGGTAAATTGACTGATACAACACGGAAGACAAAACATCCAATAATGGCTTTGGATAAAAAAAGACTCGACATCTAATAATGGCTTTAGATGGAGGGACTCGACATTTAATAATGGCTTTAGATGGAGAAAAATCACAATATCCAATAATGGCTTTGGATGAAAAAAGGCTCGACATCTAATAATGGCTTTAGATGAAGGAAGATCACAATATCCAATAATGGCTTTGAATAAAGTGAGAAAGATGTAACACCCAATAATGGCTTCGGATGAAAAAGGACTCGACATCTAATAATGGCTTTAGATGGAGAAAGATCACAATATCCAATAATGGCTTTGAATAAAGTGAGGAAGACGTAACACCCATTAATGGCTTCGGATGAAAAAGGACTCGACATCTAATAATGGCTTTAGATGGAGAAAGATCACAATATCCAATAATGGCTTTGAATAAAGTGAGAAAGACATAACACCCAATAATGGCTTTGGATGAAGGGTGAAACAAGGCATCCAGGAATGGCACTGGTGAAGACAAAGAGATGACATCCGTGAATGGCATCGGAGGAAATAGATGACATCCGTGAATGGCACTAGAGTAAAAATAGATGACATCCGTGAATGGCAATCGGAGTAAAATAGATGACATCCGTGAATGGCACCGAGTGAAAATAGATGACATCCGTGAATGGCAATCGAGTGGAAATAGATGACATCCGTGAATGGCACCGAGTGGAAATAGATGACATCCGTGAATGGCAATCGAGTGGAAATAGACAGACATCACGAATGGCACCGAGTAAAATAGATGACATCCGTGAATGGCAATCGGAGTGGAAAGGAAAGAGATGATGATTGACATTAGGTACCAAGTAAGTTGGATTTTGACCGCAAGGTAAGATATTGACTGCAACAAGACCTCGGGAAATGCAAATGAGTATAAAACACTCTTGCTATGCATGATATTTGAATTTTGTGATGCATGATATATGAATGATCTATGCATGTAGTATGTAATGCAGACGTTTATGACAACGGAGATTGACTCTTTTGTGGAGGTAAGATGGGAACTCTGATTTCTCAACACGGGAACACTGCCAACTCTGCTTAGAGAGAAAATGCCTTGAGAAACACTTCTAACACACTTGTGAATTGCATTGAAATGATGATCCTTGGAGAAAGGACTGGAGCGCTGCTTGGGGATTGCCCCGGATTAGCTGATTGTTGAAGATAAATTGATAATTGCTTCAGTTCTTGAAAATAACTGAGGGGAAAGGAGTGTCCCGGTATAAGTCTTGAAAAAGATCTTCTGATTAAAACAATTCTGAGCATGATTTGCACTGAGCAACAAATCTTGAACTGATTCACAACAGGATCTGAATGATACTTGCCCCTGATTAGGATCACTGACCAAGTTTCCTAACTGTTTGGACTTCCTTGATGAGGAAAGCTTATTTGCAAGCAAAAAATTGTTTATTCAAACATGGTAAATTTAATGCAAAGTTCATGCAAAAGTTTTGAAATAAAAATCATTTTGAGATGATGTAATTGCTGTATAGAAAATGGATCACTGGTTAAAACACAGTGGTTTAAAAATTTAAAAGTGAAAGAAAAGACAAAAGTATGGATATACCAAGACAATTGATTTGCAAAAGAATTTAGGAGTCATATTACGCAACCTTGTTGTAGTATGCTTTCAAGAGAAACCTGGCTTCGATTAGGTCTTTTGAGGGTTGTAATATGGTCTGGTTCACGGTTTAAGAAACAAAGGATAAAGGCTCAAAGTATATTTGTACCCAACCCAATCTTCGTGATGTTCTTCAGTCCTACGCTCAGTTAACTCAGATTGTGCATTTTAGTTCCAATTGATTTTGGATTGTACACTGATAGTGATGATGGCTCAGAAGTTGAGGAATTCTTGAGATAACAGTCACTTTTTTTTGCAACATTTTTTTGCTGTTTGAGGACTTTTGTCAACTCTTGTTTGAATTTGTCATCCCTAACTTTTGCCTGAATTGGTTGCCTAAGTTGCCTTTTAATTTTAACTTGGCGGCTTTTTCTTTTGATATATATTTTTTGAAAGACAGTGACTGCTTGACTTAAAGATTACGGGGAACCATCATCATCACTTTTTGACTTGGATGACATCTTCGACACTTCTTTGATGTGTGTGAAGGAAAGCTGATTGAATACAAACTTTGTTGAAAGGCATCTTGAACGAATGCACATCCGAATTAAATCGAGAATTACCCGCCTGTGTTAAAATTATGGGTTTTTCATATGAAAAGAAACTCCAACTTCTAGGCTCAAGGGGTTGACAAAGGTTTAACTTCCTTATTTCTCCTGTTTGGGAATTGAAACAATGCCTGATATCATCAAGAAAGTTTATTCAAAGCATACCAACATCAATTATGGGTATCTTGTTTTATCATCCTCCCTCCAATCTTTGCAAAACAAAAGTTCGGTAAAGAAATTGAACATGGAAAATATATATTTTGAAAGCGATAAATGTAGATGATTTGAATCAAAAAAGGTAATGCTCATTTCATTAAAACTAACACGAATTACAAATGATATTTAAAAGCAACAATTTAACATAAACAAAGGAAAATGCAAATGAAAAGAAAAATGGCCTAGTGACTAATCGCCATAAGGATGAGTCTCTCCTCAAACACGGCTTTAGGAGGTGACTTGAGATACTCTAACCCGTCTTCAGCCACTTTTTCCTGGCAATGGATTGTTGATAACATTTGGCGGAGGATCTCCAAAATTTATCTCCTTGCTTCTGACTAGCTCTTGAACCCTAGCCTTCAGCAGCGCTGCTCCAAATCGTGACCAGCAGCCTCCCCGATGGAACTCACAATGAAGATCACCCAACCGATCGAGAGGATCTGGAGGAGTCAGAGGCCTAGTTGTGATTAGACCTAGTTCAACCAAATGAGGATACAATTCAGTGTAAGTTATTGGGATAGGGTCAAATTGACCCCTACTTCTTGCATTACGGTTCTCTTGATTTTGTCCAACAGCTTGGCGTTGAGGAATCTGGATTGGTTGAACCTTGACTGCAGGAGTGACAACATCTACTTGTGGTTGGTCATAGTATTGAGGCCTACGCCGAGGTCCTCCTCTTTCAATTCTAACAACATTAGTTTCACCATCTCTTCTTATGGAGATTTCCAAAAGATTTCTTGACACTATTAGAGGATTCACCAGCAACAGACACTTTTCCTCTCTTGATTCCCTCTTCTAGCCTTTGGCCAATAGTCACCAAGTCTGTGAAGCGGGAGGACACACTACCAATCATTTTCTCCCAATAGAAAGGGGACAAGGTATCCATAAACAAACCAGTTGAGCTCCTTCTCGATAAGGATGGTTCAACTTGTGAGGCCAACTCTCTCCACCGTTGAGCGTATTCCTTAAAAGATTCCTTATCATTCTGAGACATGTTTTGCAATTGACGGCGATCAGGAGCCATGTCAAGATTGTAGTGGTATTGTTTCATGAAAGCATTAATCAGATCCTGGAAGCATTGAATATGGTCTTTCTCAAGTCCCATATACCATTTCAATGAAGCTCCACTCAGCTATCTTGGAAACAAGGATAAGAAGCTTGTCATTCCTCGATAAGGACATTTTCCTCAAGTACATCAAGAATGACTTTTGGACAAGTGTGCCCTTTGTATTTCTCGAAATCAGGAGTTTTGAACTTATGAGGCATAACCGATCGTAAACCAGCACATGTTTTCTGCAGAATACCAAAGACATCGTTGCCTTCCATAGCTCTCATCCTTCTTTCTAGAGTCCGATATTGCTCATGGACTTCTTCAAGTTCATTAAAATCTTCTCGGCTCACACTTCGTGGAGTGTCAGCACGGTAATCAAAGAGAGGATTCTCATAAGCAACTTGTGCAGTAGGTTGATGCACAAAAGGTCGAAGAGGAGTAATATGCATGATCGGTTGAGGCTCTGAAAATCGAGCTCGGAAAACTGGTCGGAAGACTCGCCAACCATTGGAGTAGGCAGTAGGTGGAACGTAATTTGGTAACCCAAATTCGCCAAGTAGTAACGCATCCGAGAAGACCGAGGATCAACAAGAAATGAGACTTCAGAAATCACAGTCCTTTGAGGTTGTTCACCTCTGGCGATCAGAACTTGCATCATTTCCGTAAGTTTCGTCATGCCTGACTTCAACTCATCGATTTCCATTTGGACCTCTGCATTGTGTTGCTCTTGGTATTCCATTCTTCTCTTGACGTTGGCTCTAGTTCCCGTTTGTGCAGAGGAATAAGATTGACGGCAGCAATCAAATCGAAGATGGAGACAAAAGAAATGAGTTCTTTGACAACTTGAATGTATGCATGAAAATACGATGGATGAAATGAAATGTAATGTTATTAATGCAAAAGATGTGATGAAATGCAATGTCACATACATAAATGGTAATGCAACATAAGGATAGTATAAGTTCACAAAGACGTGAAATGTGGATGATACAAGCAATCGTAACAACTTATTCAAAGCGGATCCTATGATAGGATGGCTCTAAGCTTTCTACCCAATAATTACCCAGAGGATGGTTTTGTTTTCGCTAAGTGTTTCTTGGAGTCTCAGATCCCTTTTAACAAACACTATCATCGCGAGAGGCCTACGTGGTAATAGTATTTGGAAAAGTATACCCCAAGAAACGGTCTTAACGGATACTCAAAATTCAAAATTTGAGTGTTTGGTCCTCGTTAGACAACATGAACAAACTTAGAGTTATAGGTCATTTGTCCAAAGATTGATGTCCCGCTATCGCGGGCCAACAAACTCCTTAAAACAACCAACTCTAAGCCGGAGTCTTCGCTTCGGGCCAACAAGACAATGGAGTCAGGTGGACCTAGGCTACGCAACCCCTCTATTCCTAAAAAGGTGACCTAGAAGCCTGGGTAGTGGCCTTATCTATGCATCAATAATCCCATCAAGAATTCCCACAAAATAAATATATGATAATAATAAAGCATAGGGAATAAATGACTGAAACATAAATAAGAGATAAAATACAAAGAAGAAAGTAAAATAAAATAATAAACACACAACCACATAATGAACTAAACTAGGGTTAACTCGCTTGAGAAAATATCCCCAGTGAAGTCGCCAACTGAAGCAACTCGTTTTTTTAAAAAAATCATTTAAAATGAATTTTCAAAAACAGTGAAATCGCCACCTAATTTTATTTGTTCTAAAAGAAGAACGGGAAAATATAGATAAAACCCACGAATTAAAAAAAAAAGGCGGTCTACGAAATTAAGAGATATAGGTTCGGGAGTTGGTTATGCAAGGGGAAGGTATTAGCACCCCTCACATCCATCGTACTCGATGGTACCCATTTAGTTCAAAGTGTAGTTGTGTGTTAGTGTGAAAATTTTACGATCTTCTAAGTTTAAAAATGAGAAAGAAAGGAGAAGAAATGTTTTATTATTTTGAGTTTGACACGGTTTTAAAACCGCGGCCTACGTATTCCCTACGTATTCCCTCGCAATGGGAAAGTCAAAACTCCGTAGTTCTTCTAAAAAATGATTGTTTGTTGATTGATTTTAAATGAAAAGACAAGTCGTCATTTTTAAAGAAGAAGACTCGTCTAACGTCCACAGGGTGTGATAAAGAATAAAGGACTACGCACCAACATGAGGAGGGTTTGAGAACACCTCTAGTACTCAAGTGGAGAAGTCGAAACCTTGGGAATAGAGGAAGAAGCATCTCAATTATAAATGAATCATGTCTAATCTTGAAAAAGTTTTAAAGTAAATGGTGCTTAGAGCGCACAAAAGATATTGAATGTGTTGGAATTGATTTTAAATTGTGGATGACAAGTACCAAAACGTGGGATATCCTCTAACGATTCAATACTCGAGATTGGTGATTGAGGTCAACCGATCATCTCTCATCCAAAATCTTTATTATGAAAAGAGTGAGGTGAAACAAAGTTCACTTTTATTAAGTGTATGGAATAAAGTATGCAAGTCATTGGGTTACCCTCTAATGGCCCAATACTCTACATTTTAATTAAATCGTCGGGCTTTCCTCTAACGATTTACTTAAATACCATAGCACCATGTTTTTTTTTTGTTTTAGAACATGGATTTGAAGTTTCTCAATTTATTGGGTTATCCTCTAATCAATTAGAAACTTCGATTTGTTTTAATCGGGCTAACCTCTAACCATTAAAACAAATCTTATCCAAGTGTTCTTTTTTTAGAAAATTGATTTTTGAAAATAACTCGACGTTGGATCGAGGTTTGAGAAGAAGACTCGACGTTGGATTGAGTTTTATTGAAAGTGTTTTAAGTACTTGGTGAATGGAGAAAGAATAGGATCGAGATAATTGTAAATCACAAATAAAATCGACAAAGCCCATACAAGGTGGCCAACCTAAGCATAAAACAATTTAAATTACATGTGTACTAGCAAAGTGGGCTAGTCTACTAAGACGACCAATTGGGACAATTGATCGAAATAGGCTCACTGTAAGAAGGCCCAGGATCAAGCGTACATGTGTGCATGTGTGGTCATCGCGACGCTTCGTAGCTTTGTCGACTTACGGGTTTAAAAATGATTTACAAATATTAGTTTTAAAAAGATTTTTTTGGTTTTGTGTAAGTGACAAATAATTAAATAATAAAGCAATAAAATAATTACTAAACTATTACATCTCATGGGGATGGGGGTACAAATTTACAAATGGGGATGACGAAATAAATCACAAGTCCATATAAATGTACAAGTAAAATAAATAATAATTCAATAATTAATAAATCTAAGAGATAAATAGCTAAAAGAAAATATTTTTGAGCATTTTAAAATATTGAAATAAAAATAATAAAAAAAATGAATTTTTTTATAAGAAATAAATTTAATAAGATAAATTCTAAATCTGAGCTCTTATGTTCTTTTTAAAGATAAAGTTTTGAGTAAATAAAATAAAATAAAACTAAATCTATATGTATATTATTTTTTGTATCTTTGAAAATTATGTTGAAGATCTAAAATATATTATTTTTAGTATCAATAACAAAAGCAATACTATTTCTAAAAAACTTAACAATTAGAAAAAATAAAATCTTTTGTTCTTCTAAAATAAAGTTGAATAAATAAAATAAAATAAAACTAAATCTATAATTTTCCTTTTTGCATTTTTAAATATTGGGTAAAAAACCTAAACATATCTAAATAAGTATCTTGGTATTTTAGAAAATATCTTTAAGAAATAAACAAACTAAATCGTAAAGAAAATCTTAAAAGCTAGAAACAAGATAAAAGAAATTTTTTGAATGTTTTTTTTAATTTACTTAGCAAAATGAATTTGTTGTTAAAAGAAACTTAATATAAAAACATTTTTTGTATTTTCTAAAAATATTTGATAAACATAAAAAATAGAAGTAGATTTAAACAAAATTAATTAAATAGAGATATTAAGAAAATGGGTCGAGGTGTGAATAACGGGCTAGGTGTAGCAAGTTTAGAGAAAACCTTGGGCCTTGAAGATCCGCCCACCTTATTCTTTATTTGATCATACAAAAACTAACCCTATCGCTAACAAGGAAACAACCGCACAATCCCTTCTCGTTCTCACGCTTCCAACATGACACGTGATACTCATCGCCTCTCTCACGGCTCTCCATGCATCTCTCTGCTTCTTCTCAAACGAATCGCCCTCAATTTTCTCATACTGATTCTTTCTTTTCAGAAAACAACATAACAACAAACAAACAAAACTTTTATTCTCGACTACCCTAAGCCCCAATCGACCTGTGTTCCTCAATTTCAAGACAATAACGGTGGATTACAAGTGTTAATTAATAGAATCAAAAAATGAAAATCATGTAAATACCCACGAAGCTTCGAACGAAAATTCCAAGTATGCTCGGTTTACTCCTTTCTTCTTCTTCTTCGAGTCTCCGCTACTGTTGCCTCTTTCGTGTTTTCTCGCTAAATCAAGTATGGGTTAGTGAATCGGTGTTGAGTGTTGTTGTCGCTTTGGTTTTGAGGATGATGATGGAAAGGTGATGTTTGGTTATTGAGATGCCGGTAATATGAGTGATGTGAGTTCGTGTTTCGCTGTGAAGATCCGAGGGTCTTTTTTCCACCCTTATGGTGTGGTGTAGTGTGGTATTTGAGTGAGGATTGAGGATAAGAACAAAGGGACAATCTGCACCATGCTAGCCGTGAATTTGTTAGAATTTGAGTAGTGGAGCGTGATAGTGGGACAGAATTGTACAACTGCAGTGGTAGTGGAGACAAGGATAGCATCGTGAAGAAACTAGCAGAAAAAACAACTTTTTGTATTTTTTTTATTTTGTTAAAAGTAAAAAAAAAAATCTAATTAATTGAAATTTAAAAATTAAGATGTACAACATAATATAATTACAAAAATTTAAACTTAATTAAAACTAATTTTATTACTAATGTCAATAAAAACTAATATTTTTAAAATAAGGCAACAACAAAATATTATTCTAACAAAAAGTAATTTTTATTTAAATCCTAATTTACTATATTTAATAGAAACCAATTAATAACTTCTAATCACTAAAATGATTGAAATTAAATATCACAATAAAGATAGAATTAAAAGATACAAATATAAAAATTAATTAATCTATTTAAAAAAATATAAACATGATAAAACAAACTTTGATATTAAAATATGACTTATCTAAAAAAGGAAATTAATGCTAATGTGAAAGAACAATATTAAAATAAAATAAAAAAAATTAAATTAATTGTTAATAAAAAAAAAAAAATTTTTCAATGAGGAAAGATTTTATTTAATTCAAAACTCTAAAAAAAAATGCAAAAATCAAGCATGAAATAATCTATAAATACAAACATAATTACTAGTAAAAACAAAACATTGTTATTTAGAAAATAAAACAAAATTCCTTTTAATTATTATTTCATTATTTAACTAATAGAAATTATTTAGTAAAACCTCACCAAATAATTAGAATTAATCAAATATTAAAAATAAAAATTAAAGTGAGAAAGGATGCAAATGCAATGAGTGAATGACTGCTCTATTTAATATAAATACGATGCAAGTAGAAAAATAGCAGGGTAAAATTTGGGGTGCAACAATAAGGAGAAGAATTGTGATGCGTGATCTTGAACTGCATGCAGAGTTCTGTGATCATCTTGTTGTTGAGATTAGAGTCGTTGTCTGTGATAATCCTCTCAGGAGTTCCATACCGACATATAAGATTGTGTTTGATGAATCGAGCCACTACATTCTTGGAAACAGATGCGAACGAGGCTGCCTCTACCCATTTGGTGAAATAGTCAATTGCCACAAGAATGAAACGATGTCCGTTGGAAGTTGTGGGCTTGATTTCTCCGATCATGTCAATGCCCCACATTGCAAAAGGCCAAGAAGCTGTTAGGACATTCAGAGGTACTGGAGGTACGTGCACTTTGTCTGCATATATCTGGCATTTGTGACAAGATCGAGCGTAGCGGTGACAATCAGCTTCCATGGTGGACCAATAGTAACCTGTTCTCAAAATCTTCTTAGCCATGGTGTGTCCACTAGAGTGGGTACCAAATGCGCCTTCGTGTAACTCTTCCATGATATGTTCCGCTGTTTTTCGGTCTACACAGCGGAGTAAGCACAAATCGTGATTGCGCTTGTATAGATGCCATGTTGAGGAAGAATTTGGATGCAAATCTTCTCAAGAACTTTATCATTGATGATGCCCCAAATGATATTCCCGAGTCTCAAGATACCTTTTCACATCGTAGTACCAAGGTTTCTCTTCAGATCAAGCTCATAACAAGATACCGGTTCGTCAAACTTCTCAATGATGATCCGGGGAGCCTCGTTGTCCCATCCGACCTTGAACATAGACGACATAGTAGCCAATGCGCCAACCGATTCTTCTCGTAGAATGTGATCAAAAGTAATCTCTTTGAAGTAAGGGATCAAACTCGAACATGCTCGATATGGAATGAGATTCGGATGCTTCAGTATCCCACTTAATCGATCGATCACCAAAGTCGAGTCTCCATACACTTGTAAGAACTTGATTCTTAAGTCAATAGCAGCTTTGATACCCATGATGCACGCTCGATTCGCCATGTTCTCGTGCAATGAAACATAATCTGCGGTGAAAGGCGATGTCCGTCTAGGGATGTAATGATGGTGCCAATGCCATTGCCAAGTGCATTTGAGGCTCCATCAAAGACCATGGTCCATCGGGATCCTTGTTCGTGTCCTTCGTCCGGCCTCTTCGCAATCAAGAATTAGTAAAACATCTTCATCCGGAAATTGAATTGCATAGATCGATAGTCATCTACGGCTTGATGAGCCAAATGATCGGCTAATACACTTCCTTTGATCGCTTTCGAGAAGTGTACGATGTCGATTCACCAAGATCATTTGCCATCTCGCTATTCTTCCGGAGAGTTGGTTTCTCAAATATGTATTTTATCGGATCCATCTTGGAAATCAACAAGGTAGTGAGTCAACATATACTGCCTTAGTGAGCGAGCAGCCCAAGCCAAAGCGTTGCAAGTTTTCTCGAATGTGAGTATCTTGTTTCACGGCGGTAAAGTTTTTGCTAAGGTAGTATATTGCATGCTCTTTTCGACTGCACTCGCCATGTTGCCCCAACACACACCCCATTGAGTTCTCTAACCGCAAGTACATGATAAGAGGTCTTCCTTTGGCGATACATCTGGTAGGAGGATTCTGTAAGTACTCCTTGATTTTGTCAAAGCGATCCGGCAATCTTCGCTCCATTCCACCACTTGATCTTTCTTGAGTAACTGAAGATTGGCTCGCAAGTAGCGCTAGATGTGCAATGAATCGGCAATGTAGTTTAATCGCCCAAGAAACCCCGACTTCCTTCTCGTGGGAGTCGACATTTCTTGAATAGCTTTAACCTTGGCGGGTCAACCACAATACCTTTCCATCGACAACAAATCCTAAGAGTTTACGGATCCGAATCAAGGTGCACTTGTTAGGATTAAGTCTTAGTCCACTTCTTCAACCTATCAAACAGTCCGCAAATGATTAAGATGTTCTTCTTCACCGGATCGAGCTATCATGTCGCCGATGTAAACCCTATCTCGTGATGAATCATGTCATGAAATAATGTCACCATAGCACGATAAGTGGCGCCCGCTTTTTAGTCCGAACGACATAACCTTGTAATGTAGTACCCCACTGTAACGAATGTAGTCTTTTCCATGTCTTCAAGAGCCATTTTGATCCGATTGTAACCGGAGAAACCATCCATGAAGGAGAAAACCTTATGTCGAGCGGTGTTGTCAACCGTAACATCAATACGAGGGAGTGGAAAATCGCTCTTCTGACTCGCTTTGTTCGATCTCCGTAATCCACACACATTCGCATTCTTTGTCATCCTTCTTGGGCACAAGCACCACATTAGCAACCCATTGTGGATAATGAAGTACTAAGAAACGGCGTTGAATCGCTTATAACTTCAGCCTTTGATTTTCTCGACATCTCGTGACGCATGCGACGGACCTGCTTTTATCGAGAAAACCTTCTTTTCGGCAATCGTGTACCACAATATCATTGTCTAACCTCGCATGTCTTCGTATGACCAAGCAAAACCTCAATATAGTCTCGTAGCATCTGAACCAATCTTTCTTTAACACTGTTCTCAAGACCCGCTCCTATCTTGATCTCTTTCCTGTCTTCATCAGTACCCAAATTCACAACCTCAACTTGCTCTTCGGAGTGATTCTGCAGTGTATCACGTGGGTGTGTGTAAGAAACACATAGCTTTTGAAGGGGTGATACAGTAAAAGAAAGAAAACAACAATTGAATGCAAAAGTCCAATGATTTTATTGAATGAAAATATGCAAATGATAGATAATAACCCTCACAAATGAGCCATGATGCCCAGGGCAAGGCACTAGGCTTTAGAGTTTATTGTTCAAAACGTAGAAAATACGAAAAGCAAAACAAAACAAGAGCAATTACCCTCTCTAAAGGAGATTGGTATGACGCTTCGCCTTCCAATTGTTGAGCCCATTGTCCGGAGTTGGAAAGATCCACTTGCCGATGTCAAGTCGTTGTTGTCGCCTTCTATAGCATGGATTCCACTGCCGATGCGGAGGAAGTTGGCGGCATGTTGGCGTATCATCTTCGACTGATGGTGAAGCCTAAACCGGTCTTGTCAAATTTGAAAGGAAGATCGGGAGCTGGCCCCAAATAGTACTACCTCATTCTTCAATCGCACTGAGCATCCTTCACGAGGCCATCCTAGGCGGAGCTTGCGAATCTCGGGGAGTGACAGAGAGTCAACGTGCATGACTGGTATTGTTTCAAAAGCTTGACAGGAGTCTCAAGAATTCTCCTTCCATCTCGAGATATCGGAATGATCGCTGATGACCGACCATATACTCTTCTTCACCACATACCGTAACAACCTTCCCTTTCACCGGTAATTACCGATGCGTGGTAGAGGTACGCTACCGCCCCATGTATCCAAGGGCCCAAGTAAGCAAGAATAAGTGGACGGATATCCATGACAAAGAAAGTGGAGTCGAAAGTCCGGGAACCGACATTAACAGCAGAGTGAGCTTTCCAAGTCTTGTCATTAAAACCATCTAAAGCTCTCACAATAATGTCACGGGTCTAACCAACCCTTCGACATCAAGCCGATCAAAAGCATCTTCGGAAGAATATTCGAAAGTAACCGTGTCAACCAAAACATGAGACAATGTAGTACCCTTGCATTCAATAGAGATGTGCAAGGCCTTGTTGTGTTTCTTTCCTAAGGAGTCAAATCAAGATCGAGAAGCCTAGGCCGTTGTTGGCCAGCTAGCAATACAAACTTCAAACCGGCCGAGTAGTGTTTTGCGGTACGTGAGCATTCTTTAGAAACTTCACCAAGGCGTTAGTACGAGCCTCGAGCACAAGAGTAGAGCAAGCATGGAGATCTGGACTGAGTCTGTCCCAACTGCTCCACAACATTGTAGTCACTCTTTTGATAATCTTTAATTTCTTCCATTTCGCTTGGAGGTGTCTTCAATAACTTCCTTTGGTACTGGCCGAAAGGGATGAGTCACCGGTTCTGGGGAATGGATTGAATAGTTGGAATGCGAAATGGAGTCGCAGTTGTCTTTGAGGAGAGATATCCGAGAGAACACTCTTCCACTGTGTTAGGCATCGAGGAATGGTCAAGTCATCTATGTTGAAAACATAAGTATCCTCACCAACAAGATTGGAACTTTGTCATGGTTAGGCATAGGCGCTGATCACATCTCGAGTCTCAATGAGAGGGTCAAACTCAATGCTTAGCTTCAATCATATCCCTAATCTTGTTCTTCGAGCCCAACAATCATCGTTATGTCCGGCTGTTGGAGTGGTAAGCACACTTAGCATTAGGATTGTATTCCTGAGAGGAAGTGTTGATATTTTGAGGAGGATCCTTAAGGTTATCGGGGCTTCTTTCAACATGTGTTGCAAGGCTT
>CM038796.1:39265723-39504343 GCA_021764765.1 Vicia sativa | reverse complement strand
CCTTTCGACCTTTTGAAGGATAGCCATTGTTGTATCCTTTGATACACTCTCTTAAAAGTGAGTTAAGATGTGATCATACTAATTGAACATACCCAGCCCGCAGGGGTTAAAAATGAGGAGTTTTTTCTAAATAGAAAAAACTCCTACTTCAAGTAAAAGGGTTAACGAGGGTCTATCTCCTTATAACTTTGGTTTTGGGGATTGAAACAAGGCACAGCCACATCGTGAGCAAGAGTTTTTACTCAAAAGCATACGACTAGAGATCTAACATTTTTTCAATTATAAGTCATCCTCCCTCCAATCTTTGCCTATTTGAAAAGATTTGATAACGTTAGTGTCATACCCCAAAATTTGCCCTCCATCTTCTCAAGATATTTCATACATCCATACTCGAGATTCCTCGAGAGTTGATCAGGACAAACTCTCTCCTAGACAATCAACCCAAACTAGGGTTTGGCAATTCTCAGTCAAGATGGACTTCCAACATCTCAATGGTCTTCATGCCTCCTCATATGCTTCAAAGATTCTCCATGTCAAGTTTCAAGCCTTACAAGTCAAGTTTCCTCGAACAATTGCTCGGATGGTTGAAAATCGGTATTGGACAAAAAGTCAAGCATGGTCAACATACAGTCAAACTTCATAATTTTGGTCAACATCCTCATTTTGAAGTTACATTCATCATTTGATCAAGGGTTGATCATGATTCATCAAGAAAACTCAAGATTTGCTCAAAGTCAAACTTTCTAAATTAGGGTTTCAGATGAAAAGTCAATTGAACTTTGGTGATCATAACTTCTTCATACTTTCTCAAAATTTTCCACCACCTCTTGTTTTGAAGGAATTCAATTCTCTACAACTTCATGTCTCACAAGAATGTCAAAAATGCTTCATTTGAGAGGTATGGCTCAGAAACATTACGAGGTCATTTCAAAGTCAACAAAAAGTCAACTTTTTGTTTTGAAGATATATTGAGCATGGAAACTCAATTGAGATGAGACCAAAAGGTTGGTTAGAGGACTCTTAGAGCTTTCCAAAAAGTCAAGAACACTCAAAATGTGGAAAATTGAGCAAGATACACCATTCACAAGTTAGGCGATTTTGAAAGATTGCACAAAGAGATACTTCTAAAAATCAAAATTTTTGCAAATGGGCTTGCTTTTCTTCATCAAACTTATTCCTGATACAATTAGGAATATCCAAGCCCAATGCCACAATTTTATTTTTTTTTTTCTATTTAATTTGAAATTTATTCATTTAATACAAATTAAATTTAAAAATAAAATATAAAATCAAAATAATTTCAAAATTGATTTTAATTCCTTCCTTGAGACCCAAGCAACTCACAAAAGACCTTAAAATTTCGAAATTTGATCAATATGGCAAGATTGGATTGAAAATTAATCAAATTTTGAAAATTTGATTTATACAAAAATCAATTTGATTTGCATTGAATATTGATTGATTCTTTCCCAAAACCATTCCAAATCCATCCTATAAATATATGCATATATCAAGAAAGGAGAAAAATTGGCTCAAGAACCCTAACCTAGAACTCAAAATCCGTGGCATACGAGCTGGCAATCATTGATCGGCCGATTTCAATTGTTTTTGAGGATTCAACGCATTCCATGACATCCAGAGGCATTCAGGATCGCCCATTGCTTTCAGAAAACCATCAAGAATCCATCAAACACGATTTGGTTTGTTAGCATTTTTCAAAATCGATTTACATTTTTTTCATGCATTATTAACACTTTTTGATTGTTTATTCATGATCGGCATCAAGTTTGCAAGCTATACGGGTAGCCCGATTGCGTTTAGTGACACGGAGCGAAAATCACCATGGCTAGGGTTTCGGTTTGAATTAAGGTTTCTTGAAACGAAAAAATTGGACGAACTAAAGCGGTGATCGGGGGGATGAAAGCAGATTGAACATGTATTCCAGGTAAATTTATATTGCGTGTATGTGGTTTTGATTTTGCTAGGGCACGTAGCGTCGAAGAAAGGCAAACGCTTTTGAAAATTCAAAATGAAGAAGGCGATGGATTGGTAGCGAGCGAGGCAATGGGAAGAGCAGCGTGTTTGTAACACCGCTCCGGTTTCAAACACTTGCACACATGGCTCGGTTGGTTAAAGGCGTTCCTTTGTTCGGAGATGCTCTCCAATGGCCCGATTCGAATCCTCCGGGACGGTTTTGTTTTTCTTTTCAAACTTCAACTTTTCTTATTTTCATATTTTCTTTTATTTAATATTTTGCATCATTTTAATTTCTTTTCATATTTTTTATGCATTAAAAATCATCAAAATATTTTTCCTTTTACATTATTTTAGAAAACCTTTATTTAATTTATAAAATTAAAAATACAATTTGCATGCATATTTATTTTATTCATAATTTTGCATTTAAATCACTTTTAATTCATTTTAATTATTAAATTGCATCAAAAAATTATTTTAGCATATTTATATTATTTCGACATGTCATATTTTTCAATTAAAAATTTGCATTTTTTAACATTTTCTCTTATTCGATTTCATCATATTTTGATTTCTCTTTCGTTTCACGGGTTATTAAGCAGGCGTTTCTTTACATTTTCATTCTTTTCAATAATATAGCTACATTTATGGGATGTAATAGTTTAAATTAGGTTTTAATTTTCCATAAGTTTAAATTATATCTACCCCAAGCCATGTAATAGCGTAGGACATTTACCTTTCCGCACCATTCCGCATTTTATTTCGCACTATAAAGCTGCTAGTAATTAGGCGTGTATGGCAAGATAATAATGAACATAGCTCACTCTTAATTTTCAAGATAAAATACGAATCAACACACTTTTCACACACGCACCCTTAGGGTAATTCTCTCTCGTTGCCTTCGCGAATTCAAATGGTCATGTCCCTCGAGCGTAAAGTATTCTATACCGTTGCCTTCAAACAAATCATCATAGTCCCTTGATACAAAGATCATAAGACCCGATGTAGCCTCCGAATACATGATCTTGACCCTCGATTGTTGCCTCACGAAAATGATGATAGTCCCCGAATGCTGGGATACTTCGCCTGGTGCTATGACCGTCCGATGTCCCTTCGAATGTCCGTTTATCGAATAAGGTTACCTACCAACTAATGGTATGGATAGCACTATTCTAAAAGGCGTAAAATAACAACGACCAATTCTAAGTAGGTAATAAGACTTTTAGTTGCTTTCTATCAAAATGTTTTCACCTCACTTTTTGTCAAAGTTCAAACTCTTTTCAAAGCGAAACATTTAGAACACTTTGTATACATTCCTACATGAATCATTACAAAGTCAAAGCGAAATGCCTTTTTCAAAACATTTTGTCAAACACACGAGAAAGCAAATTTAAAGTGATCTAGAGCAACTAAGAGCCCGTAGATAACTACGGATGGAAAGGGTGCTGATACCTTCCTTTTCATAACCATTTTCCTTACTGAGAATCTAACGAATGTCTTTTACGTACTTTTACCTTCCCTAATTGGATAAAAATAAAATTCGGTGGCGACTCGTGCTTTATCGCACATTAGCGATACAAAATCCTACAAAGTCGAGTTCACCGTATCCACGAGCTGGCGACTCTGAGGGAGACACCCTAAAGAGAGTACCTTAAGGATTTCTAAATCACCTATCGCTTTTTGTGACTTGCTTGCTTTATCTTTAAGGGTTGCTTGGGTATTATATTGTTGGGGATCCTACACGGATCCGGGTTTCCTTTAGGTAAGTAGCAATAAATCATCGCGACCGTTAGGCGTATATTGAAGCGGTCAACATGATGGCTACGTTAGCGTGACACTTTGGATGTCTGATACTCTTCATTCCCAAGTTGAGGATAGTATTTGGCCTGCGTGGTGTCATCGCGCTAACTAAACTTTTAGAACCTTAATTGACCCATCTTGGCCATTAGAAGTAGTGAGATGGCGGCTTTGGTGTAGACCGAGGTTGGTTGATACTCGATGCTACGCTCATTGAGATCGGACTTTTGGGACATTTTGATCGACCACTTGGTAGTCGTATTGAAATAGCGACGAGAAAGATCAATGATGTGAGATTCCTAGAACCGGTTACTATTATAGGACAGATGAACCAACTCAAACTTTTGGTGGGGTAATCACCTAGACCACTTACAAGCCTTAAACCTAGGCTCATTGTGTGAATTGTTTGTGTGTGCTAAACATGACATCATGACATCATTTGCATTGCATATCATTTCTAACTATTTCAAGGACCTGGGATTTATCTTTGCTCTGTTTTGTAGGGAATTATGGCTTCTAGAAAGACTATCCGAATCAACTTTATGGGTATACCTTCTCACTCAAAGAATTGGTTTGAAATTCCAGACCATGCTCGATTCATCAAAAGACATGGTTATCTACTTGATTTGGTTATCTCGGTTTTGAAGAAGATATGATGCATGTCCTATTTGGTTCTTGATCCGAAGCATCATTGCTTTACATTTCAGATTATCGGTTGGTTCCTACCTTGAAGAGTTCTCAAGCTACTTGGGGTACCTATTCTTGACCAAATGCCATTCAGGTTTAGAAAGGTTCCTAGAAATGCGAAGACATTGCATCGCCTTACATCTTAAGCTCGGACATTGAAGCGATTGGGAAACAGGAAGTGGAGTCAAGGGTTTACTTGCTAAGTTCTTAATTAAGAAGGCGAGAATTCCTCAAAGTTATGAGTTTCCATGCATTCGAGACATTGTAGCCTTGCTAATCTATGGTTTGGTTCTATTCCACTAACGGATCGATTCATAGATGTCGAAGGTGATAAAGAAGGCGATACCAAGACTTTGGGGCACGAACTCCATTCCTTTGGAATCTTACCTCGAATGGGTGCGAGCTCGAGCTCAAAACCTTATGATGCCATTCACGCTGTTTTACCGGTAATTATGGAACTGTTACTATGGGTGGTACTGATCCTCTATCCGGCATGCTCTGATTTTGAAGACTTGAAGAGATCACGGATTATTTCGAGGAGAGGGATACCTTTGAAGCTCGATGCTATGTGGCGAAGAAAGTGCTAGAGTTGACTTAAGCTACTTCACGAGGAAGCGAAGCATCGCATACTCGGCACCGAGAGGCGCCATGGGGAACTTAGAGCTTTAGGATTTATATGTTCTTCTTTATTGTCTTGAACTATCTTGTACTTAAAAGAAAAAAAAGAATAATAAAGAGTACTAATAAATGTTTGTTCATTGCTTGTTTAACAAATTTAAATCTCTAAGGTCCTTGAAAACATTGCTTGTTTAACAAATTTAAATCTCACAGGTACATTGAAGATTGGTTTTCTCATTTGCTCGCTATTTATTTTAGCAGAAATGGCTCTTGAACAGTCATCGAAGATCTTGAGCTCGAATGCTGGTTTAAAGAATGTTCACCATCTTGGTCAAGGCCAAGAAGATGAAGCTCATCAAGAGAAGAAGGTTGTTTGTCTTCTGACATGGGCGAGGCGCTACAAAGGAGGTCCTAGAATGGTTAGTCGAATTGAGCTCTCTGAAGGAAATGTCAAGAAGGAAGATGAGCAAAGTAACAAAGGTGGTGGTGAAGGCAGTCAGCCTGAACTTGAGAAGAACTATGATGGTGGCCAATACTACATGAAGATGACAAGTACAAGCAACTTGAAGACCGTCACGAATCTTTGTGGAAAACACAGAAGATGTAGGGTTGAATTTTGATGATCGAGTCTTGTCCACAGTGTTGTGATTCCTCCCAGTTCAAAGTTCAACTTTTGCTAAGTATGGGCATGTCTTGCCCTAAAATGCATTTGAAGTCTTATATTGAAGATCAATCCCACTTGATGAAAGTTGTGGATGCATTATTTTCAAGAAGTTTGTCCGGAACTTCGATTGTAGTGGTATTATCGGCTAGAGAATGGCCGTATCCATACTTGGGTGACTTGGGATGCTTTCTCTGAGACAATATGACAATCTTTGAATTGACACCACTCGCATGCAACTACAAAGCATGTCTATGGGTCGTGAGGAGAATTCAAGGTATGCTCGAAGTGGAGGACTACATGCGGTTCACCACCCTTGTCTAATAGGGTTGGTTGATATGTTCATGGGAACAGCAGCCCATTCTTCATCATCGATTGGAAACTCTTGACGGATTCACGGTGATACTACTGACGTATTGAAGCGGTATCGAGTGGGAAGATTGAGATAGAGACATCTTAATCTTTGCGAAGAGATCTTTTGGTGCTAAGGAAGAGCCAATGCTTGTGCATGGTCGAAAAAAGTGAGCCAAGACCGACCGTGCTCAATCGTGAGCGTTGTGTTCTCGATCCTACATCGGCCAACCTCGGTGAACAACGCGCATACCGAGCCTTGCGAGGCGATTCTGGTCAACATGCCATTGTCATGAGCCTTGCAACACATGTTGGCAGGTGATTACTTTGAGGATCCTCACCGAATGTCAACACCTCTCTCGAAATGCAATCCTAATGCTAAGTGTGCTTACCATTCCATAGCCCGGACATGTCTTGATGATTCTTGGGCTCGAAGAACAAGATTCAAGATATGATTGAAGCTAAGCGATTGAGTTTGATCCTCTGTCGAGACTCGAATGTGATCAGCGCGCTATGCTAACCACAAGAGTTCCAATGTTGTTGGTGATGATACTTATGTTTTTAACATAGATGACTTGACCATTCCTCGATGTTGTTAAGAAGAATTTGCTCAAGCCGGTGTCGATCCGGGATGCCCGGAGAATTGTCGTTGGTGCCCATTTGACGGTTGTGCTTGGTTGAGAAGGCGTGTTCGATGCATGATGGACAACCGTGAGATACTATTTCGAAACCACACATGCGAAGCGTGTGATGAAATGTCTAAATTGAAGATCAATGCAAGCAAGCGTGCCATCATGTGGGATACCTTGGGAAGCCAGTGGAAAGTATGATTACATGGTGAAGTACTGTTCTTGAAAGCTACAAGATTCCTATTGAAGATGTTAAAGCAACCGGATGGGGTGACGATTTCCCGAAGATTATCTTGATGTTAACACAATAAGGTTTCCTCTGGCGATCACGTGCTGAGTGGCACCTCATTATCACTTCTCGAGGCCGGTTCCATATTCCTATGACAAGGCTATCCCTTGGAATTATGGGTGATGTTTACTATCATGGCGTCGGCAAGACCCTTTGCCATTGAAGATCTTACGATTGAAGCTACCATTCACGACATCGACAACATCACCGGATCAAGTAAGGTGACAGGCGGAAGGTATTCTCTCGAGATATCTCTCCTCAAAAGACACCACGACTCGGCTCGCATCCAATTTATTCAGTCCATTCCCAAGCTAGAGGGAAAGAACCCGTTGACTCATCACCTTTCGGCCGGAAGTACCAAGGAAATTCGAAAACACCTCAGAGCAAGAAATGGAAGAAATTGCGAAGATTATAAAAAAGTGACTACAATGTTGTGGAGCAGTTGGAACCGTCCAAATATCCATGCTTGCTCGCTCCTGTGCTCACGAGGCTCGTACTAAGCCTTGGTGAAGTTTACGAAGAATGCTCACGTGCCGCAAGACCTACTGACCGGTTTGAAGTTTGTATTGCCGACTGGCTGCAACAACAACCTAAGCCTCGATGTTGATTTGACTCCTTAGGAAAGAAACACAACAAGGCCTTGCACATCTACATTGAATGCAAGGGCACTACATTGTCTCATGTCTTGGTTGATACAGGTTACGCTCGAATATCCTACGAAGGCGCTTTTGATCGGCTTGATGTCGAAGGGTTGGTTACGAGACCAGTGACATTATTGTGAGAGCTTTTGATGGTTCTAAGCGAGATTGGGAAACTCACTCTGCTGTCAAAGTCGGTTCCTAGACTTTTGACTCACATTCTTTGTCATGGACATTCGTCAAACACTCTTGCTCGCGCCTTGGATACATGGGGCGGTATTTATTGCCACCGCAGTGATGCCGGTAAGGGAAGGTTGTCACGGTATGTGAGGAAGAAGAATATATGGTCGGTCATCTGATCGTTCGATACCTCGAGGTGGAGGTGAATTCTTGAGACTCCTGTCAAGCTTTTGAAACAATACCAGTCATGCACTGTTGACTCTCCGAAGTTACAAACTCTGCCTAAGATGGTTTCAACGAAAGATGCTCAGCTGCTTGTTGAACAAGGAGGTACTGTTTGGGGTCGACTCCCGATCTTCCTTTCAAATCCAACAAAGGCGGTTTAGGCTTCAGTCAAAGGTCGAAGATGATATTGTGAGCGTCTTTGACTCGCATCGGCCAGTGGAATCCATGCTATAGAAGACAACGACGGCCCGACATCCGAGTGGATCTTCCCAGCCGGATCATGGGCTCGGCAATTGGAAGGCGAGCGCCATACCAATCTCCTTTAGTCGGGAGTAATTGCTCTTGTTTTGTTTTGCTTTTCGTATTTCTTTATGTTTGAACAATAAACTTTGAAAGCCTAGTGCCTTGCAGAATAATGGCTCGTTTGAGGTTTTTATCTGTTGTTTGCGTTTTCATTCAATAAATTCGTTGGACTTTTGCATTCAATTGTTTGTCTTCTTTCTTTTACTTTATCACCCCTTCAAAAGCTATGTGTTTCTTACACACACCGTGATACAACTGCGAATCACTCAGAATCTAATTAATATGACTATGCTATTGCTAAATATGACTTGATAATCCGATCTACCAAGCCGAAGGCAGTGAGGAAGATTGTGAAGTGCCGGAGAACTTGCCGGGCCTACTGACAAGAAGAAGCGAGTTATCACCACGAAAAGAGCAAGTTGAGGTTGTGAATTTGGGTATGGACGAAAGCAGAAAAGAGATCAAGATAGGGCGGGTCTTGAAACGATGTTAAAGAAAGGTTCGGATGCTACGAGACTATATTGAGGTTTTGCTTGGTCATATGAAGACATCGGGTTTAGACATTGATATTGTGGTACAGATTAGCGACAAAAGAAGGTTTTCTCGGTGAAACGGAAGGTTAAGTCGCGTGCGTCAGATGTCGAGAGAAAATCAAAGCTTAAGTTGTAAACAGTTCAGCCTTGGCTTCCTAGCTGTTACTTCCTATCCACGATGGGTTGCAAGCGTGGTTCTGTGCCTAAAAGGATGGTAAAGTTCGAATGTGTGTGGATTACGAGACTGAACAAAGCGAGTCAGAAAGATGATTTCCCTTCCTCGTATTGATGTTACGGTTGACAACACCGCTCGGCATAAGGTTTTCTCTTTCATGGATGGTTTCTCGGTTACAATCGGATCAAAATGGCTCCGAAGACATGGAGAAGACTACTTTTGTTACGGTGGGGCACTTTACGCTACAAGGTTATGCCGTTCGGTTGAAAACGGGTGCCACTGTCGGTAGCTATGGTGACATTATTTCATGACTGATTCATCACGAGATAGAGGTTTCGTCGGCGACATGATAGCTCGATCACGGTGAAGAAGAACATCTTGATCATTTAAGCTGTTTGTGGTTGAAGAAATACGGGTTGAGACTGATCTAACAAGTGCGTTTGGAGTCGGATCAGGAAAACTCCTAGGGTTTGTTGTCGGTGGTAAAGGTATTGAGGTTGATCCGCCAAGGTTAAAGCTATCAAGAGATGCGACTCCCTTGCAGAAAGAAGTCGGAGGTTTCTTGGGCCGATTGAACTACATTGCGATTCATTGCACATCTAGCTGCTACTTGTGAGCGATCTTGAGTTACTTAAGAAAGATCAAGTAGTGGAATGGGACGGCGATTGCGGATCGCTTTTGACAAAATCAAGGGTACCTACGAATCCTCTATCCACGATGCGCTGAAGACCTCTTATCATGTACTTGCGGTGCTAGAGAATTCAATGGGGTGTGTGTTGGGGACATGGCAGTGCAGTCGAAAAGAGCATGCAATATACTACCTTAGCAAAAGTTTCTTTGTGAAACAAGATACTCATGCTCGAGAAAACTTGCAACGCAACTTTGCTTCATGGCTAAAGCGTATATGTTGACTCACACTACCTTATTGATTTCAAGATGGATCGATCAAATACATATTTGAGAAACCATTCTCTCGGGAAGAATAGCAAGATGGCAAATGATCTTGACGAATCGACATCGATACACTTCTCGAAAGCGATTAAAGAAAGTGTGGTAGCCGATCATTTGGCTCACCAAGCCGTAGATGACTATCGATCTATGCGGTTCAATTTCGGATGAAGATGTTTTACTAATTCGATTAGAAGAACCGGGCGGACGAAGGACGAACAAGGATCCCGATGGACCATGGTCTTGATGGAGCCTCAACGCACTTGGCAATGGCATTGGCGCCATCATTACATCCCTACATGGACATACTCCTTTCACCGCAGATTATGTTTCGATTGCACCAACAACATGGCGAATATGAGGCGTGCATCATGGGTATCAAAGCTCTTGACTTAAGAATCAAGTTCTTGCAAGTGTATGGAGACTCGGCTTTAGTGATCGGTCGATTAAGAAGAGTGGGATCTGAAATCGAATCTCATTCGTATCGAGAGCATGTTTTGAGTTTGATCCCTACTTGAAGAGGTTACTTTCGGTCACATTCCAGAAGAGAATCGGTTAGCGGCGCATTGGCTACTATGTCGTCTATGTTCAAGGTCGGATGGGACAACGAGACTCCCGGATCATCATTGAGAAGTTTGTGAACGGTATTGTCATGAGCTTGATCGAGAAGAGAAACCTTGGTACTACTGACGTGAAAAGGTATCTTGAGACTCGGGAATATCCGAGGGGCATTTGTTAATGATAAGAAGTTTTGAGAAGGTTCGCATCAAATTCTTCCTCGACAACGACATCTTATACAAGCGCAACCATGACTTGTGCTTACTCATGTGAACGAAAAGCGACAATACGCATCATGGAAGAGTTACGAAGGCGCATTTGGTACCCACTCGGTGGGCACACCATAGCTAAGAAGATTGAGAGCGGTTACTATTGGTCCACCATGGAAGGCGATTGTCACCGTTCGCTCGATCTTGTCACAAATGCGGATATATGAGCAAAATGCACGTACCTCCGGTACCTCTAATATTCTAACGACTCCTTGGCCTTTTGCAATGTGGGGCATTGACATGATCGGAGAAATCAAGCCTGACTTCAATGGACATCGTTTCATCCTTGTGGCAATTGACTACTTTACCAAGTGGGTAGAAGCGACCTCGTTCGCATCATTACCAAGAATGTTGTGGCTCGATTCATCAAGCATAATCTTATCATCGATATGGCATTCCGAAAGTATTATCACGGATAACGGTTCCAATCTCAACAATAAGATGATCACCGAACTACGCACGCGATTCAAGATCAAACATCACAACTCTTCTCCTTATCGGCCTAAGATGAATGGCGGATGGAAGCCGCCAACAAGAACATTAAGAAGATTATCTGAGAAAATAGCGGTGACTTACAAAGATTGGCATGAGATGTTACCATTTGCTCTTCATGGTTATCGCTTCTGACGAACATCAACGAGACCCCTCTCTTGTATACGGTATGGAAGCGATTATACCCATCGAGGTTCGGATACCCTCGACGAGTCCTCGGGGCGAGTTAGCGAAGCGATTGGGTTCGAACACGGCTTGACCAGATTAATTTGATTGATGAAAGCGACTCGCATCCATTTGCCATGGGCGGTTATCGAAGCGAATGATCGAGCATTTAACAAGAAGGTCGAGCAGGAGTCTATCAAGTTGGTGACCTAGTAGTCAAGCGCATCATTCTTCCACAAGGTGATCGAGGCAAGTGGACTCCCACCTATGAGGGACCATTTGTAGTCAATCGGTGTTTTCGGCGAGCTATGATACTTAGCACCATGGATGGCGAAGACTTCCACACCGTGAGCGAGACATAGTCAAAAATACTACGCATGAAGAGACCCGCTAGGTCAGCGAACCTAGGCAAAAATAAGGGCATCTGGCGAACCAAAAGGGTTCGGGCAAAAGTTAAGGATATATACAAAACATGTACACCGTGAGTCGAAAACACGAAAGGCGGCTTGGGCAAAAAGGTATCATAGGTGAAAACCAGAAAGGCGGTCTAGGCAAAATTAGGGATTTAAGCGTCGATATGTCTCTTCGGATCACACCTTCAGACTACTATCATTCAAGATTCAAATGGCGAAGATCACCTACTCACTTTCTACTAACAATGAGGAGATGAGATAGTCGAAATATATGAGTACTAGCATAGTTGGAACTTAACGAGATTGTTTCGCATAGCTTTTACCTTTCTTATGTACAAATTACTTGGCCATCATACCTTTCAAATAAGCATAGCTTCTTTCTCTTTACAATTTTTGTTGTTGTCGTTTGCAATAAGTCCAACGTTTGTTTTGAATGACTATCGCATTGACAATAAGAATCTAATCCCAAACATCTGCGGGCATACAAAAGTAGTTACTACGAGGCTCTAGGAATTGAGATGACGAAGGTCACCAAAAGCATTCCCCATGAGAACATAATCCCATGAGAGGTGTCACTCACTAAACCTCCCCGTGAGTATCGTTAATCCGGCGGTGATTCCACTCAGCGAGAAATGTTACATCGATCTCGAGTAGTAACACTTCATCCCAAACTAAGATGTTTATCGGCGGATGTCTCTCAACAATTCCCTTTGCTCGGTAGCGGTATCCGGGCTCGAGGCTTGGTCGGATAGTACAGGGAAAATCTACATCTCCTATTCCCGTCGGAGATTCAACAGACCCGACCCGGTCTCCAGCAACCATCAGCGCTCTCCGGTGAGATCCGCTTTCAGTATCCCGATGGGCGCCTCTAATGCAAGATCCAACAAATTGCCTCCCGAGTCTCGGTGTCATATATGAGATCTCAACAACGAGCTTCTCAATCTCTACCTTCCTCAACAATATCTAGGCCCAAGACTTGGTCAGATAGTGCATCGGAGGAATCCAGGAAACTTTCTTCTCCTTCAAAAGCGGGGTTCTCACCTACCCGAATCCCCAGCGGTAAATCCTCAAGCAGAACATCGCATCTTCTTCAAGATGGATATGTTTTGAAATACCACAACATCTATCATTCATACATTACTCATAAAGTCATAATTCATGCATGTGCCATTCATATACATTGTCATGCATCATACTTCGCATAAGACTAACAAATATTCTATCAAAGTTTCTCTTGTTTTTCAAAGCAAGTAAAAGTCACTTAACAGGTCGAGTTAAGCCCCGAACGGAAAACTATCCGAAAAGACCGCCTGGTTGTCCTCGACGGTGGTCGGGATTAAGCCCGAACAACGGAAAACTATCGAAAAAGCCCACAGTTGTCCTCCGACGGTGGTCGAGATTAGGCCCGAACAAGCGGAAAACTATCGAAAGACCGCCCCTGGTTGTCCTCAGGCGGTCGAGATTAAGCCCGAGCAAGCGGAAAACTATCGAAGACCGCCCGGTTATCCTCAGATACGGTAGTGGATCGACACCGATGCCTGACAGAAGCTATCCACATTTTGCCAACTACTATTCCCTCGAGTAATCAACACAAAGATCTATACAGATTCCTTCTTATTATCACCCAACTACAGTGCGGCGTGCGACTCGATTACCTTGGATGGCATCTTAAGCCCATCTCCACTACTTGTCAAACATTTATCCACTTTCGGGATCTGCATATTTGGTTAAAAATCAATGCAAACCAATAACTTCATTAAAATGAGCACAGTCTAACATCGACTCTCCGGATGGCATCTTAAGCCCATCTCCATGCTCCTTGAAATTGCGAGCCTAGCGTGCTCACTCCCCAGCATCGGTCTTTCGGATGGCATCTCAAGCCCATCTCGACGATTCTCCTCCTATCAACAACCTCGAGTCTAGCATCGACTCATCCCGTGAAGTCTCTACCTTCTCCAAATGGCATCGTAAGCCCGTTCCGCATCATCCACTGACAGAGTGCAAATTTTCGGTGTATTCGGTGTTCAATCATCTTCACCTTGGTCCACGAAAGGCAGGCGTGTCAATCTAACCCTTCCAGTACAAGAAGATTGAGCAGGGCAGTGTCATACCCCAAAATTTGCCCTCCATCCTCTCAGATATTTCATACATCCATACTCAAGGATTCCTCGAGAGTTGATCGACAAACTCTCTCTAGACAATCAACCCAAACTAGGGTTTGGCAATTCTCGAGTCAAGATGGACTCCCAACATCTCAATGGTCTTCATGCCTCCTCATATGCTTCAAAGATTCTCCATGTCAAGTTTCAAGCCTTACAAGTCAAGATTGCTCGAACGATTGCTCGGTTGGTTGAAAATCGGTTGTATTGGACAAAAGTCAAGTGGTCAACATGATCAAACTTCATAATTTTTGGTCAACATCCTCATTTTGAAGTTACATTCATCATTTGATCAAGGGTTGATCATGAATCATCAAGAAAACTCAAGATTTGCTCAAAAGTCAAACTTTCTAAATTAGGGTTTCAAGATGAAAAGTCAATGAACTTTGGTGATCATAACTTCTTCATACTTTCTCGAAATTTTTCCACCACCTCTTGTTTTGAAGGAAATTCAATTCTCTACAACTTCATGTCTCACAAGAATGTCCAAAAATGCTTCATTTGAGAGGTATGGCTCGAAACATTACAGTCATTTTCAAAGTCAACAAAAGTCAACTTTTGTTTTGAAGATATATTGAGCATGGAAACTCCAATTGAGATGAGACCAAAAAGGTTGGTTAGAGGACTCTTAGAGATTTTCAAAAAGTCCAAGAACACTCAAAAATGTGGAAAAATGAGCAAGATTCACCATTCACAAGTTGGCGATTTTGAAAGAGTGCACAAAAGAGATGCTTCTAAAATCAAATTTTTGCAAATGGGCTTGCTTTTCTTCATCAAACTTATTCCCCATACAAATAGGAATATCCAAGCCCAATGCCACGAATTTTATTTTATTTTACTATTTAATTTGGAATTTATTCATTTAAATGCAAATTAAATTTAAAAATAAAGTATAAAATCAAAAGTAATTGCAAAATTGATTTTTATTCCTTCCTTGAGACCCAAGCAACTCACAAAGGCCAGCAAATTTCGAAATTTGATCAATATGGCAAGATTGGATTGAAAATTAATCAAATTTTGAAAATTTGATTTTGTACAAAAATCAAATTTGATTTGCATTGAATGTTGATTGATTCTTTCCCAAAACCATTCCAAATCCATCCAGTATAAATATATGATGCATACCTATCAAGAAAGGAGGAGAAAATTGGCTCAAGAACCCTAACCTAGAACTCAAAAATCCGTGGCATACAAGCTATTGGCAATCATTGATCCAACCGGTTTCAATTGTTTTGGAGGATTCAAACGCATTCCTTGACATCCCTGGAAGCATTCCAGATCCTTAGATTGCTCAAAACCATCAAGAATCCATCAAACAAGATTTCGGTTTGTTCTTGTTTTTCCAAAATCGATTTACATTTTTCATGCATTATTAACACTTTTGATTGTTTATTCATGATCGACATCAAGTTTGCAAGCTATACGGTAGCCCAATTGCGTTTTAGTGACTGGAGCGAAAATCACCATGGCTAGGTTTTACGGTTTGAATTAGGGTTTCTTCAAGCAGGAAAAATTGGACCAAACTAAGCATACCGAGTGATCGGGGATGAAAGCGAATTGATACATGTATTCACAATGCATTTATATTACGTGTATGTGGTTTTGATTTTGCGGGGCTGTGGCGTCGAAGACCGACGCTAACTTTTGAAAATTCAAAATGAAGAAGGCGATCGTTGGCGCGAGCGAGGCAATGGGAAGGAGGCAGCTTGTAACTTACGCTCCGGATTTCAAACACACACACATGGCTCGATTGGTTAAGGCATTCCATTCGAGATGCTCTCACATGTCCCCAGTTCGAATCCCTCCAGGACCGGTTTTGGTTTTTTCTTTTCCAAACTTCAACTTTTCATATTATTTTCATATTTTCTTTTATTTAAATATTTTGCATCATTTTAATTTCTTTTCATATTTTTATTTATGCATTAAAAATCATCAAAATATTTTTCCTTTTGCATTTATTTTGAAAACCTTTATTTAATTTATAAAATTAAAAAATACAATTTTGCATGCATATTTATTTTTATTCATAATTTTGCATTTAAATCACTTTTAATTCATTTATAATTATTAAAATGCATCCAAAAAATCCCAAAAAATTATTTTTACATATTTATGTTATTTCCGATGTCATATTTTTCCAATTAAAAATTTGCATTTTTCTAACATTTTCTCTTATTTCGATTTCATCATATTTTAGATTTCTCTTATCGTTTCACAGGTTATTCCGCTTCAGACGTTTCTTTACCGTTTTCATTCTTTTTCAATAATGTAACTGTTTATGAGATGTAATAGTTTAAATTAGGTTTTAATTTTCCGCAAGTTTAAATTATGTATCTTCCCCAAAGCCATGTAATAGCGTAGGACATTTACCTTCCGCACTTTACATTCCGTATTTTAATTTCCGCACCCTATAAACTGCTAGTAATTAGGCGTGTATGGCAAGATAATAATTGGACATAGCTCACTCTTAATTTTCAAGATAAAATACCTGAATCAACACACTTTTTCACACACGAACCCCTTAGGGTAATTCTCTCTCGTTGCCTACTGAATACAAATGGTCATGTCCTCGAGCGTGAGGTATCCTAGCAGTTGCCTTCCAAACAAATCATCATAGTCCTTCGATACAAAGATCATAAGACCCACGATGTCGCCTCGAATACATGATCTTGACCTCGATTGTTGCCTACGAAAAATGATGATAGTCCTTCGAATGTGCTAGGATACTTCCTACAAGTTGCTTTCTATGACCATCCGATGTCCCGAATGTCCGTTTACATCCAACGAATAAGGTTACCTACCAACTAATGGTATGGATAGCACTATTCTAAAGGAGCGTAAAATAACACAACGACCAATTACGAGTAGGTAATAAGACTTTTAGTTGCTTGCTCTATCAAAATGTTTTCACACCTCACACTTTTGTCAAAGTTCAAACTCTTTTCAAAGCGAAACATTTAGAACACTTTGTATACATTCCTACATGAATCATTACAAAGTCAAAGCGAAATGCCTTTTTCAAAACATTTTTGTCAAACACACAGAAAGCAAATTTTAAAGTGATCTAGAGCAACTAAGAGCCCGTAGATAACTACGGATGGAAAGGGTCTTGATACCTTCCTTTTCATAACCATTCTCCGTCTCGAATCTAACGAAGGTCTTTTTCTGTACTTTTACCTTCCCTTAATTGGATAAAAATAAAAGTCTGTGGCGACTCTTGCTATCCGCACATTAGCGATACAAAATCCTACAAAGTCAGTTCACCGTATCACAGTTGGTATCAAAATGCTCGTAAATCAATTAAAGAGTGATAACGAATGGATTGAGTGATAACGAATGAATTACTTCCAGACAAACATACTCGTTGCATTAAGATTAATAAACAAACATGTCTCTACATGCAAACAAAGTTTAAACAGTTAAGCAAGGTACAAATGAAAATGCAATAAAGAAATACAAGATTGTCTTGTTGAGGAGACTTGAGCTTCGTCTGGACTTGTTGATCAGATGATATTCAGTAGTCTTGGTGCTCACTTAAGTATGGGGTTACCATTCACGAACAGATTTCCTCCTTGAAGAGTCAAGTACTTTTGGTCATTCAACGAGTGTCCTATTGTTCCAGCATGATATCCACATCGCGCATTGAAATCATACCCAGGAGGGAATGACTTTGGTGGGTTAAGAAACTTGGGAACCACCAATGAATTTTGAACCAGATATGGCAGAAGTTGACTGTAACTCACTAGAATTGGATCAAGAGGAGCATTCCTTCTTTCCAAATTACTTCGAGGCTTGCGTGGATTCTGGAAATGTTGAACTCTTATTGTTTCATGAATAAGGAAGATAAGTCTTTCCAATTGTGAACATCCTTTTTCTCCAGTTGTGTATACCAATCCAGAGATGCCCCACTGAGACTATCTTGAAAACAATGGATGAGAAACTTTTCATCATGAGCATATGCAACCATCTTGCGAACAAACATCTTCAAATGAGTCTCTGGACAACTAACACCTTTGTATTTCTCGAAGTTTGGCATTTTAAACTTTGGTGGAATTACGACGTCTGACACTAAACAAAGGTCAGCAGCATCCAGACCAATAGTATCGTTTTCATTAAATACCCTTAATTGTTCCTTCAGATCAAGACACATTCTCCTGGCTTCAATATCTTGAGGAGTTCTGGTGTTGACCATTGAATTCGTTCCTTGAGGATTTTGCACGTAGTTGGCAAACATAGGCTTTTTAGCAGCCTAAGGATGTGGGATACAACCTTCTTGAATAGTTGATTGTCTTTGTACCATAGGGATTGCGCTGGATAGAACATTGAGCACCAATGAAGGTGGAATAGGATCATCCACATGCAGAGGAGAATTGTACATTGGATTAGACATAACAGTAAATCCTGACATGGAATCGACATGATCTGTAGCAGGTGAGCAGCATCTTGGACATTGTTCTCCGAAGAAGCTAGCATGGCTTCTGACATTTGATCCACCTTGTCTTTCACACCTTCAAGGTCCTCTCTTATCACAACTTGATTATGTTTCAATTGGTCTATCGGACTTGCCATGAGTGCAGGAAATCAGCCAGGAACAAAAGGTGACATCAGATCTTGTAGTGGAGGAGAAAATGCATGCATGTTGATGACTGCAAATGCATTATTTTATTTCTCTTTTTGAATGCAAATGATTTTTTTTTATTTGTGAATGCAATGCAATAACAATGTATGTAAGAATGTAATGTGATGCGATACATATTGATGTTATGCGCAAAATTACAGGTAAAGTTAAACAGACAAGGGTTTAAAAGGACGGTTGGCCATGGTTTCGACGTCTACCCAACAAATCCCCCTAGGATGGCTCTTAGGATTTTTTATACAACAAACACAAATTCTAATATTGGAGTCCATCGCAAATGATACTTGCAAGGCTACAATATTTTTTTGAGAAAATTTGGTTTGAGGGAGAGTTACGTATTATTCGAATAGACAAAGCAGGTCTAACGATCTAACAAACGTAACCCTCGACACAAGGATCTAAATGGGGTACTCAAAATCATTGATCCCAACTTGGATATATCATTTTTACCGCAAATAAATTTGTGATTAGATAATATATCCAAGAACGTCTCATTTGAGCATTCTTAAAGCCCAAAGGTTAGTTTTCCTTAAAGGTTAAAACTAGGGGAAAAATCCCTTCTAACAACACTATCGTCAACGCAATAACTTGCAATCGGCGATAATGTCTTCGAAAGAACCTCCCCTAGGTGTGGTCTTTGCACCAACTTACAAGACATTTCCGTCTAGCAAATCAATACTACGCAACCACTCTAATTTATGTGTTCTATAGCCTTGGTGGTTGGCTTTTCCTATGATCCCATCCATTACTCCCACACAAGATAACATATTAACAAGGTAATAATTAAAGCAATAGGAAATAACTGATTAAATCATAAACATAAAATAGAGTGATAAAAAAAGAGAAAATAAACACACATACGAAGAACTAAACTAGGGTTGACACGCTTAGATGGAGTCGCCAGCAGAGTCGCCAGCTGTGATGACTGGTTTTTTTCATCGGTTGTTTTAAAAACAATGAAGTCGCCACCTAATTTTATTTGTTCTAAAAAGCACGGGAAAATATAGATAAAACCTACAGAGATGGATAAGGCGATCTACGTGACCAAAAACATGGAATCGGGAGTCGGTTATGTAAGGGGAAGGTATTAGCACCCCTTACATCCATCGTACTCGATGAGACCCATTTAGTTCTAAGTGTTTGTGTTTGTTAAATTGCTAAGTCATGAGTTAAAATCGAGAAATAAAAGAAACGGGGTTTATTTATTATTATTTTGAGTTTGGCACGGTTTCGGAACCGTGTGCCTACTACGTATTCCCTTGTGCAATGGGAAAGTCAAAACTCCGTATTTCCTCTTAAAAAGGTTTTTATTGGTTGTCTTGATTTTATAAGAAAAATCGTGCTTTAGACATTTCAAATGCTTGAACTTGGACTTGTTTTGTTTGTTTGAAAAGCTTAAGTCTTCGTTCGTGTTTGAAATGGCTATTGCACACTCTTTGTAAGAAAAGAGTTTGATGATCGCATATGAGCGATAAAAGAGTTTGAGTGAGTTGAGTTATTTTTATGTGGAAGAGGAGTATTGGACCATAAGCGTTCAACGGCTAGTGCCCCAAATACTCGGATGAGTGGATAGAAACATCCTAATAATCTTTTTCTACCCAAAAAGTTTGTTGAGAAAAGGTGAGGTGAAACAAGGTTCACGTTAATTAGATTCATTTAAGAAATCAAACATACGATCGGTCGATCGAGACTGGCTACCATATGTTTGAGAGGAGAGAGTAGTAGAATATTTATTTATGAAAATATTTTGAAAAGAATCTCGACGTTGGATCGAGGTTTAGAAATTTAATTATGAAAGTGTTTTTAGGAGGTTTTGAAAATAATTTTGAAAAGTGAAGGCTATTCACAAGAAGTTTTGAAAAAAAGATTTAAGTTTGAAAGTTGGAAAGAAAACATTTATTTTGAAAAGTATTAAGAAATACTTAAAATGTCTCATTTTTAACTTAATTAAAATATAATCAAAAAGAAAATATGTTTTCATTTTTTTGACATAATCATAAAATAGGTATATTAAATGACAAGTGTTCAAAAAATCATCTCAAAATAAGAAGTTTTGATTAGTTTTTAAAAATGTTTTATGTTTGCTAGAAACTTTGAGAAAAAAAGAGTTTGTTGGTCCTAAGGAGGTTTGAACCTTGGACATTTGGCTCAGAAATGAAGATTTTCCATTGAGCCATTTGCTTGACTTATCATTTAATTACCTTGCTTAGAAGGAATTTTGAAAAAAAAGAAGTTTGGAAAAAATCCAGAAGTTGGACTTCTGAAGAGTTCAGAAGTTGGTTTGCTTCTGGAGGATCAGAAGCTAACTTGCTTCTGGAGCGCTTTGGCTAGTAGTTTCTGGGCATGAGAAGGCTGGCAGCTTCTGGGGCGTGAGAAGGCTGGAAGCTTCTGGGGCACAGCTTCTGGCTGCTGGCTGTGTGAGAATCATGTTGAGAAATCTTGCTTCTGGGGCGTGAGAAGGAGCGTGTAGAAGCTTGGTTACTTCTGGATCATGTAGAAGCTAGTTGCTTCTAAGAATGATGAGAAGCACGTTGCTTCTTGAGATGGTTAGAAGCTGATCGCTTCTGGAAATGGAAGCACTAGCAGTGCTTCTGAAGAGTGTTGAAATGGGAAGCTTCTGAAGGTAGAAGCTTCAGAAGTACTTCTGGAGGGTTGAACCTCAGAAGTGCTTCTGGGGAAGCAAGCCTCAGAAGCTTGTTGTGCCTTTTATTAAAAAAAGTTTCCAGGGGGATTCGAACCCTGGACCTTGAGGCGAAGGAAAGGTTAAATGCGTTCTGACTTGCCACTGGGGTGGCTATACATCCATTGTTTTAACTTAAACTAGAAATGTATATTTTAAACCCATCCTTTTAAATTTATGAAACCAACTTCATCTTCTTCGTTGGAACAGAGCGCGACATGGCCATAGCTGGGATTCGAGTTTCTTCATTTCTTAATCAATTTTAAAAGTTCAAAATACAATTTTGTCTAGATTTTCCTCACGATTTTGAACATGTATCTTGTTAAAATTATTAATCAAAGATGGACACGAAATTTAACAATCCCAATTTAAACCCTAACTGAAAAAGTGATTAATTCTTTAAACTCAGTTGATTTTAGTTCAAATAAAAGATCCAGATAGCTTTAGCAATTGAATATCTACATTTTCCTTTTCAATTTTAAAGCTAAAAATGCATGAATAGAGGTATCAAAGTTTGAAAAACTCACCTCTTGGTATAAAATACCAGTTCGAGCTAGGAAACTTCCAGGTGCAAAGTAAGGATTATTTAAGCTTCCCTGAACCTCACTGAGTGTGTTCCTACTCTTAGTTTGTCCTGAGGATGGCTGGAACTTTCTGACCAAGTCAAGTTGCAAGTTGCTTAATTTGAAAATGGAAGATGGTGATGGAGCTGTTCCAGAACTTGTTGAAGTGTATGGACAGTCTCTATATGATGTGTAGGATGTGTTTGAAGTGAAAAATTGAGATATGCACGAGTGAAATGGAAATTTAGAAGTTAAGGCTCAAAATTGCAATTTATGGAGTTTTGAGACAATTCTGAGTTTGGCTAGTTCTTGGGCTAGCTTGAGGATTCTAACAACTCTCTAATGATGTTTAGAAAGTATTGGAAGCCTAAGTTTGCTCAGAAATTGCAAAACTTGGAACTTGCACAATTCTCCTTTTTAGAACTTTGAAACTTGGAATTTAAGAAAGAAAGAAGGAAAGCTTGTTTAGGAATGATTTGGTGTAGTTTTTGAATGAAGTAGGAACCTCTATTTATAGACAAATAATTCTGAAATGGTAAGGCAAAATAAGATTAGAAGAGCAACTTGGAAGCTTAAGGCTTAAGAAAGAATATTCCTTCATTAAATGCAAATGGAATCTTTCTAATCATTACTTAAAAAAACTCAAGTGTTTTTATCCCTTCCAAGCTATTTCCATCAGATTTTTCCTCTTAAATCTTATCTTATGTAGTGACAAGGCTTCTAGAAGGGAGAAAGTTGCAAAACAACTTGTAATTTTGATGCATGATTTTGGAAATTCATGGTTTTGGAGCTCTATGTTTCAAAATCAAAACCGTAGATACACAAAGTGTTTTTGCAAGTTCTTGGACTTTTTAGAAATCTTGTAACAAGACCTACAACTTTCATGTTTTGAGTTTTTCTTGAATAAAAATGGATCTATGTGAAAAATGGCAATGAAAGTGAGAAAAAACCATGTTTCTTAACACTTGAAAAATTTTCTAAGTGTTAGAAAAAATTCAAATTTTGAGTTTTTGTTGACTTTTTCACATTTCTTGATTTTTTATGATCTTGATGGATTATTTGAAATGATTTTATGATTGAAAAAATTTGGATTTGAAAAAGTTGACCAAAAGTCAAAATTTGACTTTTTGAGCAGATAAATTTTTATCAGATGATTCAGAATTTGTCTGATGAAGAAACATGGATTTTGTAATGTTTTGACTCAAGAAATTAGGTCAAGATGTTGCATTGAAGATATTAAGATCAATATTCAAGCAAATATGTCATCCATTGAGCATAAAGTCAATGATTCACTATCTTCGATCAAAACCCTAATTGGTCAATTCAAGGTAGATTATGAGAAAAAGTTGGGAACTTGAAGATCAAATGTTGATGATTGATTAAGATAGATCATTTTAGGTGAGTGGAGACTCAAACCCTAATTGATCATATCTTGAACAGATAAAATTTTGATAAAATCCTAACTTTGACTTTAGGAGCATACGCACGATCTATCCTGTTCTGAAATTGCCAGTGATGCAATGATCTTATGAGAAATACAAGGGAACAAAGTCTTAATCTTGTGAACTTTCAAAAGAGTGTATTCCTTGAAAAAGGGATGTCTCATGATCAATCCTTATAAACACAAAAATTTGCCCTCCATTTTCTCAAGATATTTCATACCTCCATACTCAAGGATTCTTCAAGGGTTGATCAGACAAACCCTCTCCTAGACAATCAACCCAAACTAGGGTTTGGTATTTCTCATATCAAGATGGGTTTCCAACATCTCCAATGGTCTTCATGCCTCCTCATATGCTTCAAAGATTCTCCATGTCAAGTTTCAAGCCTCACAAGTCAAGTTTCCTCAGACAATTGCTCAGATGGTTGAAAATCAGTTGTATTGGACAAAAAGTCAACTGTGGTCAACATATAGTAAAACTTCATGATTTTTGGTCAACATCCTCATTTTGAAGTTACATTCATCATTTGATCAAGGGTTGATCATGATTCATCAAGAAAACTCAAGATTTGCTCAAAAGTCAAACTTTCTAAATTAGGGTTTCTCAGTGAAAAGTCAACCAAACTTTGACTGAGCATAACTTCTTCATACTTTCTCAGAAATTTTTCCACCACCTCTTGTTTTGAAGGAAATTCAATTCTCTACAACTTCATGTCTCACAAGAATGTTCAAAAAATGCTTCATTTGGAAGTTATGGATCAAAACATTACAGGTCCTTTTCAAAGTCAACAAAAAGTCAACATTTTGTTTTGAAGATATATTGAGCATGGAAACTCCAATTGAGATGAAACCAAAGAGGTTGGTTAGAGGAGTCTTAGATCTTTCCAAAAAGTCCAAGAACACTCAAAAATGTGGAACATTGTGCAAGATACACCATTCACAAGTTGGGCAATTTTGAAAGAGTGCACAAAGAGAAATACTTGTAAAAATCAAAAACTTTGCAAATGGGCTTATTTTTTCTTCATCCAAACTTGTTCCTCACACAATTAGGAATATCCAAGCCCAATGCCACGAATTTTTATTTTATTTTTCTATTTAATTTGGATTTTATTCATTTAAATACAAATTAAATTCAAAAATAAAGATAAAATCAAAATTAATTGCAAATTGATTTTTTCTCTCATCCTTGAGATCCAAGTAACCTCAATAAGCCAGCAAATTTCGAAATTTGAATGGATTTGGAAAGAAATTGATTGAAATTGATCAAAAAAGAGAAAATTTAATTTTGTACAAAATCAAATATGTTTTGCATTGATTGATGATGATTTCTTCCTCAAATCAGCTCCAATTCCATCTACTATATATATACAATACATATCACATGAATGAGAACGGAAAAATTGGCTTGAGGAACCCTAACCTAATTCAAAAAAGTCGTGCTTCACAAGCTACTAGCAGCCTGGGTTTTAGCTCGATTCAATTGATTCCAAGCATCCAAACACGTTCCTTGACATCCCCTGAATCGATCCAGACCTTTACATTGTCCAAAAACATCAAGAATTGCAAGAACACGATTTCGGTTTGTCACACTTTTTCCAAAATCGAATTCGATTATTCATGCATTTTTAACATGTTTTGTTGTTGTTTTTGTGATTAGAACGAAGATTGCAAGCTTTCTGGGCAATTTGATTGAGTTTCCATGGCTTAGAACAAGAATTACCATAGCTAGGGTTTTCGGCCTCGATTTAGGGCTTCTCTAAAACGGATAAATTGGACCACGAGACCACCACCATTGTGTTTAGAATGTGATTTCTAATCGATTCATACCCTTGAATGTTATTTATATTATCTATGCTTGATTTTGGAAAATGCAGGGACTATAGCGTCGCACTGAGGCCGACGCTATGTTTTTAAAATTTCAAAACGAAGAAGATGAAGTTTGGCGCGAGATCGGTACAACCAGGAAGCGTCACTTGCTTACAATCCACTCGCTTCGGTTTTCAAACAGTTGTGCACGCTGGCTCAGTTGTTCAAGGTTTGGGTTTGTGAAAGCAAGGTCTCCAGTTCGATCCCTGGCAAGACCAAACATTTTTTCTCCTTTTGCAAAACTTCTTATTTTTATATTTTCTATTTAATATTTTTCATACAATTTAATTTTCTTTCATAATATTTTATCATGCATTAAAAAATACCAAAAAATATTTTCCTTTTTGCATTATTTCCAGAAAATGTTTATTTAATTTATAAAATTAAAAATATTATTTTTGCATGCATATTTAATTTAATTATTAATTTATCATTTAAATCACTTTTAATTAGTTTTTAATTATTAAATTAACTCCAAAAAATCCCAAAAAATTATTTTAGCATATTAATGTTATTTCCAGCATGAAATATTTTTCTCATTTAAAAATTATTATTTTTGCTAACATTTTTCTCTTGTTCGATTTCTTTGAATTTCCCGATTTCTCACCTTTTCACAGGTTATCCCGTTTCGGACGATTTCTTTTTATCGTTTTCTTTATTCAAATTATGTAATTGCTCATGGGATGTAATAGCTTAATTAGGGCTTTTATTTTCCGCATTTTAAATTATGTATCTGCCCCAAAGCCATGTAATAGCGTAGGATTTATCTTTCCGCACATTATATTTCCGCAATTTACTTTCCGCATCTTATAAACTGTTAGTAATTAGGCGTGTATGGCAAGACTAAAATTGAACATAGCTCACTCTTAACTTCAAGATAAAATACCTGAAATCAACACACTATTTTCACACATGCACCCCTTAGGGTAATTCTCTCTCGATGCCTTTCGATTCCAAATGGTCATGTCCCTCGAGCGTAGAGGTATTCTAGCACCGTTGCCTTCAAAACAAATCATCATAGTCCCTTCGATACAAAGATCATAAGACCCACGATGTCGCCTCCGAATACATGATCTTGACCCTCGATTGTCGCCTACGAAAAATGATGATAGTCCCTTCGAATGTGCTAGGATACTTCCTACAAGTTGCCTTCTATGACCACCCGATGTCCCTTCGAATGTCCCGCTTGCATCCAACGAATAGGGTTACCTACCAACTAATGGTATTGATAGCGATATTCTAAAGGAATGTAAAAAACACGAAAACGACCGTTCTGAGTAGGTAATAAGACTTTTAGTTGCTTGCTCTATCAAAATACTTTTCACACCACACACTTTTTTTTCAAAGTTCAAACTCTTTTCAAAAACGAAACATTTCCAAACACTTTGTATACATTCCTACATGAATCATTACAAAGTCAAAGCGAAATGCCTTTTCAAAACATTTTTGTCAAACACACAGAAAACACAATTTTAAATTGATCTAAGAGCAACTAAGAGCCCGTAGATAACTACGGATGGAAAGGGGTGCTAATACCTTCCCTTTTCATAACCTTCTCCCTTACTCGAGAATCTAACGAAGGTCTTTTTCGTACTTTTACCTTCCCTTAATTGGATAAAAGAAAAGTCGGTGGCGACTCTTGCTATCCGCACATTTGCGATACAAAATCCTACAAAGTCAGTTCACCGTGTTACAGAACTGGCGACTCTGCTGGGGAGACACCCTAAAGAGATAATGCCTTAGGGATTTCTAGATCACCTTTATTGCTTTTTGTTTGACTTGCTTGCTTTATCTTTAAGGGTTGCTTGGGTATCATATTTGTGGGGGATCCTACACCCGGATCCAGGTTTCCTTTTAGGTAAGTAGCAATAAATCGTCGCGACCGTTAGACGTATATCAAAACGGTCAACATGATGGCTACATTAGTGTGACACTTTGGATGTCCTGATACTCTTCATTTCCAAGTTGAGGATAGTATTTGGCTTCTGCGTGGTGTCATCAAGCACTAACTAAACTTTTAGAACCTTAATTGACCCATCTTGGCCATTAGAAGGTAGTGAGATGGCCGGCTTTGGTGCAGACTAAGGTTGGTTGATACTCGATGCTACGTTCATTGAGATCAGACTTTTGGGATATTTTTAGTCGACCACTTGGTAGTCGTATTGAAATAAACGCCTACGAGAAAGATCAATGATATGAGATTCCTAGAACCCGGTTACTATTATAGGACAGGATGAACCAACTGAAACTTTTGGTGGGGTAATCACCTATACCTCTTGCAAGCCTTAAACCTAGGCTCATTGTGTGAATTGTTTGTGTGTGCTAAACATGACATCATGACATCATTTGCATTGCATATCATTTCTAACTATTTCAAGGACCTAGGGATTTATCTTTGCTCTGTTTGGTAGGGATTATGGCTTCTAGAAAGACTATCTGAATCAACTACAGGGGTATACCTTCTCAGCTCAAAGAATTGGTTTCAGAGATTCCCGATCATGCTCAGTTCATCAAAAGACATGGTTATCTACTTGACTTGGTTATCTCCGGTTTTGAAGAAGATATGATGCATGTCCTATTTCAGTTCTTTGATCCGAAGCACCATTGCTTTACATTCCCAGATTATCAGTTAGTTCCTACCTTGGAAGAGTTCTCTAAGCTACTTGGGGTACCTATTCTTGACCCAATGCCATTCACTGGTTTAGAAAAGGTTCCTAAGTACGAAGACATTGCATCAGCCTTACATCTTAAGCGCTCAGACATTGAAGCCAATTGGGAAACTAGAAGCGGAGTTAAGGGTTTACTTGCTAAGTTCTTAATCAAGAAAGCCCGAGAATTCCTCAAAGTGATGAGTTTCCATGCATTTGAAGATATTGTGGCCTTGCTAATCTATGGTTTGGTTCTATTTCCTAACTCGGATCAATTCATAGATGTTAATGCCATCAAGTTGTTTCTTACCCGCAATCCTGTGCCTACCTTACTTGGAGACATCCTGCACTCTCTCCATACTCGTACTACAAAAAGACAAGGAACTCTCATGTGTTGCATACCGTTACTTTCCAGGTGGTTTATTTCGCACCTTCCTCCATCAGTTTTGAAGAATGAACAAAGGTTGAGATGGTCTCAAAGGTTAATGTCACTCTCTCATTCAGATATTCGTTGGAATCTTTTCTCTCAAAAGGACTTCACATCATTGAGCGTTGTGGAGAATTCCCTAATGTGCCACTCCTTGGTATAAGGGGAGGTATCACTTATAACCCTTCTTTAGCTCTACGTCAGTTTGGTTTTGCTCGAAGAGATGGTCCTCAGGATATGCTTCTCAATGTTCGACTACAATCACGATCTCCAGAATTACCAACGAAGGTTCATACACGCTTGGGGCATGGTAAAGAAGACTGATACCAAGATTTTGGGGCACCAGAACTCCATTCCCTGGGAACCTTACCTCAAATGGGTGCGAGCTCGAGCTCAAAACCTCATGATGCCATTCACGCCTGTTTTACCCGTAATTATGGAACCTGTTGCTATAGGTGACGAGTCCTATACTGTTCTCCATCCAGACATGCCTACTGATTTTGAAGACTTGAAGAGATCTTGGATTCAGCTTAAAGAAGAAAGGGATACCTTTGAAGCTCAGTGTTATGCAAGTGAGAAGAAGGTGCTAGAGTTGACAAAGCTACTTCATGAAGAGTAGGGATGGCAACGGGTCGGGTCGGGTGCGGGTTTCACACTACCCACACCCGCACCCGAAATCATCACCCGAACCCAAACCCAAAAGCTATTCGGGTGACAAAATAACACCCGCGCTCGCACCCGTTGGGTTCGGGTTTTTTCACCCAAACCCAAACCCGCATCAAAAACATGTGAAACTTAAAACATATAAAACATGTAACTTAATTCTTTGAAAAATAAACCCTACATTTTATTTTTAATACTTATTGAAATATATATATATATATATATATATATATATGTATATATATATAGATATGTGTGTATATATATATATACACACATATCTATATATATATATATATATATGTATATTTATGGATAGTTATGTAATTTAACATATAAGCGGGTGTGTTTTCGGGTTTCGGGTGCGGGTGCGGGTTTAAGCTATCCCAAACCCACACCCGAAATATCGGGTGGCACCCGAACCCGAACCCAAACCCAGTCAATTCTGGTTTCACCCGTTGACTCGGGTGCGGGTGCGGGTGGGGCCCGCGGGTTTGGGTCTGTTTGCCATCCCTAATGAAGAGCGAAACATCAACGCCTACCTCGGCATCAATAGGAAGCGCCCATGGGAGACTTAGAGCTATCGGATTTATATGTTTTTCTTTTATTGTTTTGAACTATCTCTTGTACTTAAAAAGAAAATTAATAAAAAGAGAACTAATAAATGTTTGTTCATTGCTTGTTTAACAAATTTAAATCTCTAAGGTCCTTGAAAACACTGCATTGCATTCGCATAAACATTGCATATCATAGCATAACATTGTATCACAGGTACATTGAAGATTGGTTTCTCATTTGCTCGCTATTTATTTTAGCGAAATGGCTCTTGAACGATCCGTCAAAGATCTCCGGGCTCGAATGCTCGGTTCCAACAGATGTTCACCGGTTTGGTCCAAGGCCAAGAAGATCGAAGAAGCTCATCAACGAAGAAGAAGGTTGTTGGTCTTCTCGACATGGGCGGGCGCTACAAAGGTGGTCTTAAGAGGGATCGGATGAGCTCTCGAAGGAAGTGTCAAGAATGAGGGAGTGTCGAGGGTAATGAAGATGACCAGCATGAGCCTAAGAAGGAGGAGAAGATCGCTCGACCATAGCCGATTCGATGAAGATGACAAGTACAAGTAACTTGAAGACCGCTGAATCTTGTGGAAAACCTGAAGATGTCCGGGTTGAATTTCGATGATCTGAGCCTTGTTCCTGGCGTGGTGATTCCTCCTAAGTTTAAGGTTCTAACTTTTGCCAAGTATGATGGCATGTCTTGTCCGAAGCTGCACTTGAAGTCCTATGTTCAAAAGATCAATCCCACACTGATGACAGAAAGTTATGGATGCACTATTTTCAAGAGAGTTTGTCCGGAACTCAGTTGGAGTGGTATTATCAGCTAGAGAATGACCGTATCCGTACCTGGAGTAACTTAGCAGATGCTTTCTACAAGCAATATGAGTACAATGCTGAATTGACACCCACTCGCATGCAACTACAAAGCATGTCTATGGATCGTGACCAGAAGTTCAAGGAGTATGCTCAGAAATGGAGAGATCTTTAATAGGGAGTTGGTTGATATGTTTATGGGAACACTGACCGGCCCATTCTTTAATCATCTGATTGGAAACTCTTCAGCCGGATTCACCGAGTTGATATTGACAGGCGAGCGTATTTAAGCTGGTATTAAGAGTGGAAAGATTCATGTAGAGTCATCTTCAAATGCTGCGAAGAGATCTTTTGGTGGTAAGAAAGAAGCCAATGCTGTGTATGGTCAGAAAAACCGAGCCAAGACCGACCATGCTCAATCTTGTGGGGGCAGTTGTGATCTCCAATCCTACATCAGCATAACCTCAGCGAGACAACACGCGTAGCCAGAACGCGCCACGAAGACAGTTTATGACGATCAACATGCCATTGTCGCAAGCCTTGCAACACATGTTGAAAGAAGAACTGATAACCTTGAGGGATCCTCCTCAAAATATCAACACTTCCTCTCCGAGATACAATCCTAATGCTAAGTGTGCTTACCACTCCAACAGCCCAGGACATAACACTGATGATTGTTGGGCTCTGAAGAACAAGATTCAGGATATGATTGAAGCTAAGCAGATTGAGTTTGACCCTCCTGTTGAGACTCTGAATGTGATCAACGCGCCTATGCCTAACCATGACAAAAGTTCCAATGCTGTTGGTGAGGATACTTATGTTTTCAACATAGATGACTTGACCATTCCTCTGATGCCTAACCCGAACTGGAAGAGTGTTCTCTCCAGATATCTCTCCTCCAAAAGACACTGCGACTCCAGCTCGCATTCCAACTATTCAATCCATTCCCCAAGAACCAGTGACTCATCCTGCTCAGCCAGAAGTACCAAAGGAAGTTATTGAAGACACCTCCAAGCAAGAAATGGAAGAAATTCTGAAGATTATCAAAAAGAGTGACTACAATGTTGTGGAACAGTTGGGACAGACTCCGTCCAAGATCTCCATGCTTGCTCTACTCTTGTGCTCTGAGGCTCATGCTAACGCCTTGGTGAAGTTTCTAAAGAATGCTCACGTACCGCAAAACACTACTACTGACCAGTTTGAAGTTTGTATTGCTAGCCTGGCTGCCAACAACGGCCTAGGCTTCTCTGATGCTGATTTGACTCCTTCCGGAAAGAAACACAACAAGGCCTTGCACATCTCTATTGAATGCAAGGGTACTACATTGTCTCATGTTTTGGTTGACACCGGTTCTGCTCTGAATATTCTTCCGAAGACTGCTTTTGATCGGCTTGATGTCGAAGGGTTGGTTCTGAGACCCAGTGACATTATTGTGAGAGCTTTAGATGGTTTTAAGCGAACAGTACTTGGAGAGCTCACTCTGCCTGTTAATGTCGGTTCCCAGACTTTCGACTCCACTTTCTTTGTCATGGATATCCGTCCAGCTTATTCTTGCTTACTTGGACGCCCTTGGATACATGGGGCGGTACTCTACCGCATCGGTCAAGTACCGGTGAAAGGGAAGGTTGTTACAGTATGTGGTGAAGAAGAGTATATGGTCAGTCATCAACAGTCATTCCGATATCTCGAGATGGAAGGAGAATTCTTCGAGACTCCCTGTCAAGCTTTTGAAACAATACCCAGAGTCATGCCTGTTGACTCTCCTGTCACTCCTGAAGTTACGCAAGCTCCGCCTAGGATGGCCTCGTGAAGGATGCTCAGTCATTGAAGAATGAGGTAGTACTATTTGGGGCCAGCTCCCGATCTTCCTTTCAAATTTGACAAGACTGGTTTAGGCTTCACCATCAAGGGTCAGAAGATGATACGCCGCGAACATGCCGGCCAACTTCCTTTCCGCATCAGCCAGAGTGGAATCCATGCTATAGAAGACGACAACAACGACTTCGACATCAGCAAGTGGATCTTTCCAACTCCAGACAATGGGCTCAACAATTGGAAGACTGAAGACGTCATACCAATCTCCTTTAGACAGGAGTAATTGCTCTTGTTTTGTTTTGCTTTTCGTATTTTCTACGTTTTGAACAATAAACTCTAAAGCCTAGTGCCTTGCCCTGGGCATCATGGCTCATTTGTGAGGGTTATTATCTATCATTTGCATATTTTCATTCAATAAAATCATTGGACTTTTGCATTCAATTGTTGTTTTCTTTCTTTTACTGTATCACCCCTTCAAAAGCTATGTGTTTCTTACACACCCACGTGATAGCGAATCACTCAAGAGCAAGTTGAGGTTGTGAATTTGGTCTTGATGAAGAGGAAAGAGATCAAGATAGGAGCGGGTCTTGAGCAGTGTTAAAGAAAGATTGGTTCGGATGCTACGAGACTATATTGAGGTTTTGCTTGGTCATACGAAGACATGCGAGGTTAGACAATGATATTGTGGTACCGATTGACAAAAGAAGGTTTTCTCGAAGAAAGAAGGTCCGTCGCATGCGTCACGAGATGTCGAGAAAATCAAAGTCGAAGTTATGAAGCGATTCAACGCGGTTTCTTTTGTTACTTTATCCACAATGGGTTGCTAATGTGGTGCTTGTGCCCAAGAAGGATGACAATGCGAATGTGTGTGGATTACGAGATCCGAACAAAGCGAGAAGGCGATTTTCCACTCCCTCATATTGATGTTCTGGTTGACAACACCGCTCAGCATAAGGTTTTCTCCTTCATGGATGGTTTCTCCGGTTACAATCAGATCAAAATGGCTACTGAAGACATGGAAAAGACTACATTCGTTACACAGTGGGGTACTTTCTGTTACAAGGTTATGTCGTTCGGACTAAAGAACGCGGGCGCCACTTATCAGCGTGCTATGGTGACATTATTTCATGACATGATTCATCACGAGATAGAGGTTTACATCGACGACATGATAGCTCGATCACAGACTGAAGAAGAACATCTTAATCATTTGCAGAAACTGTTTGATAGGTTGAAGAAGTACAGACTAAGACTTAATCCTAACAAGTGCACCTTCAGATTCAGATCCGGTAAACTCTTAGGATTTGTTGTCAGTGGAAAAGGTATTGTGGTTGACCCCGCCAAGGTTAAAGCTATTCAAGAAATGTCAGCTCCCCGCACCGAGAAGGAAGTCAGGGGTTTCTTGGGCCGATTAAACTACATTGCCAGATTCATTGCACATCTAACTGCTACTTGCGAGCCAATCTTCAAGTTACTCAAGAAAGATCAAGTGGTGGAATGGAACGAAGATTGCCAGATCGCTTTTGACAAAATCAAGGAGTACTTACAGAATCCTCCTACCCTGATGTCGCCCGCCAAAGGAAGACCTCTTATCATGTACTTGACAGTGTTAGAGAACTCAATGGGGTGTGTGTTGGGGCAACATGACGAGTCTGGTCGAAAAGAGCATGCAATATACTACCTTAGCAAAAACTTTACCGACTGTGAAACAAGATACTCACAGCTCGAGAAAACTTGCAACGCTTTGGCTTGGGCTGCTCGCTCACTAAGACAGTATATGTTGACTCACACTACCTTGTTGATTTCCAAGATGGATCCGATAAAATACATATTTGAGAAACCAACTCTCTCTGGAAGAATAGCGAGATGGCAAATGATCTTGACTGAATACGACATCCAGTACACTTCTCAGAAAGCGATCAAAGGAAGTGTATTAGCCGATCATTTGGCTCATCAAGCCGTAGATGACTATCAGTCTATGCAATTCGAATTTCCAGATGAAGATGTTTTACTAGTTACTGATTGCGAAGAACCAGGCCCAGACGAAGGACCTGAACAAGGATCCCGATGGACCATGGTCTTTGATGGAGCCTCAAATGCACTTGGCAATGGCATTGGCACCATCATTACATCCCCTGCAGGCGGACATACGCCTTTCACCGCCAGATTATGTTTCAGTTGCACCGAGAACATGGCCGAATACGAAGCGTGCATCATGGGTATCAAAGCTGCTATTGACTTAAGAATCAAGTTCTTACAAGTGTATGGAGACTCAGCTTTGGTGATCAGTCAGATTAAGGGGCGAGTGGGATACGAAGCATCCGAATCTCATTCCATATCGAGAGCATGTTCTGAGTTTGATCCCTTACTTCAAAGAGATTACTTTTGATCACATTCTACGAGAAGAGAATCAGTTGGCAGACGCATTGGCTACTATGTCGTCTATGTTCAAGGTCAGATGGGACAACGAGGCTCCCCAGATCATCATTGAGAAGTTTGACGAACCGGTATACTGTTATGAGCTTGATACAGAAGAGAAACCTTGGTACTACGATGTGAAAAGGTATCTTGAGACTCAGGAATATCCCGCTGGGGCATCTGTCAATGATAAGAAGTTCTTGAGAAGATTTGCATCCAAATTCTTCCTCAGCAATGGCATCCTATACAAGCGCAATCACGATTTGTGCTTACTCCGCTGTGTAGACCGAAAAACAGCGGAACATATCATGGAAGAGTTACACGAAGGCGCATTTGGTACCCACTCTAGTGGACACACCATGGCTAAGAAGATTTTGAGAACAGGTTACTATTGGTCCACCATGGAAGCTGATTGTCACCGCTACGCTCGATCTTGTCACAAATGCCAGATATATGCAGACAAAGTGCACGTACCTCCAGTACCTCTGAATGTCCTAACAGCTTCTTGGCCTTTTGCAATGTGGGGCATTGACATGATCGGAGAAATCAAGCCCACAACTTCCAACGGACATCGTTTCATTCTTGTGGCAATTGACTATTTCACCAAATGGGTAGAGGCAGCCTCGTTCGCATCTGTTTCCAAGAATGTAGTGGCTCGATTCATCAAACACAATCTTATATGTCGGTATGGAACTCCTGAGAGGATTATCACAGACAACGACTCTAATCTCAACAACAAGATGATCACCGAACTCTGCATGCAGTTCAAGATCACGCATCACAATTCTTCTCCTTATTGTTGCACCCCAAATTTTACCCTGCTATTTTTCTACTTGCATCGTATTTATATTAAATAGAGCAGTCATTCACTCATTGCATTTGCATCCTTTCTCACTTTAATTTTTATTTTTAATATTTGATTAATTCTAATTATTTGGTGAGGTTTTACTAAATAATTTCTATTAGTTAAATAATGAAATAATAATTAAAAGGAATTTTGTTTTATTTTCTAAATAACAATGTTTTGTTTTTACTAGTAATTATGTTTGTATTTATAGATTATTTCATGCTTGATTTTTGCATTTTTTTTTAGAGTTTTGAATTAAATAAAATCTTTCCTCATTGAAAAATTTTTTTTTTTTTATTAACAATTAATTTAATTTTTTTTATTTTATTTTAATATTGTTCTTTCACATTAGCATTAATTTCCTTTTTTAGATAAGTCATATTTTAATATCAAAGTTTGTTTTATCATGTTTATATTTTTTTAAATAGATTAATTAATTTTTATATTTGTATCTTTTAATTCTATCTTTATTGTGATATTTAATTTCAATCATTTTAGTGATTAGAAGTTATTAATTGGTTTCTATTAAATATAGTAAATTAGGATTTAAATAAAAATTACTTTTTGTTAGAATAATATTTTTGTTGTTGCCTTATTTTAAAAAATATTAGTTTTTTATTGACATTCTGTTAGTAATAAAATTAGTTTTTAATTAAGTTTAAATTTTTGTAATTATATTATGTTGTACATCTTAATTTTTAAATTTCAATTAATTAGATTTTTTTTTTTACTTTTAACAAAATAAAAAAAATACAAAAAGAGTTGTTTTTTCTTTGCTAGTTTCTTCACGATGCTATCCTTGTCTCCACTACCTGCAGATTGTACAATTCCGTCCCACTATCACGCTCCACTACTCAAATTCTAACAAATTCACGCTAGCATATGCATTGTCCCTTTGTTCTTATCCTCAATCCTCACTCAAATACCACACTACACCACACCATAAGGGACTGGAAAAAAAAGACCCTCGGATCTTCACAAAGCAGAAACCTGAACTCACATCACTCATATTACCAGCATCTCAATAACCAAACATCACCTTTCCATCATCATCCTCAAAACCAAAACGACAACAACACTCAACAACACTGATTCACTAACCCATACTTCAGATTTAGCAGAAAACACAGAAAGAGACGAAAACAGCGGCAGACTCGAAGAAGAAGAAGAAAGGAGTAAACCGAGCATACTTGGAATTTTCGTTCGAAGCTTCTGTGGGTATTTACACTTGATTTTCATTTTTTTGATTCTATTAATTAACACTTGTAATCCACCGTTATTGTACTGAAATTGAGGAACCTGGGTCAGATTGGGGCTTAGGGTAGTCGAGAATAAAAGTTTTGTTTGTTTGTTGTTATGTTGTTTTGAAAGAAAGTAATCGAGTATGAGAAAATTGAGAGGCGATTCGTTTGAGAAGAAACAGAGAGATGCATGGAGAGACCGTGAGAGAGGCGATGAGTATCACGTGTCATGTTGGAAGCGTGAGAACAGAGAAGGGATTGTACGGTTGTTTCCTTGTTAGCAGTAGGGTTAGTTTTTGTATGATCAAATAAAGAATAAGGTGGGCGGATCTTCAAGGCCCAAAGGTTTTCTCTAAACTTGCTACACCTAGCCCGTTATTCACACCTCTGACCCATTTTTCTTAATATCTCTATTTAATTAATTTTGTTTAAATCTACTTCTATTTTTTATGTTTATCAAATATTTTTAGAAAATACAAAAAAAATGTTTTTATATTAAGTTTCTTTTAACAACAAATTCATTTTTGCTAAGTAAATTAAAAAAAAAAACATTCAAAAAAATTTCTTTTATCTTGTTTCTAGCTTTTAAGATTTTCTTTCTGATTTAGTTTGTTTATTTCTTAAAGATATTTTCTAAAATACCAAGATACTTATTTAGATATGTTTAGGTTTTTTTACCCAATATTTAAAAATGCAAAAAAGGAAAATTATAGATTTAGTTTTATTTTATTTTATTTATTCAACTTTATTTTAGAAGAACAAAAAGATTTTATTTTTTTCTAATTGTTAAGTTTTTTTTAGAAATAGTATTGCTTTTGTTATTGATACTAAAAAATAATATATTTTAGATCTTCAACATAATTTTCAAAGATACAAAAAATAATATACATATAGATTTAGTTTTATTTTATTTTATTTACTCAAAACTTTATCTTTAAAAAGAACATAAGAGCTCAGATTTAGAATTTATCTTATTAAATTTATTTCTTATAAAAAAATTCATTTTTTTTATTATTTTTATTTCAATATTTTAAAATGCTCAAAAATATTTTCTTTTAGCTATTTATCTCTTAGATTTATTAATTATTGAATTATTATTTATTTTACTTGTACATTTATATGGACTTGTGATTTATTTCCGTCATCCCCATTTGTAAATTTGTACCCCCATCCCCATGAGATGTAATAGTTTAGTAATTATTTTATTGCTTTATTATTTAATTATTTGTCACTTACACAAAACCAAAAAAAATCTTTTTTTAAAAACTAATATTTGTAAATCATTTTTAAACCCGTAAGTCGACAAAGCTACGAAGCGTCGCGATGACCACACATGCACACATGTACGCTTGATCCTGGGCCTTCTTACAGTGAGCCTATTTCGATCAATTGTCCCAATTGGTCGTCTTAGTAGACTAGCCCACTTTGCTAGTACACATGTAATTTAAATTGTTTTATGCTTAGGTTGGCCACCTTGTATGGGCTTTGTCGATTTTATTTGTGATTTACAATTATCTCGATCCTATTCTTTCTCCATTCACCAAGTACTTAAAACACTTTCAATAAAACTCAATCCAACGTCGAGTCTTCTTCTCAAACCTCGATCCAACGTCGAGTTATTTTCAAAAATCAATTTTTCTACAGAAAAAAAGAACACTTGGATAAGATTTGTTTTAATGGTTAGAGGTTAGCCCAACGATTAAAACAAATCGAAGTTTCTAATTGATTAGAGGATAACCCAATAAATTGAGAAACTTCAAATCCATGTTCTAAAACAAAAAAAAACATGGTGCTATGGTATTTAAGTAAATCGTTAGAGGAAAGCCCGATGATTTAATTAAAATGTAGAGTATTTGGGCCATTAGAGGGTAACCCAATGACTTGCATACTTTATTCCATACACTTAATAAAAGTGAACTTTGTTTCACCTCACTCTTTTCATAATAAAGATTTTGGATGAGAGATGATCGGTTGACCTCAATCACCAATCTCGAGTATTGAATCGTTAGAGGATATCCCAACGTTTTGGTACTTGTCATCCACAATTTAAAATCAATTCCAACACATTCAATATCTTTTGTGCGCTCTAAGCACCATTTACCTTTAAAACCTTTTTTCAAGATTAGACATGATTCATTTATAATTGAGATGCTTCTTCCTCTATTCCCAAGGTTTTCGACTTCTCCACTTGAGTACTAGAGGTGTTCTCAAACCCTCCCTCATGTTGGTGCGTAGTCCTTTATTCTTTATCACACCCTGTGGACGTTAGACGAGTCTTCTTCTTTAAAAATGACGACTTGTCTTTTCATTTAAAATCAATCAACAAACAATCATTTTTTAGAAGAACTACGGAGTTTTGACTTTCCCATTGCACGAGGGAATACGTAGGGAATACGTAGGCACGCGGTTTTAAAACCGTGTCAAACTCAAAATAATAAAAACATTTCTTCTCCCTTTCTTTCTCATTTTTAAACTTAGAAGATCGTAAAATTTTCACACTAACACACAACTACACTTTGAACTAAATGGGTACCATCGAGTACGATGGATGTGAGGGGTGCTAATACCTTCCCCTTGCATAACCAACTCCCGAACCTATATCTCTTAATTTCGTAGACCGCCTTTTTTTTTTAATTCGTGGGTTTTATCTATATTTTCCGTTCTTCTTTTAGAACAAATAAAATTAGGTGGCGATTTCATTTTTTGAAAATTCATTTTAAATGATTTTTTTAAAAAAACGAGTTGCTTCAGTTGGCGACTTCACTGGGGATATTTTCTCAAGCGAGTTAACCCTAGTTTAGTTCATTATGTGGTTGTGTGTTTATTATTTTATTTTACTTTCTTCTTTGTATTTTATCTCTTATTTATGTTTCATCATTTATTCCTATGCTTTATTATTATCATATATTTATTTTGTGGGAATTCTTGATGGGATTATTGATGCATAGATAAGGCCACTACCCAGGCTTCTAGGTCACCTTTTTAGGAATAGAGGGGTTGCGTAGCCTAGGTCCACCTGACTCCATTGTCTTGTTGGCCCGGCGAAGACTCGGCTTAGAGTTGGTTGTTTTAAGGAGTTTGTTGGCCCGATAGATAGGACATCAATCTTTGGACAAATGACCTATAACTCTAAGTTTGTTCATGTTGTCTAACCGAGACCAAACACTCAAATTTTGAATTTTGAGTATCCGTTAAGACCGTTTCTTGGGGTATACTTTTCCAAATACTATTACCACGTAGGCCTCTCGCGCGATGATAGTGTTTGTTAAAAGGGGATCTGAGACTCCAAGAAACACTTAGCAGAAAACCTTAAAACCATCCTCTGGGTAATTATTGGGTAGAAAGCTTAGAGCCATCCTATCATAGGATCCCGCCTGAATAAGTTGTTCTGATTGCTTGTATCATCCCTGTTTCACGTCTTTGTGAACTTATACTATCCTTATGTTGCATTACCATTTATGTATGTGACATTGCATTTCATCACATCTTTTGCATTAATAACATTACATTTCATTTCATCCATCTGTATTTTTCATGCATACATTCAAGTTGTCAAAAGAACTCATTTCTTTTGTCTCCATCTTCAGTTTGATTGCCTGCCGTCAATCTTATTCCTCTGCACAAGCACGGAACTAGAGCCAACGTCAAGAGAAGAATGGAATACCAAGAGCAACACAATGCAGAGGTCCAAATGGAAATCGATGAGTTGAAGTCAGGCATGACGAAACTTACGGAAATGATGCAAGTTCTGATCGCCAGAGGTGAACAACCTCAAAGGACTGTGATTTCTGAAGTCTCAGCTGCTGTTGTTGATCCTCAGTCTTCTCAGATGCCGATTACTTGGCGAATTTGGGTTACCCGAAATTACGTTCCACCCTCGCAACTACTCCAATGGTTGGCGAGTCTTCCGACCAGTTTTCCAGCTCCGTTTTCCGAGCCTCAACCGATCATGCATATTACTCCTCTTCGACCTTTTGTGCATCAACCTACTGCACAAGTTGCTTATGAGAATCCTCTCTTTGATTACCGTGCTGACACTCCACGAAGTGTGAGCCGAGAAGATTTTAATGAACTTGAAGAAGTCCGCGAGCAATATCAGACTCTAGAAAGAAGGATGAGAGCTATGGAAGGCAACGATGTCTTTGGTATTGCTGCAGAAAACATGTGCCTGGTTTCTGATCTGGTTATGCCTCATAAGTTCAAAACTCCTGATTTCGAGAAATACAAGGGCACACTTGTCCAAAAGTCATTTGTCGATGTACTTGGAAAATGTCGCTTATACGAGGAATGACAAGCTTCTTATCCACTTGTTTCCAAGATAGCTCGAGTGGAGCTTCATTGAAATGGTATATGGGACTTGAGAAAGACCATATTCAATGCTTCGGATCGATTAATGCTTTCATGAAACAATACCACTACAATCTTGACATGGCTCCTGATCGCCGTCAATTGCAAAACATGTCTCAGAATGATAAGGAATCTTTTAAGGAATACGCTCAACGGTGGAGAGAGTTGGCCTCACAAGTTGAACCATCCTTATCTGAGAAGGAGCTCACTGGTTTGTTTATGGATACCTTGTCCCCTTTCTATTGGGAGAAAATGATTGGTAGTGTGTCCTCCCGCTTCACAGACTTGGTGACTATTGGCCAAAGGCTAGAAGAGGGAATCAAGAGAGGAAAAGTGTCTGTTGCTGGTGAATCCTCTAATAGTGTCAAGAAATCTTTTGGAAATCTCCATAAGAAGAGAGATGGTGAAACTAATGCTGTTAGAATTGAAAGAGGAGGACCTCGGCGTAGGCCTCAATACTATGACCAACCACAAGTAGATGTTGTCACTCCTGCAGTCAAGGTTCAACCAATCCAGATTCCTCAACGCCAAGCTGTTGGACAAAATCAGAACCGTAATGCAAGAAGTAGGGGTCAATTTGACCCTATCCCAATAACTTACACTGAATTGTATCCTCATTTGGTTGAACTAGGTCTAATCACAACTAGGCCTCTGACTCCTCCAGATCCTCTCCCACCAGTCGGATTTAGGACTGATCTTCATTGTGAGTTCCATCAGGGAGCTGCTGGTCACGATTTGGAACGCTGCTTTGCGCTTTGCGCTGAAGGCTAGGGTTCAAGAGCTAGTCAGAAGCAAGGAGATAAATTTTGGAGATCCTCCGCCAAATGTTATCAACAATCCATTGCCAGGAAAAAGTGGCTGAAGACGGGTTAGAGTATCTCAAGTCACCTCCTAAAGCCAGTGTTTCAGACAGGACAGCTCATCCTTGTAACTGATTAGTCACTAGGCCATTTTTCTTTTCTGTTTGCATTTTTCCTTTGTTTATGTTAAATTGTTGCTTTTAAATATCATTTGTAATTCCGTGTTAGTTTTAATGAAATGAGCATTGCACTGTTTTGATTCAAATCATCTACATTTATCGCTTTCAAAAATATATATTTTCCATGTTCAATTTCTTTACCGAACTTTTGTTTTTGCAAAGATTGGAGGGAGGATGATAAAAACAAGATACCCATAATTGATGTTGGTATGCTTTCGAATAAACTTTGCTGATGATATACAGGCATTGTTTCAATTCCCAAACACCGGAGAAATAAGGAAGTTAAACCTTTGTCAACCCCTTCGAGCCTAGAAGTTGGAGTTTCTTTTCATATGAAAAACCCGCAATTTTAACCTGGGGCAGGGTAATTCTCAGTTTAATTCGGATGTGCATTCGTTCAAGATGCCTTTCAACAAAGTTTGTATTCAATCAGCTTTCCTTCACACACATCAAAGAAGTGTCGAAGATGTCATCCAAGTCAAAAGTGATGATGATGGTTCCCGTAATCTTTAAGTCAAGCATCAACATCTTTCAAAAAATATATATCAAAAGAAAAAGCCGCCAAGTTAAAATTAAAAGGCAACTTAGGCAACCAATTCAGGCAAAAGTTAGGGATGACAAATTCAAACAAGAGTTGACAAAAGTCCTCAAACAGCAAAAAAATGTTGCAAAAAAAAGTGACTGTTATCTCAAGAATTCCTCAACTTCTGAGCCATCATCACTATCAGTGTACAATCCAAAATCAATTGGAACTAAAATGCACAATCTGAGTTAACTGAGCGTAGGACTGAAGAACATCACGAAGATTGGGTTGGGTACAAATATACTTTGAGCCTTTATCCTTTGTTTCTTAAACCGTGAACTGCACCATATTACAACCCTCAAAAGACCTAATCGAAGGGTTTCTCTTGAAAGCATACTACAACAAGGTTGCGTAATATGACTCCTAAATTCTTTTGCAAATCAATTGTCTTGGTATATCCATACTTTTGTCTTTTCTTTCACTTTTAAATTTTTAAACCACTGTGTTTTAACCAGTGATCCATTTTCTATACAGCAATTACATCATCTCAAAATGATTTTTATTTCAAAACTTTTGCATGAACTTTGCATTAAATTTACCATGTTTGAATAAACAATTTTTTGCTTGCAAATAAGCTTTCCTCATCAAGGAAGTCCAAACAGTTAGGAAACTTGGTCAGTGATCCTAATCAGGGGCAAGTATCATTCGATCTGTTGTGAATCGTTCAAGATTTGTTGCTCGGCAAATCATGCTCGTAATTGTTTTAATCAAGATCTTTTCAAGACTTATACCGGGACACTCCTTTCCCCTCAGTTATTTTCAAGAACTGAAGCAATTATCAATTTATCTTCAACAATCAGCTAATCCGGGGCAATCCCCAAGCAGCGCTCCAGTCCTTTCTCCAAGGATCATCATTTCAATGCAATTCACAAGTGTGTTAGAAGTGTTTCTCAAGGCATTTTCTCTCTAAGCAGAGTTGGCAGTGTTCCCGTGTTGAGAAATCAGAGTTCCCATCTTACCTCCACAAAAGAGTCAATCTCCGTTGTCATAAACGTCTGCATTACATACTACATGCATAGATCATTCATATATCATGCATCACAAAATTCAAATATCATGCATAGCAAGAGTGTTTTATACTCATTTGCATTTCCCGAGGTCTTGTTGCAGTCAATATCTTACCTTGCGGTCAAAATCCAACTTACTTGGTACCTAATGTCAATCAGTCTGTCTCTTTCCTTTCCACTCCAGTGCCATTCCTGGATGTCTGTCTATTTTTACTCCAGTGCCATTCCGTGATGTCTGTCTATTTCCACTCCAGTGCCATTCCTGGATGTCTGTCTATTTCCACTCCAGTGCCATTCCTGGATGTCTCTATTTCACTCTGCCATTCTCGGATGTCTCTATTTTCACTCCTGCCATTCCGGATGTCGTCTATTTTTACTCCGTGCCATTCCGGATGTCATCTATTTTTTACTCTAGTGCCATTCCTGGATGTCTGTCTATTTCCACTCCAGTGCCATTCCTGGATGTCTGTCTCTTTGTCTTCACCAGTGCCATTCCTGGATGCCTTGTTTCACCCTTCATCCAAAGCCATTATTGGGTGTTATGTCTTTCTCACTTTATTCAAAGCCATTATTGGATATTGTGATCTTTCTCCATCTAAAGCCATTATTAGATGTCGAGTCCTTTTTCATCCGAAGCCATTAATGGGTGTTACGTCTTCCTCACTTTATTCAAAGCCATTATTGGATATTGTGATCTTTCTCCATCTAAAGCCATTATTAGATGTCGAGTCCTTTTTCATCCGAAGCCATTATTGGGTGTTACATCTTTCTCACTTTATTCAAAGCCATTATTGGATATTGTGATCTTCCTTCATCTAAAGCCATTATTAGATGTCGAGCCTTTTTTCATCCAAAGCCATTATTGGATATTGTGATTTTTCTCCATCTAAAGCCATTATTAAATGTCGAGTCCCTCCATCTAAAGCCATTATTAGATGTCGAGTCTTTTTTTATCCAAAGCCATTATTGGATGTTTTGTCTTCCGTGTTGTATCAGTCAATTTACCACAAATTTCTAATTTCCAGTTTCTTTCCAACAATTTTCGCAGAGTCTGTCTCATATCATGCATCATTAAAAAATATATGTCAAAAAAACATTGCATTCAACACTGTCTCATTATATTTTATTCACAGCATGCCCATTGCATCTCAGGGCAAAATTTTGGGTTTTTAATTTTTAACTATCTCCCACTGCGATCATATGAAGCTTGATCATCTTCATATCATCTGGTTGAAGATATTTAAATAGGGGCAACTGTTGCACCCCAAATTTTACCCTGCTATTTTTCTACTTGCATCGTATTTATATTAAATAGAACAGTCATTCACTCATTGCATTTGCATCCTTTCTCACTTTAATTTTTATTTTTAATATTTGATTAATTCTAATTATTTGGTGAGGTTTTACTAAATAATTTCTATTAGTTAAATAATGAAATAATAATTAAAAGGAATTTTGTTTTATTTTCTAAATAACAATGTTTTGTCTTTACTAGTAATTATGTTTGTATTTATAGATTATTTCATGCTTGATTTTTGCATTTTTTTTAGAGTTTTGAATTAAATAAAATCTTTCCTCATTGAAAATTTTTTTTTTTTTATTAACAATTAATTTAATTTAATTTTTTTTTTTTTTAATTTTAATATTGTTCTTTCACATTAGCATTAATTTCCTTTTTTAGATAAGTCATATTTTAATATCAAAGTTTGTTTTATCATGTTTATATTTTTTTAAATAGATTAATTAATTTTTATATTTGTATCTTTTAATTCTATCTTTATTGTGATATTTAATTTCAATCATTTTAGTGATTAGAAGTTATTAATTGGTTTCTATTAAATATAGTAAATTAGGATTTAAATAAAAATTACTTTTTGTTAGAATAATATTTTTGTTGTTGCCTTATTTTAAAAAATATTAGTTTTTTATTGACATTCTGTTAGTAATAAAATTAGTTTTTAATTAAGTTTAAATTTTTGTAATTATATTATGTTGTACATCTTAATTTTTTAAATTTCAATTAATTAGATTTTTTTTTTTTTACTTTTTAACAAAATAAAAAAAAAATACAAAAAAAAGAGTTGTTTTTGCTGCTGCTAGTTTCTTCACGATGCTATCCTTGTCTCCACTACCCTGCAGATTGTACAATTCCTGTCCCACTATCCTGCTCCACTACTCAAATTCTAACAAATTCACAGCTAGCATGGTACAGATTGTCCCTTTGTTCTTATCCTCAATCCTCACTCAAATACCACACTACACCACACCATAAGGGACTGGAAAAAAAAGACCCTCGGATCTTCACAAAGCAGAAACCTGAACTCACATCACTCATATTACCAGCATCTCAATAACCAAACATCACCTTTCCATCATCATCCTCAAAACCAAAACGACAACAACACTCAACAACACTGATTCACTAACCCATACTTCAGATTTAGCAGAAAACACAGAAAGAGACGAAAACAGCGGCAGACTCGAAGAAGAAGAAGAAAGGAGTAAACCGAGCATACTTGGAATTTTCGTTCGAAGCTTCTGTGGGTATTTACACTTGATTTTCATTTTTGATTCTATTAATTAACACTTGTAATCCACCGTTATTGTACTGAAATTGAGGAACCTGGGTCAGATTGGGGCTTAGGGTAGTCGAGAATAAAAGTTTTGTTTGTTTGTTGTTATGTTGTTTTTTACGAAAGAAACAGAATCAGAGTATGAGAAAATTGAGAGGCGATTCGTTTGAGAAGAAACAGAGAGATGCATGGAGAGACCGTGAGAGAGGCGATGAGTATCACGTGTCATGTTGGAAGCGTGAGAACAGAGAAGGGATTGTACGGTTGTTTCCTTGTTAGCAGTAGGGTTAGTTTTTGTATGATCAAATAAAGAATAAGGTGGGCCAGATCTTCAAGGCCCAAAGGCTTTTCTCTAAACTTGCTACACCTAGCCCGTTATTCACACCTCTGACCCATTTTTCTTAATATCTCTATTTAATTAATTTTGTTTAAATCTACTTCTATTTTTTTATGTTTATCAAATATTTTTAGAAAATACAAAAAAAATGTTTTTATATTAAGTTTCTTTTAACAACAAATTCATTTTTGCTAAGTAAATTAAAAAATAAAATTCAAAAAAATTTCTTTTATCTTGTTTCTAGCTTTTAAGATTTTCTTTCTGATTTAGTTTGTTTATTTCTTAAAGATATTTTCTAAAATACCAAGATACTTATTTAGATATGTTTAGGTTTTTTTACCCAATATTTAAAAATGCAAAAAAGGAAAATTATAGATTTAGTTTTATTTTATTTTATTTATTCAACTTTATTTTAGAAGAACAAAAAGATTTTATTTTTTTCTAATTGTTAAGTTTTTTTTAGAAATAGTATTGCTTTTGTTATTGATACTAAAAAATAATATATTTTAGATCTTCAACATAATTTTCAAAGATACAAAAAATAATATACATATAGATTTAGTTTTATTTTATTTTATTTACTCAAAACTTTATCTTTAAAAAGAACATAAGAGCTCAGATTTAGAATTTATCTTATTAAATTTATTTCTTATAAAAAAATTCATTTTTTTTATTATTTTTATTTCAATATTTTAAAATGCTCAAAAATATTTTCTTTTAGCTATTTATCTCTTAGATTTATTAATTATTGAATTATTATTTATTTTACTTGTACATTTATATGGACTTGTGATTTATTTCCGTCATCCCCATTTGTAAATTTGTACCCCCATCCCCATGAGATGTAATAGTTTAGTAATTATTTTATTGCTTTATTATTTAATTATTTGTCACTTACACAAAACCAAAAAAAATCTTTTTTTAAAAACTAATATTTGTAAATCATTTTTAAACCCGTAAGTCGACAAAGCTACGAAGCGTCGCGATGACCACACATGCACACATGTACGCTTGATCCTGGGCCTTCTTACAGTGAGCCTATTTCGATCAATTGTCCCAATTGGTCGTCTTAGTAGACTAGCCCACTTTGCTAGTACACATGTAATTTAAATTGTTTTATGCTTAGGTTGGCCACCTTGTATGGGCTTTGTCGATTTTATTTGTGATTTACAATTATCTCGATCCTATTCTTTCTCCATTCACCAAGTACTTAAAACACTTTCAATAAAACTCAATCCAACGTCGAGTCTTCTTCTCAAACCTTGATCCAACGTCGAGTTATTTTCAAAAATCAATTTTTCTACAGAAAAAAAGAACACTTGGATAAGATTTGTTTTAATGGTTAGAGGTTAGCCCAACGATTAAAACAAATCGAAGTTTCTAATTGATTAGAGGATAACCCAATAAATTGAGAAACTTCAAATCCATGTTCTAAAACAAAAAAAAAACATGGTGCTATGGTATTTAAGTAAATCGTTAGAGGAAAGCCCGACGATTTAATTAAAATGTAGAGTATTTGGGCCATTAGAGGGTAACCCAATGACTTGAATACTTTATTCCATACACTTAATAAAAGTGAACTTTGTTTCACCTCACTCTTTTCATAATAAAGATTTTGGATGAGAGATGATCGGTTGACCTCAATCACCAATCTCGAGTATTGAATCGTTAGAGGATATCCCAACGTTTTGGTACTTGTCATCCACAATTTAAAATCAATTCCAACACATTCAATATCTTTTGTGCGCTCTAAGCACCATTTACTTTTAAAAACTTTTTTCAAGATTAGACATGATTCATTTATAATTGAGATGCTTCTTCCTCTATTCCCAAGGTTTTCGACTTCTCCACTTGAGTACTAGAGGTGTTCTCAAACCCTCCCTCATGTTGGTGCGTAGTCCTTTATTCTTTATCACACCCTGTGGACGTTAGACGAGTCTTCTTCTTTAAAAATGACGACTTGTCTTTTCATTTAAAATCAATCAACAAACAATCATTTTTTAGAAGAACTACGGAGTTTTGACTTTCCCATTGCACGAGGGAATACGTAGGGAATACGTAGGCACGCGGTTTTAAAACCGTGTCAAACTCAAAATAATAAAAACATTTCTTCTCCCTTTCTTTCTCATTTTTAAACTTAGAAGATCGTAAAATTTTCACACTAACACACAACTACACTTTGAACTAAATGGGTACCATCGAGTACGATGGATGTGAGGGGTGCTAATACCTTCCCCTTGCATAACCAACTCCCGAACCTATATCTCTTAATTTCGTAGACCGCCTTTTTTTTTTAATTCGTGGGTTTTATCTATATTTTCCCGTTCTTCTTTTAGAACAAATAAAATTAGGTGGCGATTTCACTGTTTTTGAAAATTCATTTTAAATGATTTTTTAAAAAAAACGAGTTGCTTCACTTATCGGCCTAAGATGAATGGCGCAGTGGAAGCCGCCAACAAGAACATTAAGAAGATTATACAGAAAATGACAGTGACTTACAAAGATTGGCATGAGATGTTACCATTCGCTCTTCATGGTTATCGCACTACAGTACGAACATCAACAGGGGCAACCCCCTTCTCTCTTGTATACGGTATGGAGGCAGTCCTACCTATCGAGGTTCAGATACCCTCAACCAGAGTCCTCCAGGATGCAGAGTTAGGCGAAGACGATTGGGTCCAAACTCGCCTCGACCAGATCAACTTGATCGATGAGAAACGACTCGCATCCATCTCCCATGGACAGATCTATCAGAAGCGAATGATCAGAGCATTCAACAAAAAGGTCAAGCACCGAGCCTACCAAGTCGGTGATCTAGTAGTCAAGCGCATCATTCTTCCACAAGGTGATCCCAGGGGCAAATTGACTCCCACCTACGAGGGACCATTTGTAGTCAAGATAGTGTTTTCCGGCGGAGCTATGATACTTAGCACCATGGATGGTGAAGATTTCCCACACTCTGTGAACGCAGACATAGTCAAAAAATATTACGCATAAATGAGACCCGCTAGGTCGACTGACCTAGGCAAAAATAAGGGCATCCTGACGAACCAAAAGGGTTCGGGCAATAGTTAAGGATATATACAAAACATGTACACCCGGCAAGTCGAAAACCTAAAAAGGCGGCTTGGGCAAAAAAGGGTATTCCGGTAGACTGAAAACCCGAAAGGGCGGTCTAGGCAAAAATTAGGGATTTAAGCGTACGACTATGTCTCGTCCAGATCACCTATCTATAGACTACTATCAACATTCAAGATTCAAATGGCGAAGATCAATCTGCTCACTCTCTACTGACAGCAAGGGGATGAGATAGTTGAAATATATGAGTACTGGCATAGTTGGAACTTAACGAGATTTGTTTCCGCATAGCTTTTTACTTTTCTTGTATACAGACTACTTTGCCATACGCCACCTTTCAAATAAATACGAGTTCTTTCTCTTTACAAGTTTTTGTTGTTGTTTGCATAAAGTCCAACGTTTGCTTTGAATGATTATATGCATTTGACAATAAATATCTATTCACAAACATGCGAAAAGCGAACATACAAAAGTAATTACTACAGGCTCCAGGAATTGAGATGACGACGAAGGTCACCAAAACATTCCCCCGCAGAACATGATCCCCACAGAGGTGTCACTCACTACCAAACCTTCCCTCAGCAAAGAAGAGGAGAACCCCCGAGCAGTGATTCCACTCAACTCAATTGGGCTACACCCATCTTCGAGCAGTAACATTTCATCCCCAGCCGAGGTACTTATCCCCAGCAAAATGTCTCTCAACAATTCCCCTTTTCCCCGGCAACAGCAGTATCCAGACTTGAAACTTGGTCAGATAGTGCATCGGAGGAAACCTACACCTTTCATACCTCAGCCAGAGATTCCAACGGGCTCCAGACTCTTCTAACCCGGTCTCCCAGCAATTACTACTCTCCAGCAGGATTTACACGCAAGATCCCCAGTAGAGTACCCCTCCCAGACTCTCCCCAGCAGGGTCTATATATGAGATCCTCAACGACGTGTTTCTCGATCTCTACCACCCTCAGCAAAATCTAGGCCCAAGACTTGGTCAGATAGTGCACCGGAGGAATCAAAGTTTTCTTTCTTCTCAGGGTTTCCGTCCCCAAACAGAAGTCATATATCTCCAAGCAGAACATCCGCATCTTCTTCAAGATGGATATGTTTTGAAATACCACAACATCTATCATTCATACGTTTCTCATAAAGTCATAAAATATGCATATGTCATTCATACACATTGTCATGCATCATTCCTTGCATAAGACTAACAATATTCTATCAAAGTTTCTCTTGTTTTTTTCAAAACAGGTGAAAATCACTTCTGAAATGACAGGTCCAGGACTAAGACCCAAATCCAGACGGGAAAACTATCTGAACGACCGCCCTAGTTGTCCTCCAACCGGTCGAGATTAAGACCGAATCGACGGAAAACTATCGAAGACCGCCCTCATTGTCCTCCGACAACGGATCCGTGATTAATGCGGCCGACGGAAACCCTATCTCGAATGATCACCTGTTATCCTCCGATAAAGTGGATCAATACCGATGCACAACAGGAAGCTATCCACATTTTTGCCAACTACTACCCCAGAGTCAAGACAAAGAACTATTCGACTCATTCCTATTATCAAAGACTACAGTCGGCGATGACTCAGTTGCCTTGGATGGCATCTTAAGCCCATCTCCGACTACTTATCAACATTTCTCCACCTTCAGAATGCTGCATATTTGGTTAAAAACCAATACAAACCAATAACTTCATTCAAAGATGAGCACGAAGTCTGACGTACGACTCCTCCGGATGGCATCTTAAGCCCATCCCCTTTCACTTCCAGAAACATCTACAAAGCCTAGCGTACGGCTCACTCCTCAGCATCGACCTTTCCAGATGGCATCTTAAGCCCGTCCCCGTCAATTCTCCTATCAACAATCTCAAGTCTAGCGTGCGACTCATTCCCCAACGAAGTCTCCAACTTCTCCAAATGGCATCTGTAAGCCTATTCCCGCATCATCAGTCAACAGCGAGTGCAAATTTTCAGGTGTACTCGAGTGTTCAATCATCTTCTACCTCCAGGTCACGAAAGGCGAACATGCCAATCTAACCCTTCCCGTACAAGAATATTGAACTGGGGCAGCTGTCATACCCCAAAATTTGCCCTCCATTTTCTCAAGATATTTCATACCTCCATACTCAAGGATTCTTCAAGGGTTGATCAGACAAACCCTCTCCTAGACAATCAACCCAAACTAGGGTTTGGTATTTCTCATATCAAGATGGGTTTCCAACATCTCCAATGGTCTTCATGCCTCCTCATATGCTTCAAAGATTCTCCATGTCAAGTTTCAAGCCTCACAAGTCAAGTTTCCTCAGACAATTGCTCAGATGGTTGAAAATCAGTTGTATTGGACAAAAAGTCAACTGTGGTCAACATATAGTAAAACTTCATGATTTTTGGTCAACATCCTCATTTTGAAGTTACATTCATCATTTGATCAAGGGTTGATCATGATTCATCAAGAAAACTCAAGATTTGCTCAAAAGTCAAACTTTCTAAATTAGGGTTTCTCAGTGAAAAGTCAACCAAACTTTGACTGAGCATAACTTCTTCATACTTTCTCAGAAATTTTTCCACCACCTCTTGTTTTGAAGGAAATTCAATTCTCTACAACTTCATGTCTCACAAGAATGTTCAAAAAATGCTTCATTTGGAAGGTATGGATCAAAACATTACAGGTCCTTTTCAAAGTCAACAAAAAGTCAACATTTTGTTTTGAAGATATATTGAGCATGGAAACTCCAATTGAGATGAAACCAAAGAGGTTGGTTATAGGACTCTTAGAGCTTTCCAAAAAGTTCAAGAACACTCAAAAATGTGGAACATTGTGCAAGATACACCATTCACAAGTTGGGCAATTTTGAAAGAGTGCACAAAGAGAAATACTTGTAAAAATCAAAAACTTTGCAAATGGGCTTATTTTTTCTTCATCCAAACTTGTTCCTCACACAATTAGGAATATCCAAGCCCAATGCCACGAATTTTTATTTTATTTTTCTATTTAATTTGGATTTTATTCATTTAAATACAAATTAAATTCAAAAATAAAGTATAAAATCAAAATTAATTGCAAATTGATTTTTTTCTCTCATCCTTGAGATCCAAGTAACCTCAATAAGCCAGCAAATTTCGAAATTTGATTGGATTTGGAAAGAAATTGATTGAAATTGATCAAAAAAGAGAAAATTTGATTTTGTACAAAATCAAATATGTTTTGCATTGATTGATGATGATTTCTTCTTGAAATCAGCTCCAATTCCATCTACTATATATATATACAATACATATCACATGAATGAGAACGGGAAAATTGGTTCCAAGCATCCAAACACGTTCCTTGACATCCCCTGAATCGATCCAGACCTTTACATTGTCCAAAAACATCAAGAATTGCAAGAACACGATTTCGGTTTGTCACACTTTTTCCAAAATCGAATTCTATTATTCATGCATTTTTAACATGTTTTGTTGTTGTTTTTGTGATTAGAACGAAGATTGCAAGCTTTCTGGGAAATTTGATTGAGTTTCCATGGCTTAGAACAAGAATTACCATAGCTAGGGTTTTCGGCCTCGATTTAGGGCTTCTCTAAAACGGATAAATTGGACCACGAGACCACCACCATTGTGTTTAGAATGTGATTTCTAATCGATTCATACCCTTGAATGTTATTTATATTATTTGTGCTTGATTTTGGAAAATGCAGGGACTATAGCGTCGCACTGAGGCCGACGCTATGTTTTTAAAATTTCAAAACGAAGAAGATGAAGTTTGGCGCGAGATCGGTACAACCAGGAAGCGACACTTGCTTACAATCCACTCGCTCCGGTTTTCAAACAGTTGTGCACGCTGGCTCAGTTGGTCAAGGCTTGGGTTTGTGAAAGCAAGGTCTCCAGTTCGATCCCTGGCAAGACCAAACATTTTTTCTCCTTTTGCAAAACTTCTTATTTTTATATTTTCTATTTAATATTTTTCATACAATTTAATTTTCTTTCATAATTTTTTATCATGCATTAAAAAATACCAAAAAATATTTTCCTTTTTGCATTATTTCCAGAAAATGTTTATTTAATTTATAAAATTAAAAATATTATTTTTGCATGCATATTTAATTTAATTGTTAATTTATCATTTAAATCACTTTTAATTAGTTTTTAAATATTAAATTAACTCCAAAAAATCCCAAAAAATTATTTTAGCATATTAATGTTATTTCCAGCATGAACTATTTTTCTCATTTAAAAATTATTATTTTTGCTAACATTTTTTTCTTGTTCGATTTCTTTGAATTTCCTGATTTCTCACCTTTTCACAGGTTATCCCGTTTCGGACGATTTCTTTTTATCGTTTTCTTTATTCAAATTATGTAATTGCTCATGGGATGTAATAGCTTAATTAGGGCTTTTATTTTCCGCATTTTAAATTATGTATCTGCCCCAAAGCCATGTAATAGCGTAGGATTTATCTTTCCGCACATTATATTTCCGCAATTTACTTTCCGCATCTTATAAACTGTTAGTAATTAGGCGTGTATGGCAAGACTAAAATTGAACATAGCTCACTCTTAACTTCAAGATAAAATACCTGAAATCAACACACTATTTTCACACATGCACCCCTTAGGGTAATTCCTCTCTCGATGCCTTTTCGATTCCAAATGGTCATGTCCCTCGAGCGTAGAGGTATTCTAGCACCGTTGCCTTCAAAACAAATCATCATAGTCCCTTCGATACAAAGATCATAAGACCCACGATGTCGCCTCCGAATACATGATCTTGACCCTCGATTGTCGCCTACGAAAAATGATGATAGTCCCTTCGAATGTGCTAGGATACTTCCTACAAGTTGCCTTCTATGACCACCCGATGTCCCTTCGAATGTCCCGCTTGCATCCAACGAATAGGGTTACCGACCAACTAATGGTATTGATAGCGCTATTCTAAAGGAACGTAAAAAACACGAAAACGACCGTTCTGAGTAGGTAATAAGACTTTTAGTTGCTTGCTCTATCAAAATACTTTTCACACCACACACTTTTTTTTCAAAGTTCAAACTCTTTTCAAAAAAGAAACATTTCCAAACACTTTGTATACATTCCTACGTGAATCATTACAAAGTCAAAGCGAAATGCCTTTTCAAAACATTTTTGTCAAACACACAGAAAGCACAATTTTAAAGTGATCTAAGAGCAACTAAGAGCCCGTAGATAACTACGGATGGAAAGGGGTGCTAATACCTTCCCTTTTCATAACCTTCTCCCTTACTCAGAATCTAACGAAGGTCTTTTTCTGTACTTTTTACCTTCCCTTAATTGGATAAAAGAAAAGTCGGTGGCGACTCTTTCTATCCGCACATTTGCGATACAAAATCCTACAAAGTCAGTTCACTGTGTTACAGTGATGACGAAGCACCTCCATGATGATGAAACATCAGCTACAAACGGGATGACGAAACATCGGAAGACGAGATGACGAAACATCAGCAAACGGGATGACGAGACATCAAAGTTGAGATGGCGAAACATCAGAGGATGAGATGGCAAAACATCAGCAACAGGATGAAGAATCGAAGCAAATGACGAAACATCCTAGACTAATTGGTTTGTATCTTTTACTTTGGAAAAAGTTTCTGATTATTAAAGTGTTTTAATGCACTTGATAAAACAAGATTTTAATTTTAGGGATGCAAAAGGATAAAGGTAAAATGGCTAAGGGAAACTAACCTACTTATAAATCCTAATGTTATCATGCAAAGTTGATCCTAGGTTATGGATATAAACAAGGGGAAGATCTACCTAAAGTTATTATGCATGGATGCCTAACTTAATGTCTAAACTCGAAAACTAACTTAATCGAGCAAAACCTAAGGGGAATCTATAAAACCAATCATCTTGGTTGGGAAACCAAGTGAGAAGAGGGGTAGAATATAGTAAAGAGCTTTGGCAAAAGCAAACAAACTAAGCACTAACAAGTGCTAAAAAAGAAAGAAGAAGAAAAAGAAGAAGATGCAATGAAATTCGAATGAATTATGCTCATGCAAAGTGTCATGTGAAGTGAGGTCAGTAGACACGAAGTTCATTTACAAAGTTATACAACACTTTAACAAACATCAAACATCATTACAAACACCTACAAACAAGTTAATTCACAAACTAGGTCGAAAACTAGTCCTAAAAGCGTGCAAACAGTTAATTGTGCGAAGCGGTGGACTAAGATGAAGTTAATAAACAATTAAAGAATAATAAGACATACAAGTTAGTAGCTAATCATGTTAATGCTCATTTTCATCATGCAAAATAAACCACGAAGATTCAATAGCAAAAATCTACCAAAAGTGCGCCATCATGCAACAAACGCGTGTAGTAGAGTGCATCTAAGTGTGTGAGGTTTATGTCATGAGATGAAGGTGTCAAGATGAAGGGACTACAGTAAAAACATCATATTAATGCATTAATATTCAAACCATAAAATAAATGTCACGAGGATGCAATTACAACATTGGAGCGAAAACTAGTTGAAATACTTAACCCTAAAGGTGTTTACGATCTAAAAGGAGCCATGGAAAGGCAAAGATGAAGAGAAATGAGTCAAGAGATGTTAGAATACACAATTTACAGTAGCAAATATGTTATTTCATCAAAAATATCATTTTAACATGCATACTAAGAATTCAAAAGCAAAACACTCAAAAGAAATGCATTCGATTCGTGCAAATGCGGGTAAACATGTGTGTGCAGGGGTGTTTGTGCTTGTGCATACATTTGCTAAGTGTCAAATGGTGTTGGGATCAAAGGTGATATGTGATGGAAAACAATTCAAATTACACATTATCAAGTCATGAGATGCTTCAAATTGTTCACATACAAACTCTACACAAAAGCTAGTTAAAGATTTGACCTAGAATGCAAGTAAGGATGGAATGGAGCACGGTTGATGCATGAATGCAAAAGAATGAAACTCATGGCATACAAGGATGTGGAAGGCAGTATCTAGCATGGCAAGAATGCATGATAATCATATACATGTTCATCATTTACAATACACAAACAAAAGCAACTAGGAAAAGTTTAAACATGCATCGAGAAGTGTGTGGTGAAATGTGCTTGGATGAATGTGTCCTAACATGTTTGTGTCAAGTGTTGTGGAAAAATGAGGTAGATGATGAGGATGTAGACATGATGCTCACATAAACACAAAGCAATTAACAAATCATACTTCACAACCAATCCTAATGCAAAGATTAATAGTGGAAAGGGATGACCCTAAACCCTAGAATTAATTGCAAATGAACAAACAAGTGAATGAGTCAACTATGGTGAAGAGGCAAGATAATAAGGTAATGTAACATACAAGTTCAGTAGCTTAATACCTAAGTAAACTATAAACAAAAGCAATTCAAACAAAATAAAAGGCTCACACACACAAGTTCATTGGATTAAGGCTTTCTAAACTAGTTAAACATTGCACTTAAGAAAGACTTAAACAAAGTAGTTTTAATTGGAAAATTAAAGCCATGTGTGACTTGTGTCATAAGTTTAACTCAAGATATGATTCATGAGCAACCAAATGTAGAAGATGAAGCTTCCATACACAAACAAATCACCTATTTAATGAACAAAATCATCCAAAGCAAGATACCACTTATCTTAGATCAAACATCATTGATTAAGATTTGTAGGAAGGGAAAGATGTCTTGTATGCCATAGGGTGATGATAGAACCCTCACAAGATGCTTGTCATGAGCTCAAGGTAATGTAAATTGAAGTGACATGCCTCAAAAATCATGAACCTATAATCCCTCAAGGTATGTTTCAAACAAACAATAGAAAGAAAAAAAAGAAAATCTAGCTCTTCTAGGTCATCATGAAGACATTACAATTGAGTGCAAGTCAATGAATCGAAGAGCATTAGGTTATTGATTACATAATGTACAAGGTCAGAAGTAAGAAAATCAAAGATTAAATTGGGGTTGGGCTTCTAAAACCATGCATGATGCATACAACACAAGTGGTGCAACCATAAGCACAAATTGGTAATGTTCTAATCAACAAAAGTTGGATGTGCTTGAGCAAATTAGGGGCTTAAATGAATCAATCAAACTGGAATTAAGGCCCTAGAAATGCTATGAGGATGAGGTAAGGCCCTAGAAATGGAATCAAGTCCCTAGAAATGATCATCACATACCCAAAGCTTGACCTTAAATCATGTCCACAAACTTCAAGTTGAAGCTAGACTCAATTACACTAGGCCACAAGGTATGTTCACTTTAGAAATCCCACAAAAATAGAAAAATGGAAGATAAAATTCAAGTAAAATTAAATAAGGAGCTCGAATCCCATACAAGTCGTGGACATATCCTTGCTCAAGTTAAAAAGTCATGAAAATGTCAAAACCAAATCAAAAGGTCAACACTATCAATACTTATGCTCATATGACCAATAAACAAGAAAAATTGGTATAAAATATAAAAGTCAGAAGTAAAAATCTATAAAAAATTAGAAACAGTGACCTAACATCCTAGACATGGTTAAAAATATTTTGGCATTTTTATTTTCAAGGAAAATGGTAAAAAACAAATAAAATGCAAAATGGATAATGCAAATCATGTATTTAATGCTAAAATTGATTTAATTATGCAAAATGACAAAGCTATAGAATAAAAATAAAAAATGCATGAAGTATGATTTAAATGAGTTAGAATATTTTTTTATATATTTTTTATATGCATGAAAGTATTTTTAATGATTTAAATATATAATGCATGAAATTGTCTAAAAATAGAAAAATGCAAGGATGATGAAATAAAATTTAAATGTATGGGACATGATTTAAATGGGTCAACATATTTATTGTGTATTTTTATAAGCGTGGAAATATTTTTAACAATTTAACTATGCATGAAATGCAATATAATGCATGAATTTATTTAATTATGCAAAATGCAAAATTGTGAAATAAAATTTAAACTCAAAATTAATCCTCTAGTGGACTCAATATTTCTTGTGGAATTTTCTAACATTGAAAAGTATTTTTAGGAATTTTTCAATTGAAATGCAATTAATTAAAGTCAGAATTTATTTAAATGGTCAAAACATTTTAAAAAAAATTGGAAAAAATTCCACAAAATATTTAAAGTCATTTTGAGCCTATGGTATTTTTTTTTTGGAATTCTTGGATGGTTTTTGAATGCAAAGTTAATTGATGCAAAATGCTAATTATGAAATAATGAAAATGAAAATTCAAAAATGCATGGACTAATCAGAACATGCCAACACATCGTCTTCAACCTCTAGCATGCCCTAATACACGCGTTTTTTAAGTTTCAAGCAACCTACTTCTAGCAATCATATCTCACTCAATTCTTAACCAAATTAAACGATTCAAAGCTCAGAATAAAGATCACATGGCAAGCTACAACACACAACTTGTAAAACTTTAAATGATCCATCATACATCAAGAAATCAGAGCAAGAAAATTAAGAAAATCATCCAAAATCCATATTTCCAAAACTTCATGCTATGCAATATGCTTCACAAACAGATGAAATTATACATCAAACCTAATGTTTGGCCAGCTAACCACGCATACATATCATCAAATTCATCAATTGCAAGCTAGAAACTCAGATTCAAAGTTTGAATGTTACCTCTTGATTTGGAAAATAAATCCAAATATGCCTCTGGATTTGAAGAGAAAACACCACAATCTTGCTCTTAGATCTTCAATGGAGCTCAAATGATGAAGAAAATCCACTTCAAAACCGATTTGCAACAACTTCCATGTATGAGAAAATTTGAGAAAATGCAGAGAGATTTGGATCTGGAAAACGAGAGAGAGGAAGCTCCTTGGCTCAAGTGTGACCTCTTACTTATAATGTGTGAGAAATAGAGAGGGTAGCTTGGTCCTTTTGCTCAAGAAATCTGTTAGTGCCAAAAATCATAAAAATGGTCTCTTTCATGTAGCTTGCGTTTTTCTCCGTTTCTTGCTTGCTTCCATGCGTTTTGATGAGCTAGATGAGTAGTGGAAGCTTTGCTTACGTGATAAAATCCTCAAACTTGCCAAAATGATAAAAAAAAATAAAAAAATGCATGGAAAGAGTGTGAGCAAAATATGCTAAAAGATGTTTAGCTTTTTATGGCAAGGAATGTGTGCTGGCTGGCTGCTTCGAATCCTAGCATTGGCTTGAAACAAACTTGCACAAAACAACTTGAAAAATGCACAAAATCAAGCTGCTCAAAATCAGCCTTATGCCACCTTTTTCTTCTTCAATTTTCTCACAAATGGCTCGTGCATTTCTTGGCCTTTTGATACCCATCAATAGCTCTTGGCATGAGGATCAAAACAAGCTTTGGTTCACTAAAAATGGAGCAAAAATGAATGAGATATGATCATTCAAAGTTGTGCACAAGCATGGATTCAGCTTCATGAACTCAACTTGTGAGCCTTGTATCTTGATCAATCTTGAACCAAATGATATGATTCAAAGTTCCATTTAAAGCTCTCATGGCATACTTCAAAATGCACGAAGTGGTTTTCAAAAATTCCAATTAAATCAAAATATATAAGCCTCAACATTATTCCCACCACCTGTTTGTGAAAATTACTCAAAGAAATGCCCAGAAAATGCATGCTTGCCCAGCTTTGGTCAAAACTTGTGCATGAAACTTCTAACTTAAATATCTCTCAAATGGTGCATTTTTGAGAAATTTTACAGATTGGAAATCTTGTAGTATTTTTCCAAGCTTTCCAGAAATGTATGGTATGCAACCATTGGATAAAAATTGAGAAAGTTATGATGTGACAAAGTTCTATAGGGTGGACACTTAGAAAAATTTCAAACTTCAAATAACTTCAAGAACAAGTTAACTCCAATTTTTTCAAATTTATTGATTCAATGATGAATTTGGTCATGAAAAATGAAAATATGATCTTTGAATTGATGGTTGACCAAAAATCCACTTGGTCAACTCCTGACTTTGACTGATTTTGACCAAAATGACCATTTTGCCCCTTGTGATCAATTGACTTGCTTCTACTCAAAATTGAGCCTCAACATTTCACTCATATATGTCCAACAACATATAGGAACAAGTGAAATCAAGTTTGAGTGAAAAATCTGAAGAAATCCTGATTTTACTCAAAACCCTAATTTTGCTCCATGTGTTAGGAGATGACCAATCAAGCTTCAAAACCTCAAATCTTCTGAATGTGTTGAGCAATCCTTTGAACCATGATAACTCAAATGATAATAAGAAGATAATACTCCAAGAAAATGACTCGTTCAAGCTTCAAACTCCACAGAGGACCAAAACCCTAATTTCATCAGATGAGTGCCACAAATGAATCTCTCACCAAAATTTGGTGATAAGGGTTAGGGATTGAGGCGTTGAATTTGCTGTGAAGTTTTCCGAAGGTTCTCTCGTGCTTCGCCATCAAGTAAGACTTCTTGATTCCCTTTCTATGGTGCCAGCATGTTCGATTATTTCATGTACAGATTATATACCATATCATCAGACGCGTAAAGACAAATAGATAGATGTTGAATTCAAATTTGCGCACGATTTTCCATATGTTCGGATGGGAAACAGTGAAATCTAAGTACAGATTCAATTTCTTCGTGATGTTTCGAGCTTGACGATGGCAAGACATGGCGAATTTTTCTTGCTTCCGGCGAAAGCACCACTGGAGAAGGTGGCGGAAACCACCATCAGAATATTTTCAAAGGGGATGATAGCCCTAGGCGTGTCAGTTTCTTGTTAGTACATGCTTAGCCATAATGCACCAATGAGGATCCGGCACATTTTATTTTTCTTATCTGAATTGATTTAAAACATTAGTTGACCAATTGAAAGGTGTTAGTATACATAGAATAATAAACGTGATAGACTAAAAAATGTGTGTGTATTTCAATTTTTGGTTTTTGGTTGAAAGATTGGGCTTAGATCGACCAAGCCTTGGAACATTCAAGTTCATACCCCGATTGTTAGGCCCAGGCCATTATAGTGCAAATTAGTTCATTGGGAAATTCATACATCCCCCTAACTCATGTATATGCAACATTGATATTCTTGCAATTTCGCCCGATTTCAATTGTTTCGACTTATAAAAAATATGCAAAAATAATGTTCTGACTTTTTAACATCTTAGAATATTTTTGATATTTTTTGTCAATTTTTATAAATCCATTTCCATTATTTTTTATTTGATTTTGGATAATATGTTTAGAAACGTTTTCTCCATGATACCGTGCACATTTCAATGTGGTTTTTGATCATTTCTCGACAATAAAAATATGAATAAATAGGTTCCTGATACTTTAGGACTTTTAGAATTTTATCATATTTTTTTGGGATTTTTTGTAATTAAATTTCGATCCCGTTTTAATTGTTTTCGATAACATGTTTAGAGATGATTTTTTCTCATAATACTTCGCATATAGATGCCATTTTTGATCATTTCTTAACAACGAAAATTTCTAAAAATAACATTCTGATTCTATGATGTACTAGGAGCTGTTAGATATTTTTATCATAATTTTTTAGATCTTTTTAGGTCTTTATCCGATTTTCCCTTTGAGTGAACACAAAGATGTATAATTGCTTACTATTTCATCTAGTTAAGAATCGATCTTTTGCACATGATGACTAATTTTCTTTGTACCATTCAATTAACCTCTTAATTAATATGTTGACATGTTTAGGTAGTTTTCACCTTGGTTTAGAATTGATAATTGAGTCATATGATTAGGGTACCATGAGAATTAACCCTTAGAGCGAGAATTGATTATTTTGACTTAGTTTTGCGCATAATTTTGTTTCAACCATGATATTTCTTGTACATTTTGTTTGAGACCATTAAATAGGGATTAGATACTGACTTGTAGAATTTCATGTCTAGTTTCATTCAATACTTACTTAATTCTCAAGTTTTGATCTTGTTGTGATGTTTAAAAGCATGTTTCTCCTTTGTCGCTTGAATTGGTTAATTTTAGGAGTGTAATACCATGTGTTTCTTAGAAACCTTAGGACATTATTCCCATTTAATTATAGTTAAATGTAAATCTTACCATAGGGTTGCAAATAGAACTTCAAAACAAACCTTTAGTAGTTCAATTCCAAGGAACTAGTTACATATTTGTATAGTTCTTCTAGGTCCCTCTTGCATGTCTGGTTTGAAATATTTTCCTCTATTTTTAGAGACGGTTAGGTAAGCTTTAGGACATGTAGTTTCTGCCCTCTATTAGGAATTTACACTTCATTCTTCGATACCTTTGTGAGTAGTGCATTTTAGGCTATTTTTGTATAAATTTTTGGTTTCCAACTTCTCTAGATGCTTGGTTATGTTTAACATTTCATTTGAGGACAATTGTGATGGACTTAGCTCAATTTCATTGTTGTTCATGGGTTATTTTGCATTGTATGTGCGTGGCTTCCCGACTTTCCATCCTTATGTTGCTATACATGTTCACATTCCATTTCTTTGGATTTGGATCATATTTTGACTTGCGATGTGAGTATGTGACTTTATTCTCGCCTCCTTGTTATTTTTGACATGTTTGTTGACTTGTGAAAGGTACATTGAGGATATTTTGGTTAGGTACCTAATCTTGGTACACTAACATACAACTTATCCCGTGGTTACCACTTCTCCCATGGTTCTGTTTGTGTTTCAAACGCGCTTTGCTTTGTGTTTTCTTATGTTACGAGAGACACATATTCTGCTATTTTTCCTGGATATGTACCTTTGCAGTGTTCCAATTGTTGTGAGGACGTGTTTTCATGATATAGCATTGAAGCTAAATAGATATAAACACCCATTAGATGTAAAATAGAAGGGATATCGTGAGTACTACGCGTGGGGTGCTAATATCTTCCCTTCGTAATAGATTACCTTACCCTATCTCTCGGTCGCAAGACCGTGTCTTATACCTTTCAGGTTTCTGCGATGCGTTTACCTTTCTCCTTTTGTGAGATAAAAAACGTTCGATGGCGACTTCATTGATATAGTTACCGAATGATGTTCAGCTGGTTGTTTCATGGAGCTTATTATTTTTCTTTATTTTTCCCTTGTTCTTAGAGGTACTAACAAAATGAGAACTTTTTGTATTATATTTCTTCATCATTTCCTCTTCTTACACACAAAATAAAATGAGCTCATTAAGAGATCATTTTTCCTTTTTAGCAATAATATATATTTTAAACGTGCTTGATTGTGAAGGAAGATAAAGTAACACTAAATGAATGACAAAAATTTTAGATAACTCAAGTTTGAGTTCCTTAAGTTTTGAAATAATTTTTTACCTGCCCATAATGTATTTACTTATATTTCCTTTGCCTTGATATTTTAGGTAAATCAAATTCTGAAGATGAGTACTCGTTTCCTCTTTTCAATCTCACCAAGATTTTTTTTTGGCATTTTTTATATCCTCAAAAGTAGTACCCCTAAAGATCTCAGGAATGCTTCATTTAGTGATCGTTAGAGTCATGTGATTGTTGTAACACCTGGATTATTTAATTATTTAATTTAATATTTTCGTATATTTTTCCGAATAATTGGTAATCTTGTAGAATGTCAATTTAGGTCATTATATGACTATAGGATGAATAATTTAATTAAGTTGTAGGAATAATATTAATAATACTAGTAATATTAGAATTGTAAAATTTCTATTAAGTGGACTTAGTTATTGTGTTGGTTGTAGCAAAGTGGGAGTATAGTCCAGTAAGCCCAATGAGAGTAATAATAATAATGTTATTATTTTAAGATAGGTAGAATAGAAAATAAATTTGTTGGTTTATGAGTAGAAGAGAAAGGGTTTGGGAAAAACAAGAGAAAAGTAGAAGTTGCAACCTTGAGACTAGGTCAGAATCTCCATCTTTGAGCAAATCAACCTTCGATTCACCAGGTAAGGGTGGGGTTCTTGCTTTATAATTGGGAACATGATGGATGATACGTAGTTTGGGTCTACAAATCTTGCTTGTTTTGTGTCTTGTTGTTGTTGGATGAATTTCAAATTGATGCTTGATAATCCATGGAATTGGTTGAATGAATTGGTAAATGTTGTTTTTGTTTGATTCCCCATGTTACTAGTATCTTAGGTTGAATCGTTTTGGGTTATGGGTGGTTTAGATGCAAAATGTTGGGAAAGAGGGCATAAGGAAGATGTTGGCAGCGCAGAAAAACCTAATTTGTTACGTTTAGTTTGCGGCGCCAACGGGTTGACGCGGCGCGAACTGAGTCCCTGCTAAAGTCGCGGCGCGAAGATGGATTCGCGGCGCATATTGTGTAGTTTTGGACACATTTTTCTGATTTTTGAATTCTGCCCAATATAGTAGGTACTAGAGTTAGGGAATGTTGAGTAGGCTTTCATGAGTGAAATAAGGTTAGTAATTAATAAGGAATGATACAGGAATTTATTAGAAATAGTTTCGATTAGTATGTTGGTAGTTGTGAGCGGTATAGCCAATTAACCGGAATTTGGAGGAATTGAGGGGATGGCTCGTATACACTAGTAAACTATTGTAGCGTGTTTGTTTTGCTGAATTGATGTTGAATGTATTGAATTGCAGGTATAATGGTATAAAGTTTGTTGTTGTCCTAAATATGTATAAGTTTTGTTAGAGGCTTAATAGCCAATGTTGAAAGTTGTTTGTTGTTCTAAGTTGTCTTGTTGTGTATGTTGTTGTTGTATGTCATACATGATACTCGCATACATTGCATTTTATTAAGTTGGAGCTATGCTCACCGATGTTGTCCTGGATTGGCAAAATTTGAAAGTTGAAGGCTTATGCCTTGTTGATGCCTCGGTAAACTCGCATATTTCTAAGTTGGGAGTTTTACTCTGATGGTACCACATGCATCTGCATTTGTCTAAGTTTCATACTATAGCGCATAATTATGTTGTTGTGTGGTTAAATTGTGTTTGTTGTTGATTGGTTGTGAGATAGCAAAAATAGTGATTTTTATATAATTCTAATTATATATTATTTATCATGATCTTAATTATATAGTTTGATATCTCACCCTTTCATTTGTTTCGTCGTTTTCCTTATATTGGTAATGTGCTACAAGGAGGAGTAGTTGTTATCGTTTTTAGTTCAAGTTCGGTGTCATTGCTCTGATACGTAGAACTTAGGGGAAAATGAACACTTGTCTTGTTTTGTTGTTTTAATGTTGAATTTTATTGTGTTGATGTTGTTTTATGATTCAAAAGATGTTATATCTTATGTGGAAAATTATTATGAATCCATTAACAAAGTTGGTTTATGTTATGAATACTATATTTATGTGTTGTGTTCGTTTCGCATCCTTAAAGTGTTATGTTTCCGTTTTTTAGTAAGAATGACAAGTTCATGTGTTTAAGTTGAAAAGTGTGACATCCTGATTATGTTGGAAGAAATTTAAACCGATTTTAGTGATTAATTACTTGGGGTAGAATTGGGGTGTTACATCAGTGGTATTAGAGCCTGGTTGGTCCGATCGGTCAAGTTGTTGAGTCTTTTAGCAATCGAGTATTGTTATTTAGTTCTAATTTTGTTTGTGTTGTAGTGATAAGTTGAGATGGTTGGAAGGAACGATGTTGCGATTGCTGCTGCTCTGCAAGCGATGGCTCAGGCTATGCAGAATCAGCGGAATGTTGACGAGAATGTTGGGTCTCGTAGTTTGGTGACTTTCCAAAGGGATAATCCACCGGTGTTCAAGGGTAAGCATGATCCTGATGGAGCACTAGAATGGTTGAAAGAGATTGGGAGGATCTTTTGTGTGATGGACTGCACTCCAGCACAGAAGGTTCGTTATGGGAATCATATGCTAGCAGTCGAGGCTGATGACTGGTGGCTAGAGACGCGTCCAAGATTGGAAGTTTCAGGTGAGTAAATCACTTGGGTTGTGTTCCGTAGGGAATTCTTGAGGATGTACTATCCTGAAGATGTTCGGGGTAAGAAAGAGATTGAGTTCCTTGAACTGAAGTAGGGGGAACAAGTCTGTTATTGATTATGTTGTGAAGTTCATTGAATTAGCTAAGTTTTATCCACATTTTGATGGAGAAGGTGCGGAATTTTCTAAGTGCATCAAGTTTGAGAACGGGTTGCGCTCCGAAATCAAGAAGGTTGTTGGCTATTAGAAGATTCGTGTCTTTTCTGATTTGATTGATAGTTGCAGAATCTTTGAAGAGGATAACAATGCTCATCACAAGATTGTTAGTGATAAGAGAGGCAAGAATCAACAGAACTGTGGCAAGCCTTATGATGCGGGAAAGCGTAAATAGAGAGTTTCTCTGGGTTAGAGGACTAGTGGAGGAGACGCTCCTGCTAGGGTTGTGTGCTACAAATGTGGGCAACTTAGTCACAAGAGCAATGTTTGTAATGTTGAGGTAAAGAGGTAATGGTAAGACTGGGCATGCGATATCTGACTGCAAGCATAAAGAGATGATATGTTTCAGCTGTGGTGAAGAGGGACACATTGGCAGTCAGTGTTCGAAACCAAAGAAGGGGCAGGCTAGTAGGAAAGCATTTTCTTTGGTTGGGAATCCGACATCTAATGAGGACAGACTCATTAGAGGTACATGTTTCATTAATAGTACGCCTTTAATTAGAATTATTGATACTGGTGCTACTCATTGTTTTATTATTGCTGATTGTGTCGAAAAATTAGGTCTTGTATTGTCTTCTATGAATGGAGAAATGGTCGTCGAAATTCGCTAAGGGATCGGTGACTACTTCTTGTATGTTGAATTACCCTTTATCGATCTTCGACAAAGACTTTCGTTGATTTGATTTGTTTGCCGTTAAGCGCACTAGATGTGATCTTAGGTATGAACTGTTAGAGTATAACTATGTTCATATCAATTTTTATAACAAGTCTTTGATGTTTTCTACTCCTGAAGAGGAAGGAGCTGGTATAATGACAGGTAAACAGTTGAGGAAATTTATGCAAGACAAAGCACAGATGTTCTCGTTGATGGTGTCGTTGTCTGTTGAAAATCAAGTTAGAATTGACAAGTTGAATGTGGTGCGATAATTTCCTGAAATGTTTCCTGATGAAATTCGTGATGTACCTCCAGAAAGAGAAGTTAAATTTGCAATTGATCTTGTACCTGGTACCAGACCTGTTTCTATGGCATCGTATAGGATGTTTGCATCTGAGTTGACTGAATTAAAGAAACAATTAGAAGAGTTGCTTGAGAAAAAGTTTGTGAGACCAAGTGTATCATCGTGGGGATCTCCAGTTTTGTTGGTAAAGAAGAAGGATGGAAGTATGAGACTTTGTGTCGATTGGTAGGTGCTAGTGTGTATTCTAAGATTGATTTGAAATCTGGATATCACCAGATTAGAGTGAAGGAAGATGATATTCAGAAGACCGCTCAGACTCGGTATGGACACTACGAGTATTCGATGCCTTCGTGTTACTAATGCGTCGAGTATTCATGTAGTACATGAAACATAGTTTTCATACTTACTTGGATCATTGTGGTGGTATTCATTGATGACATTCGATTTACTCTATATCGGAAGAAGAACATGCGAACCCCTAAGAGTCGTGTTGCAAGTTTTGAAGGAGAAGAAGTTGTATGGTTGTCCAAGTGTGAATTCGTTGAAAGAGGTTAGTTTTATTGGTCGTGTCACTTCCGGTAGTGGCGTTGTCGTGATCCTTCTAAAGTTGATGTTGTGTTGCAATGGGAGACTCAAGTCGCCATCGAGATCAAGCTTCTTGGGATTAGCCGTTACTATAGACGGTTTATCAAGGGTTTTCTAAGTTGGCACTTCCGTTGACTAAGTTGACTTGCAAGGAAAAGCCTTTGTGTGGGATATTCGATGTGAAGAAAGTTTCAATAAGTTGAAGAAGAGGTTGACGTCGGCTCTAGTTTAGACTTTACCTAATCCAGGAGAGCCTTTTGTTGTGTACTATGATGCTTGTCTGATGGGGTTAGGTGGTGTGCTCATGCAGAATAGTAAAGTGGTTGCTTATGCGTCTAGCCAATTGAGGACTCATGAAAAGAATTATCCAACGCATGATCTCGAATTTGCTGCAGTGGTCTTTGTGTTGAAAAACTGGAGGCATTATCTTTATGGTTCTATATTTGAAGTGTTTAGTGACCATAAGAGTTTGAAGTACCTTTTTGATCAAAAAGAGTTGAATATGAAGTAGTGAAGGTGGTTAGAGTTGTTGAAGGATTATGATTTTGGTTTGAATTATCATCCCGGAAAAGCTAATGTTGTGGCCGATGCTTTAAGCCGAAAGACCTTGCATATGTCGGCCATTGTAACACCCCTTCTAAATTACCCGTGATTTATATATTTTATCAGAGTTTTAATCATAACATTAAGGGCGTCACAATTTAATTAATTCAAATAACCAAAAACAGTAATCATGCCTTTTTACTGAAGAACGTATTAAAAGAAATAAAACCAATGATTATGTTTAAACAGCGAAAAGATAACATAAACTCCGGAATAGTAAAAATAATAATTATTCCAAAACAATAAACCAAAAGGAATCAGTTTTTAAATCCATAAAATTCCAATCAATCGTTCCCGAGTGTTACAACTACCAGAGCATGACATCGACATCGTGGACCAACTACGTAGCACAACTCTAAAAGTTGTCCTCACCAATTCTTGAGCAGCTATACTTCTCAATCTGAAATCATTAAAGTAAGGGTGAGACTTCATCAAAATTAAAATGCATTATACATTTCTCAAAAACAATAAAATAATCAATTCATTATTCACCCTTGTTAACAGCATTAGCATACGATTCGCAAACACAATCCAAACATTCATTATGCATACAACAATAATTAAATGCAATTGAAACATCAGAACTCATCCTAACATGTTTCAATCACATATGCAATGTAGACTCAAATGCATGTGGTACCAATCGTGAACCAAGTCCACACCCTGTTCTGCTTACACTTCGGAAAACAGCGTCAATCAATGATTCGCCCATACATCACTGGGTCAAGAATCTAGCCTCACTACCTCGTCCATTAGGTAAGTTTATCGCCCCGCAAGTTCAATTCCGCACAATGGGAATGAACCATTACCAAATGCTAATGCATGCACATCAAGCATGCAACAATTTAAACATGGAACATGAACATACAACATTATTCCAATTATATTCAATAACAACAACAACATATGGTAACAAAGAATCATGAACATCAATGTTAATCACAACCCATAAGTTAACATTCTGCACAATTATTCAATACATAATCCATAAATTCTCAGCGAGTTCCGATTACGGAAGCTAAATTAATCCTTCCAGATTTCAATTATTAGTGTTGAAAATATTTCCATTAAGTAGTACTCGCCCTAAGCTTTCCAATGATACCAACTATGCCTAAATCGGAGTTACGGATAAAAAGATATGATTAAAATCGTTTCAGAAAAATCATGTTCATTCCTGTCCAGCTTAGGTCAATCCATAAGCTCATGTGTCAATACATGGCTGCTTGTATCAACACATAGAACGTATGCATCGATGCATATAGTTAAAATTCTGCCATTTTGAAAATTCCCTTCAGTATGTATCGATGCATAAGTCTATGCATCAATTCATAGACTGCATGTGTCGACACATGCCTCGTATGCATCGATGCATACAAGTAAATTTTCTGCATTTTCAAAAGTTGTTCAGTATGCATCGATTCATACGCATCTTGCATCGATGCATAAGTTCTGTATTTCACCACATGGGTCGCTGCATGGCCCTATGAGTCGATGCATGCATTATCTTTGCTTCTGGTTTTCTAAAATTCTACTACTTGCATCGATCCATACTGCCTTGTGTCGACTCATGCAGTTAGTTTTCACCGAAAAATCCAGTTTTCTCCACTGTTACGAATTCCCATTAACCCCAATCATTACCAAACATCATATGATCACATAACAGAATTAATACATGTATTTTTACATTCAATTAACTAGAGAATTTCGTTTCTAATCGCTTTATGATCACATTACACAATTCACTGCTCATCACAATTCTTCTCAAGGTTTTACGCTTGATTATACGGTAACAACCTAGAATCATAATTCGGATTCCTAACGGATTGAATTATTCTATCGATTCTCAAAACCTATAAGGCATAAAATCGATTCCATCCCCTTACCTCGCGATGAATCTTCGAATTCTCTGTTGGCTTTTTCTCTTTCTTCTCTTTTCCAATTTCACGTAGAATGCAAATCCTTATTTCCTTTCCTCACTTGTTCCTTTTATTCCTTTATTTATTCCTTTTTATTTTCCAAATAATAGAAATAAATAATTAGGATTAAGTAGAGCTTTTTACTCCATACACCCTGCATTTCAACTCCACACCCCCAACTTCCATTATTTAATTAAATAATTAAACCCATTAATCCAAAAATATTAATAATTAAACCTTTAATTAAATTAATAATTAAATTCTAATTATTTAATACTTGAATTAATTTGGGGTGTCACAGCCATGATGGTTAAGAAGTTGGAGTTGATTGAGAAATTTTGAGATTTGAGTTTGGTTTGTGAAGTGACACCGCATAGTGTTATGTTGGGAATGTTAAAGATTAACAATCACTTTCTCGACAATATCAAATAGGCTCAAAAGCTAGATGTGAAGTTGGTGGATTTGATGGTAGGAATTGATCGACCTAAGAATGATGATTTCAAGCTAGATGCAAGGTGTGTTGAGATTCCGAGATCGTTTGTATTCATAATAATGAAGCGATTAAGAAAGTGTTTCTTGAAGATAGTCATAGAAGCTTTGAGTATTCATCCAGAGCTACAAAATGTATCAAGACTTGAAGGGTTTGTTTTGGTGGCCGGCATGAAACGTGATGTGGCACAATTGTGTATGCTTGTTTGACTTGCCACAAGTCAAAGATCGAACATCGAAGCCTCAGGTTGATGCAACCGTTGGAAGTTTCAGAATGGAAATGGGATAGCATTTCAATGGACTTCGTAACGGGATTACCTAATACCTTGAGAGGACATGATTCAATTTGGGTGATTATTGATAGGCTTACAAAGTCGATCCACTTGATACCTATCAACATTACATATCCGATTGCGGTTATCGAGATATATGTCGTGGTGATTGTGAAGTTGCATGGTGTTCCTTTGTGTATTGTGTCGGATAGAGATCTGAGGTTTGCTTTTGATCTTTAGAAGAGTTTGTAAGAAGCATTGAGATCTAAGTTGAGTTTGAGTTCGACATATCATCCACAGATGGATGATCAGACCGAGAGAATTATTCAGTCGTTGGAAGATTTGTTGAGGGCATGTGTTCTTGAGCAGGGAGGCTCATGGGATACTTATCTTCCGTTGATTGAGTTCACTTATAATAACAGTTACCATTCTAGTGTTGGGATGGAACCTTTTGAAGCACTGTATGGTCGGAGGTGTAGGACTCCATTATGTTGGGATGAATCTAGTGAAAGTGTGGTAGTTGGACCAGAAATTGTTCGAGAGACTACTGAGAAAGTAAATTTTATCTGGGAAAAGATGAAAGCTTCCCAGATTATGCATAAAAGTTACCATGACAAGAGAAGAAAAGATTTAGAATTCCAAGCTGGCGATTATGTGTTTTTGAGAGTCACACCTGTGACTGGGTTTGGGCGAGCTCTGAAGTCTAAGAAGCTCACTTCTTGTTTTATTGGTTCGTACTAGATAACAGATAGAGTTGGAAAAGTGGCTTATCGAGGTTACCACCAAATCTTGCTAATTTTCATGATGTGTTTCATGTATCGCAACTCCGGAAGTATAATCCTGATCCATCTCATGTGATTCAAATGGATGATGTGCAAGTACGGGATAATCTCATGGTAGAGACGACACTTGTGAGAATTGCGGATCACAAAAATGAAGACTCTAAGAGGGAAAGAGAATGCATTGGTGGAGGTTGTCTATGACATGGGAATTGGAGAGTAAGATGCGAGACTCCTATCCCGAGTTGTTTGAACTAGGTAAATTTTCGAGGACGAAAATATCCTAAGTGGGAGAGAGCTGTAACGCCCGAAAATATCCTGGTTGGTTTATTCCTGAATTAATTCTACTAATAGTGAATTTCCTCCCTGGCTTGGTAGCCCCCAGATGTAGGTGTAGTTACACACTAAACTGGGTAAACAATTAATTGTGTTCTTTACTGTTGTTTAAATTAACTGTGTGAATTGTTAACAGAGTGTCAGATACTGTGTCATAACATTCTCTGTGACATCACGTATCTGCTGCCAGGAATTTCAATTGGCATCAGAGCAGGCACCCTGCCTGTTATTTCATGGTGACATCTAGGGATAATAGTTTCTAGCGTTATGGACAAGGAAGGAGGATTTGGAAGTAGACCACCCATTCTGGATGGATCTAACTATGATTACTGGAAACCTCGTATGGTTGCCTTTTTGAAGTCACTGGACATTAAAGCATGGAGAGCTGCTAACAGAGGATGGAAACATCCTACCAAGCTTGAGAAAGATGGGACTACTAGTCTGAAACCTGAGGAAGAATGGAGCAAAGAAGTAGAAGAGCTAGCACTGGGAAACTCTAAAGCATTGAATGCCTTATTCAATGGAATTGACAGAAATATCTTCAGACTAGTACATCAGTGTGAACTGGCCAAGGATGTTTGGGACACTCTCAAAACTACTCATGAGGGTACATCCAAGGTTAAAATGTCAAGACTTCAGATGCTCACTACCAAATTTGAGAATCTGAAGATGAAGGAAGATGAGACCATTCATGAGTTTCACATGAACATCTTGGAGATTGCCAACACCTCAGGAGCATTGGGAGAGAAGATGTCAGAAGAAAAGCTAGTAAGAAAGATTCTCAGATCCTTTCCTAAGAGGTTTGCAATGAAGGTGACTACTATAGAGGAAGCTCAAGATATCTGCAACTTGAAGGTGGATGAACTTATTGGATCACTTCAGACATTTGAGATGGGAATCAGTGACAATGTTGACAAAAGAAACAAGAGCATAACCCTTGTATCCAATACTAAAGATGAAAGCAAGGAAGATGATGAAGAGAAGATCTCAGAAGCAATAGCTATGCTTGGAAGGCAGTTCAACAAACTCATCCAGAGAATTGACCCAAAGTCAAGGTCCAATGTCAAGAACATCCCATCTGACATTAGCAGAACCTATGACTCCAACAAAAGATCCAAGTTTGAAGAGAAGGGAAGTCAAAGCAGAGGAATCCAGTGCCATGGGTGTGAAGGATATGGGCACATTCAAGCTGAATGTCATACCTTTCTAAAGAAACAGAAGAAAGGAATGGCTGTCACTTAGTCTGATGGTGACTCAGGAAGTGACTCTGAAGAGGAAGCGGCCAAACTAGTTACTGCTCTCTCTAGAGTTTGTAACTCTAATAATGATTCCAGTGATGAGGAAGTGACATTTGAAGAACTTACTGACACTTACAAGAAGCTGTGTATCAGAAGTGCTGAAGTATGTCAGCAAAATGAGAAACAGAAAAAACTAATTGTAAAGTTGGATGTTGAGAATGTGAAGTTGGAGGCTGAAAAGAATGCAGACACTGCTACTATAAGTCATCTCAATAGTGAAGTTATAGTGTTGAATTCCAAACTTGATCAGATGACTAAGTCTGTCAAGATGCTGACAATTGGAACTGATAAGCTGGAGGAGATCCTTAAGACTGGACAAAATGCAGGAAATATGCATGGTCTAGGATATGTGGCTGGAAAGAAACCTGCTGGTGACAAGAAGAAGAACAGGTCTGGCAAACCAATGTCAAAACAGATGTCACAACATAGAGCAGGAAATGTGTCTGGTTCAGGATATGTGTGTCATACCCCAAAATTTTGCCTCCATCTTCTCAAGATATTTCATACATCCATACTCAAGGATTCCTCAAGAGTTGATCAGACAAACTCTCTCCTAGACAATCAACCCAAACTAGGGTTTGATATTCTCAGGTCAAGATGGACTTCCAACATCTCCAATGGTCATCATGCCTCCTCATATGCTTCAAAGATTCTCCATGTCAAGTTTCAAGCCTCACAAGTCAAATTTCCTCAGACAATTGCTCAGATGGTTGAAAATCACCAGATTGACAAAAGTCAACTGTGGTCAACATACAGTCAAACTTCATAATTTTTGGTCGACATCCTCATTTTGAAGTCACATTCATCATTTGATCAAGGGTTGATCATGATTCATCAAGAAAACTCAAGATTTGCTCAAAAGTCAAACTTTCTAAATTAGGGTTTCTAGGTGAAAAGTCAACCAAACTTTGACTGATCATAACTTCTTCATACTTTATCAGAATTTTTTCCACCGCCTCTTGTTTTTAAGGAAATTCAATTCTCCACAACTTCATGTCTCACAAGAATGTCCAAAAAATGCTTCATTTGAGAGGTATGGCCCAAAACATTACAGGTCATTTTCAAAGTCAACAAAAAGTCAACTTTTTGTTTTGAAGATATATTGAGCATGGAAACTCCAATTGAGATGAGACAAAAAAGGTTGGTTAGAGGACTCTTATAGCTTTCCAAAAAGTCCAAGAACACTCAAAAATGTGGAAAATTGAGCAAGATACACCATTCACAAGTTGGGCAATTTTGAAGAAGTGCACAAAGAGAAATACTTCTAAAAATCAAAAAACTTTGCAAATGGGCTTACTTTTTCTTCATCCAAACTTATTCCTTACACCATTAGGAATATCCAAGCCCAATGCCACGAATTTTTATTTTATTTTTCTATTTAATTTGGAATTTATTCATTTAAATACAAATTAAATTTAAAAATAAAGTACAAAATCAAAATTAAATGCAAAATTGATTTTTCTTTCTTCCTTGAAGTCCAAGTAACTCAATAAAGCCAGCAAATTTCGAAATTTGGATTGATATGGCAAGATTGGATTGAAAATTGATCAAAATATGAAGATTTGATTTTGTACAAAAATCAAATTTGATTGGCATTGATTATTGATTAAATCTTTCCCAAAACAACTCTGAATCCTTCTACTATATATACATGATACATACCACACAAATTAGGGTAGAGAATTGGTCGAGAAACCCTTATTGAAGCTCAAAACCGTGCCTCTCAAGCAACTAGCGCCATTGATCCAGCTTTGTTTCAATTGGTTTTGAGGATCCAAACACGCCTTGACATCCTCGAAGCATTCCGCACTTTACATTGCCAAAAAGCATCAAGAATTGGAAAATCCGAAATTGGTTTGTTCAAGAAAATCTCAAAATCGTATTTCATTTATCATGCATTTTTAACTTGTTTTCTTGTTGTTTTTGTGATTAGTGATGAGTTTGCAAGCGATCCGGGTTAATCGTGTTTCCATGGCCTGAAACATAATATGCCATAACTAGGGTTTCGAGCTCGATTTAGGCTTTGCTTAAATGGAAAATTGGACCATGAGGTTATCACCAATGAATTCGAATGATGTCCCGAATCGAACCATGGCCTTAGAACTCATTTATATTATGTATGCTTGATTTTCGCTTTGTTAGACATAGCGCCGAGCAATGGCCGACGCCAAGTTTTCAAAATTCAAATCGGGACGATGAAGTTTGGCGGTTTGAGGTATCTGTGAGCGACGCTGTTTACATCCCACTGCTCCAGCTTCCAAACACGCTGCACACTTGGCTCAGTTGGTTAAGGCGTGGACTGTGCATAGATGCTCTCCAAGGTCTTTGGTTCGATTCCTACCAGGACCACTTGTTTTCCAAACTTGCATTTTTTCATATTTTCTATTTTTATTTTATTTAATATTTTCATGTTATTTTAATTAGTTTCATAATTTTATTTCATGCATTAAAAATCACCAAAATATTTTTTCCTTTTGCATTTATTTTCTGAAAATGTTTATTTAATTTATAAAATTAAAAAATACTATTTTGCATGCATATTTATTTTTATTCATAATTTAGCATTAAAATCAATTTTAATTAGTTTTAAATTATTAAAATGCATCTAAAAAATCCCAAAAAATTATTTTAGCATATTTATGTTATTTCCAGCATGTCATATTTTTCTCATTTGCATTTTACTAACATTTTTCTCTTAATCGATTTCTCTCGTATTTTCCGATTTCTCATCTTTTCGCAGGTTATCCCGTTTCGGACGATTTTTCTTTATCGTTTCTTTCTTTTCAATAATGTAATGCATGGGATGTAATAGTTTAAATTAGGTTTTTATTTTCCGCAAGTTTAAATTATGTATCTGCCCCAAAGCCATGTAATAGCGTAGGACATTTATCTTTTCGCACTTTACCTTTCCGCATTTTAAATTTCCGCACCCTATAAACTGCTAGTAATTAGGCGTGTATGGCAAGACTAAAATTGAACAATAGCCCACTAATTTTCAAGATAAAATATCAAATCAACACACTCTTTTCACACATGCACCCTTTAGGTAATTCTCTCGTTTTGAATTCAAATGGCCATGTCCTCGAACGTAGAGGTATTCTAGCACCGCTGCCTACAAACAAATCATCATAGTCCCTTCGATACAAAGATCATAGACCCACGATGTCGCCTCGAATACATGATCTTGACCTCGATTGTCGCCTACGAAAAATGATGATAGTCCCTTCGAATGTGCTAGGATACTTCCTACAAGTTGCTTTCTATGACCATCTGATGTCCCTTCGAATGTCCCTTTTACATCCAACGAATAGGGTTACCTACCAACTAATGGTACGGATAGCACTATTCTAAAGGGAAACAAAACGAAAATGACCAATTCTGAGTAGGTAATAAGACACCTCAAATGCTTTTCACAACTCACGCTTTTGTCAAAGTTCAAACTCTTTTCAAAACAAAACATTTCCGAACACTTTGTATACATTCCTACATGAATCATTACAAAGTCAAAGCGAAATGCCTTTTCAAAACATTTTGTCAAACACACGTAAAGCACATTTTTAAAGTGATCTAAGAGAAACTAAGAGCCCAGATAACTATGGATGGAAAGGGTGCTAATACCTTCCTTTTCATAACCTTCTCCTTACTCGTAATCTAAAGAAGGTCTTTTCCTGTTTTTCACCTTCCCTTAATTGATAAAAGAAAAGTCGGTGGCGACTTGCTATCCGCACATTTGCGATACAAAAACACTACAAAGTTCGGGCCACCGCTTTACCGCTTTTTGTTTGACTTGCTTGCTTTATCTTTAAGGGTTGCTTGGTATTATATTTATGGGGATCCTACACCGGATCCTTTCCTTTTAGGTATGTAGCAATAAATCGTCGCGACTGCTAGACGATATCGAAACGGTCAACATGATGGCTACGTTAGTGTGACACTTGGATGTCCCGATACTCTTCATTTCCAAGTCGAGGATAGTATTTGGCTTCGCGTGGTGTCATCAAGCACTAACTAAACTTTTAGAACCTTAATTGACCCATCTTGGCCATTAAGGTAGTGAGATGGCCGGCTTTGTGTAGACCGAGGTTGGTTGATACCGATGCTACGCCATTGAGATCGACTTTGGGATATTTTTGTTGACCACTGTCAGATTGAAATAAACGCCTACAAGAAAGATCAATGATGTGAGATTCCTAGAACCCTACATTATTATAGGACAGATGAACCAACTCAAACTCTTGGTGGGTAATCACCTATACCTCTTGCAAGCCTTAAACCTAGGCTCATTGTGTGAATTGTTGTGTGTGCTAAACATGACATCATGACATCATTTGCATTGCATATCATTTCTAACTATTTCAAGGACCTAGGGATTTATCTTTGCTCTGCTTTTGTAGGAATTACGGCTTCTAGAAAGACTATCCGAATCAACTTCACGGGTATACCCTCTCACCAAAGAATTGGTTTCGTAGATTCCCGATCACGCCCAATTCATCAAAAGACATGGTTATCTACTTGATTTGGTTATTCCTTTTTGAAGAAGATATGATGCATGTCCTATTCCAGTTCTTCGATCCAAACACCATTGCTTCATATTTCCGATTATCGCTTGGTTCCTACCTTGAAGAGTTCTCTGCTACTGGGGTACCTATTCTTGACCAAATGCCATTCACCCTTAGAAAAGGTTCCTAAGTATGAAGACATCGATCGCCTTTACATCTAAAGCGCCGACATTGAAGCCAATTGAGAAACCGTATGGAGTTATGGTTTACTTGCTAAGTTCTTAATTAAGAAAGCCCGAGAATTCCTCAAAGTTATGAGTTTCCATGCATTCAAGACATTGTGGTCTTGCTAATCTATGGTTTGGTTCTATTCCCTAACTCGATCAATTCATAGATGTCAACGCCATCATGTTGTTCCTCACCCGTAATCTTGTGCCTACTTTACTTGGAGATATTCTACATTCTTCCACACTGCATTACTAAGAGACAAGGAACTCTCATGTGTTGTGTACCGCTACTTTCTGTGTGGTTTATTTCGCACCTTCCTCCATCGTTGATGAAGAACGAGCAAAGATTGAAGTGGTCTCAAAGGCTAATGTCACTCTCTCATTCAGATATCCGTTGGAGTCTTTTCTCTCAAAAGGACTTCACCTTCATTGAGCGCAGGAGAATTCTAATGTACCGCTACTTGGTATAAGGGAGGTATTACTTACAACCCTCTCTAGCTCTACGCCGCTTGGTTTTGCTCAAAGAGATGGCCCACATGATATGCTTCTCCAAGATATTGTGTTCGACTACAATCACGATCTCCGCATTACCGATTTAAGGTTCATACACGCTGGGGCATGGTAAAGAAGATCGATACCAAGACTTTGGGGCACCAACTCCATTCCTTGGGAACCTTACCTCAAATGGGTGAGAGCTCGAGCTCAAAACCTCATGATGCCGTTCACTGCTTTACCCGTAATTATGGAACTTGTTTATAGGTGACCTATCCTATACTGCTTCCCATCCCGACATGCCTACCGATTTAAGACTTGAAGAGATCCCGATTCAACTTAAGGAAGAGAGGGATACCTTGAAGCTCGTTATACAAGTGAGAAGAAAGTGCTAGAGTTGACCAAGCTACTTCACGAGGAGCGAAACATCAACGCCTACCTCGGCACCAAGAGGAAGCCCATGGGAAACTTAGAGCTTATATGTTTTCTTTTATTGTTTTGAACTATCTTTGTACTTAAAAAGAAAAAGAATAAAAGAGTACTAATAAATGTTTGTTCATTGTTTGTTTAACAAATTTAAATCTCTAAGGTCCTTGAAAACATTGCATTGCATCCGATAAACATTGCATATCATAGCATAACATTGCATCATGTACATTGAAGATTGGTTTTCTCATTTGCTCGCTATTTATTTTAGCGTAAATGGCTCTTGAACCTCACAAAGATCTCCAAGCTCGTAATGCCTGGGCCAGCAGATGTTCACCCTTGGTCCAAGGCCAAGAAGATCTAAACAAGCTCATCAACAAGAAGAAGAAGGTTGTTGGTCTCCTCAACATGGGTAGACGCTACAAAGGGGTCCTAAAGTGGTCATTGGATAGAGCTCTCAAGGAAGTGTCCATACCGAGGAGAGTACCAAGGGTGATGAAGATGACCAGTGACCCTAAGAAAGAAGGAGAGGACCGCCCGACTATAGCCAATACTGATGAAGATGACAAGTACAAACAATTTGAAGACCGTCTAACACTGTGGAAAACTCAAGATGTCCGGCTGAATTTTGATGATCTAAGTCTTGTTCTCGTGTCAGATTCCTCCTAAGTTCAAAATTCCTACTTTTTCCAAGTATGATGGCATTTCTTGTCCGTCGCATTTGAAGTCCTATGTTCAAGATCAACCCCACATCGATGATGTAAAGTGTGGATGCATTATTTTCAAGAGAGTTTATCCGAACCCAATGGAATGGTACTATCACTAGAGAATGACCGTATCCGTATTTGGAGTGACTTAGCGATGCTTTCACGCAAGATGAGTAATAATGTCAATTGACACCCACTGCATGCAACTACAAAGCATGTCTATGGGTCGTGACGAGAAGTTCAAGGAGTTTGCTCGTAATGGAGAGATCTAGCAGTAGTTCAACCACCCTTGTCCAATAGGGAATTGGTTGATATGTTTATGGGAACACCGACAGCCCATTCTTCAATCATCCGATTGAAACTCTTCACCGGATTCACCGAAATGATATTGACAAAGCAGCGATTGAAGTCGGTATCGGAGGGAAGATTCATGAGTCATCCACAAATGTCGCAAGAGATCTTTGGTGCTAAGAAAGAAGCTAATGTCTGTATGGTCGAAAAGCCGAGCCAAAACCGATCAACTGTGGGGCCAGATCTCCAATCCTACATCAAGACAATCTCGAGACAACGCGTAGTCGAACGCCAAGATGCTTTATTTAAGATCAACATGCCATTGTCGCAAGCCTTGCAACACATGTTGAAAGCAAAGTCGACACTTGGGATCCTCCTCAAAACATCAACACTTCTCCAAGATACAATCCTAATGCTAAGTGTGCTTACCATTCCAACAGCCCGACATAATAATCGATGATTGTTGGGCTCAAGAACAAGATTCAAGATATGATCAAGCTAAGCGATTGAGTTTGACCTCGCTGAGACCAATGTGATAAACGCGCCTATGCCTAACCATGACAAGAGTTCCAATGTCTGGTGAAGATACTTATGTTTTCAACATAGATGACTTGACCATTTCTCCGATGATTGTTAAGAAGAATTTGCAAGCCGTGTCAATCCAGATGCCCAGAGAATTGTCACAGCCCATCCGCACCGATGGTTGTGCTTGGTTGAGAAGACGGTTCAAGGTATGATGGATAACCGTGAGATACTATTTCAAACCACCTGTAAGCTATGTGAAGATATGTCTAAGTCAAGATCGAGGATGTGAATGAAACTACCACCTTGTGGGATACCTGGGGCAGCCAAGTGGAAAGTTTGATTACATGGTGAAGTACACTCCCGAAAGCTACAAAATTCCTATGAAGATGTTAAAGCAACCGGATGGGGTGACGATTTCGTAAGACTATGCCGATGTTAACACTATAAGGATTTCCTCACGATCCTGTGCCTAGAGTGGCACCTCTCATCATTACTTCTCCCGTGCCGCCCGTATTCCTCTAACAAAGCTATTCCTTGGAATTATGAAGTCGATGTTTACTATCATGGCGCCAAGCAAGACCTCTAACCATTGAAGATCTTACATGAAGCTACCATTCCCGACATTGACAACATCACCGATCAAGTAAGGTGACTCAACCGAAGAGTATTCTCCAGATATCTCTCCTCCAAAAGACACCGCGACTCAACAGATTCCTCGCTATTCAACCCTTTCCCAAGCTAGAGGGAAAGATCCAGGACTCATCCCGCTCAACCGTAAGTACCAAAGGAAGTTATCAAGACACCTCCAAACAGAAATGGAGGAAATTCAAGATTATCAAAAGAGTGACTACAATGTGTGGAACATTGGGATGACTCCATCCAAGATCTCCATGCTTGCTCGCTTCAGTGCTCGAGGCTCATGCTAATGCCTGGTGAAGTTTTCAAGAATGCTCATGTACCGCAAGACACTACCACCGACCAATTGAAGTTTGTATTGCTAGCCTGCCAACAACGGCCTAGGCTCGATGTTGATTTGACTCTTCCGAAAGAAACACAACAAAGCCTTGCACATCTCTATTGAATGCAAGGGCACTACCTTGTCTCATGTTTGGTGGATACCGGCTCGCCTCGAATATCCTTCCAAGATCGCTTTTGATCGACTTGATGTCAAGGGTTGGTTCTCGAGACCCAGGACATTATTGTGAGAGCTTTTGATGGTTCTAAGCGAACAAGATTGAGAGCTCACTCACTGCTAAAGTCGGATCCTGCACTTTGACTCCACTTTCTTTGTCATGGACATCCAGCCTTACTCTTGCCTACTCCGGACGCCTCGATACATGGGCAGGTCTACCCTACATCGGGTCAAGCACCCAAGAGAGGGAAGGTTGTTAAGATGTGGTGAAGAAGAGTATATGGTCACCATCTACAACATTCCGATACCTCGAGATGGAAGGTGAATTCTTTGAGACTCCCCGCAAGCTTTTGAAACAATCCACGAGTTATGCCCGCTGACTCTCCCACACCCCGGTTACAAAAGTTCCGCTAGGATGGCCTCACCAAGGATGCTCAAGTCGCAATAAGGTGGTAGTATATTTGGGGTCAGCCCCGATCTTCCTTTCAAATTTGACAAGACCGGTTTAGCTTCACCATCAAGGGTCAAGATGATACGTCACGAACGTGTCGACCAACTTCCTTTCCGCATCGCCGAGTGGAATCCATGCTATAGAAGATGACGACAACGACTTCAACATCAAAGAAATGGATCTTTCCAACTCCAAACAATGGCTCAAAGAATTGGAAGATCAACACGCCATACCAATCTCCTTTAGTCGAGTAATTGCTCTTGTTTTGCTTTTTTTATTTTTATGTTTCAACAATAAACTCTAAAGCCTAGTGTTCGCCCGGCATCATGGCTTGTTTTGGGTTATTATCCGTCGTTTCATGTATTTTCATTCAATAAATTCTGGACTTTGCATTCAATTGTTTGTTTTCTTTCTTTACTTTATCACCCCTTCAAAAGCTATGTGTTTCTTACACACACCCACGTGATACATCGCAATCACTCCGAATCTCGTTAATAACAAATATGCTATTGCTAAGTATGACTCGATAATCCGATCTACCAAGTCAAGACGAAAGTGAGGAAGATGTGAAGTGCTAGGAGAACTTGTCGATCACAAAGAAGAAGAGCGAGTTATACAACCACACAAGAGCAAGTCGAGGTGGTGAACTGGGTACGACGAAGATGTAAAAGAGATCAAGATAGAGCGGGTCTTGAGAACAAAGTTAAAGAAAGGTTGGTTCAGCTACGAGACTATATTGAGGTTTTTGCTTGGTCATACAAGACATGTTTAGACATTGATATGTGGTACACCGATCCGACAAAAGAAGGTTTTTCCCAAAGGAAATGGTTCGTCAGATGCCATGAGATGTCCGAGAAAATCAAAGCAGAGGTTATGAAGCGCCTCAACGCAGTTTCTTAGTCACATTTTATCCATGTGGTTGCAAATGTGGTACCCGCATTCCAAGAAGGATGGCAAAGTACGAATGTGTGTGGATTACGTAGATCCGAATAATGCAAGTCCGAAAGACGATTTTCCGCTTCCCATATTGATGTTCGTTGACAACACCGCCAAAGATAAGGTTTTCTCCTTCATGGATGGTTTCTCCTACAATCGATCAAAATGGCCTCAAGACATGGAGAAGACTACTTTGTTACAAGGCACTTTCGCTACAAGGTTATGCCATTCGGATCAAGAACGCAGCGCCACTTATCATATGGTGACATTATTTCATGACATGATTCATCACGAGATAGAGGTCTACGCCGACTACATGATAGCTCGATCACGCATCAAGAAGAACATCTTGATCATTTAAACTGCTTGATTGGTTGAAGAAGTACAGATCGAGACTCAATCCTAACAAGTGCACCTTGGAGTCGTCCGAAAACTCCTAGGTTTGTTGTCGGTAAAGGTATTGAAGTTGACCCGCCAAGGTTAAAGCCATTCAAGAGATGCCACCCCGCACCGAGAAGGAAGTCGAGGTTTCCGATTGAACTACATTGCCAAATTCATTGCACACTTAATCGCTACTTGTGAGCCAATCTTCAAGTTACTAAAGAAAGATCAAGTAGTGGAATGGAATGACGATTGCCGATCGCTTTGACAAAATCAAGGAGTACCCATGTAATCCTCCTATCCCGATGCCGCAAGGAAGACCACTTATCATGTACTTGACAGAGAATTCAATGGTGTGTGTGGGGCAACATGACGAGTCCGTCGAAAAGAGTATGCCATATACTACCTTAGCAAAAGTTTACCGATCCGTGAAACAAGATACCTACTTGCAACGGCTTGGGTCTGTCACGACTAAGACAAGATATGTTGACTCATACTACCTTGTTGATTTCTAAGATGGATCCAATAAAATACATATTCGAGAAACCAGCTCTCCTAAGAATAGCAAGATGGCAAATGATCTTGACCGAATACGACATCCAAGACACTTCTTTAAAGCAATCAAAGGAAGTGTAGTATGATCATTGGCTCACCAAGTCAGATGACTATCACCTATGCAGTCAATTTTGATGAAGATGTTTTACTAGTCATCGATCAGGAAGAACCAGCCCTGACGAAGGACCCGAACAAGGATCCCGATGGACCATGGTCTTGATGGAGCCTCAAACGCACTTGGCAATGGCATTGGCGCCATCATTACATCCCCTACAAAGGACATACGCCATTCACCGCCAGATTATGTTTCACTTGCACTAACAACATGGCCGAATACGGTTGCATCATGGGTATCAAAGTCGCTATTGACTTAAGAATCAAGTTCTTACAAGTGTATGGAGACTCGGCTTTAGTGATCACCATATTATGGCGAGTGGGATACGAAACATCCGAATCTCATTCCAGACGAGAGCATGTTTTGAGTTTGATCCCTACTCAAGAGGTTACTTTCAATACATTCCACGAGAAGAGAATCATGCACGATTGGCTACTATGTCATCTATGTTCAAGGTCAGATGGGACAACGAGGCTCCCCCGATCATCATTGAGAAGTTTGACGAACCAGCATATCGTTATGAGCTTGATACAGAAGAGAAACCTTGGTACTATGTGTTGCACCCCAAATTTTACCCTGCTATTTTTCTACTCGCATTGTATTTAAAATAATAAAATAAAAAAACAGTCATTTAGTCATTGCATTTGCATCATTACGTCATATTTAAATTGACCAAAAATCAGTTTAAATCGATATTTGCATCGTTTTATAATTGTAAAATACCCGTTATTTTATTTCATTTATTTTTACTTCTCTGTCTGTTTATTGCATTGTTTCAAATTATTTATATGTCGATGATATCAATATTTCGGTTTTGTAGACATACTGTTAAAAATGTTTCGACATCAGTATGTAAAATTAGCGAGAAAATATTTCAAGTTTTCATCTTTTACTCATTGTTTTATGAATTTACGATCGCAAATCATAAAATTGTAACCGATTTTTCGATATAGTTTGAAGACTGCTTTTAACTATGAGTATTTTACAACCGGTATTTGGTATTATTATTTTATTTTTGATTTTTATTATTTTGATAATTTTTCTTCAATCTTTGATACTGTAGTTTATTTTAACGGACTCATTTTATTTATCTAAATTTTTGTCCGAATTTATATCAGTTTTAACAATTTTAAATGTTCAATTTTTATCTCAAAAAAATCAAAACAAAAATACTATTGGGCTTGTTAATTTTCACCCAATCCAATTTTATGGCCCATTTAATCATAAAGGGAATTTTAGGCATTTTTGAAAATTATGTAAAACCTAATTTTATACTATATATACATGTTATGTTATTGTTGAAGGAGTGGAGGCGGATTGAAAACAAAACATGGGGAGCCAAAATTGGAAACTGAAACAAAAAAGTATCAAAAACAAAAGTTATAAAAATCGGTTTCTTCATCTTCATCAAAAATCCTTTTGTTTCTTCAATCCTCTACCTCACCGCCTTCTCTTTCACCACCGCTCCTTTGTTTCCTTCATTCTCTTCACACTCAACTTCAGCTCTTCCAACCCGCCTCCTTCAAGACTGCTCCCATCGCTGCTTTATCACCGCCTTTCTCCTTTTCCACTTTGCCACCTCATTTCATCCATCGACCATCCGTCATTCCCAAATCGCCTATCCACTCCGGTCTCCATCGCCCAACCTCCTCACATCAGAAACCCTCTCACACCTCCCACCGCCTTCATCTCTTCCAACCTCATCCGCTTTTCTCACCGTTATTTCCAAAACCCCTGCTCACACCTTCCACCGTAGCCCTTTGTTTCTAACTATTTTCACCTTCTATAAACCTGTTACCCACCGAACCTTGCCATCCTTCCATTGTCGCTACCACCTCAACACCTGCACTAAACCCGCCTCCTTCCATCTTCTCGCTTCAAAGAACCCACCGCATCTGCCTCACCGATCACCGACCCTCCATTCCACCCCGCCGCGACTACCCCAAATCACCAAAACCTCATCTCCGCTCACCCCCTCCAATCTCGCCGTGGAATCCTTCTCCTTCCTCCGCCTCATCAATTCCTCACCGCTCATCAACATCAACAACATCAACACTACAAAGAACTCATCGCAACCTTCCGCCAAACAGCAGCAGCCTTCAACGCTCTGTCCAAAGCTTGACATCTCGGTAGCTTTCATTTACTTTTGATTTAATCAAATGCCGTATTGTTTTAATTTTGTTGAATCTGAGATGTCTGTGGCCAGTTCTGCTTAAACCTGCTGGTTTGTTTTTGTTGGGATATGTTGGAGTTTATATTGATATTGTTTTGCTAGGATCCAATTAATATTGGCATAGTGCAGAACTCAAAATGGTGTCAGCGTCTTTGTTTCTAACTAATAGGCCGTAAATTTGTGACCATGGTTCGGTTTGTTATTAATGATGTCATGCTATTTGGATTGTTAATGTGAACTGAAGTTTAAAGTGATATCTATGTTTTTGGTTTCGGTGACGGTTTAGTATCGATAATGCGTTTATCCACGTTTAATACAAACCAAGAAACTATTTGGGGCCAGCACCGTGTTATTGCGTTATTCTCATTTTAATTGAAGTTTATGAAAGTTGTATAGTTTCGATGAAGGCATTTATTTCCGCATTTTTGAATGCGTAGAAGTCCAAGAAACCGTCAAGCCTACTTTATTTTGTTTCTTTACTGGATTTTGTGACACTTTTATTTCGATGATGGCTTGTTATTGATGTCGCGTTTATTCGCGTACGATTTAGCCGAGAAACCATTAAGATATTGCATTTCTCTCATTTTTTATTGAAGTTTATGATTTGAAAGTTGTATGGTTTCGATGAAGGTGATGTTTTTTCCGCGTTTATTCGCGTAGAAACTAACCGAGAAAACCATTCGGCATTTATTTGTTTTGTTTCAATGACGGTTTAATGATTATACCGCTTAGTCGGTAAATCTAATCGAGAAACATGTTGAAACACCGTATTATGTTATTCTTGTTTTTTTAACTTCGATTGAATTTGAGATAAGGATTCCATATTGGTTTCGATGATGGTTCAAGGTCTATGTCGCTTTACTTGCGTAAGAGTTAACCGAGAATCAATGATGGAATCTTAGATGCAATGACAATGGTGTTTTGGTAGTTTAATCGATTTAAGTGGAATTTTTGAGTGTTTCTTAATATAATTAAGTTGCTGCCCGTTTTCAGTTTATGCGTTTAAAATGTGTTTAAAACTCAATTTTCCATGTTTTCGATTGATTAATAGTATGAGTTCTTTTGGTTAGTCCATTTGTGAATCGATAACCATGAATAAGTTCTTGATTCTTGAATTGTTCATTCATTCATATAAGTTGCATTTGATTTTAAGTTCTTGCCTACTAACCATTTTTATTTGCAATTCTATTTCTTTATTTTTATCCCACTAATGCTACTAATATATTTGCTACTTGTGAAGATATCCAAGGAATCGGTCAAAAGCATTCATTTTCACTTCACATCTATACTCTCATTAGCATTTTAATATTCATATTAGTATTTTTATTTAATATTTAATAATGTACATACAATATACTTGCATTTTTATTCTATTTTATATTTTATACTGTAAATATATTATACATGTTTTTTTATTTCTTATATTTAGTATTGTAAATATATATTATATACATACTATTATTATTATACTTTATCTATTAATTCGTAAATAAGTTTGAATTTAGTTATATTAATCTTGTTTGTGTTGCAAACTTTAAATTTTTAATTCAATTTAATTTTTGAATATGTATGAATACGAGTATATTATTTAATTTCTTAGAATAAGTTCATATAATCTATTCCATATAATAAAATAAAATACAATAATCGATATTTAAATTTTACCACATTTAGTTTCTGTTTGTATGTTTTTATCAATTTACCGTTTTCTCTTTAATTTATCTTTATCCCCATTCGTACAATTGTACCCCAATTCCCTTGTTGTGTTGTAGATAATTTACCGCTTTCTATTTTATTTTACAGTTTAATCCCCATTTATAATTTATGTATCCCTCTCCCAAAAACAATTCTTGTAATAATTATCTAGTGCACATTTATTTAATTTAATTTAACTGTCACTTACACAAAACCAAAAATCTTTTTTTAAACTAATATTTGTAAATCATTTTTAAACCCGTAAGTCGACAAAGCTACGAAGCGTCGCGATAACCACACATGCACACATGTACGCTTGATCCTGGGCCTTCTTACAGTGAGCCTATTTCGATTAATTGTTCCAATTAGTCGTTATAGTAGACTAGCCCACTTTGCTAGTACACATGTAATTTAATTATTTTATACTTAGGTTGGCCACCTTGTATGGGCTTTGTCGATTTTACTCGTGATTTACAATTATCTCGATCCTATTCTTTCTCCATTCACCGAGCATTTAAAACACTTTCAATAAAATTCGACCCAATGTCGAGTCTTCTTCTCAAACCTCGATCCAACGTCGAGTTATTTTCAAAAATGAATTTCCAAAACAAAATGAATTCCACCTTGTATGGTGCTATGGTATTTAAGTAAATCGTTAGAGGATAGCCCGACGATTTAATTAAAATGTAAAGTATTTGGGCCATTAGAGGGTAACCCAATGACTTAAATACTTTATTCCATACACTTAATAAAAGTGAACTTTGTTTCACCTCACTCTTTTCATAATAAAGATTTTGGATGAGAGATGATCGGTTGACCTCAATCACCAATCTCGAGTATTGAATCGTTAGAGGATAGCCCAACGTTTTGGTACTTGTCATCCACAATTTAAAATCAATTCCAACACATTCAATATCTTTTGTGCGTCCAAGCACCCTTTACCTTTAAACCTTTTCAAGATTAGACATGATTCATTTATAATTGAGATGCTTCTTCCTCTATTCCCAAGGTTTTCGACTTCTCCACTTGAGTACTAGAGGTGTTCTCAAACCCTCCCTCATGTTGGTGCGTAGTCCTTTATTCTTTATCACACCTTGTGGACGTTAGATGAGTCCTCTCCTTTAAAAATGACGACTTGTCTTTTCATTTAAAATCAATCAACAAACAATCATTTTCTAGAAGAACTACGGAGTTTTGACTTTCCCATTGCACGAGGGAATACGTAGGCACGCGGTTTCAAAACCGTGTCAAACTCAAAAATAATAAAAACATTTCTCCTCTCTTTCTTTCTATTTTTAAACTTAGAAGATCGTAAATTTTTACACTAACACACAAACACACTTTGAACTAAATGGGTACCATCGAGTACGATGGATGTGAGGGGTGCTAATACCTTCCCCTTGCATAACCAACTCCCGAACATATATCTCTTAATTTCGTAGACCGTCTTATTCTCTATTTCGTGGGTTTTATCTATATTTTCCCTCTTCTTTAGAACAAATAAAATTAAGTGGCGATTTCATTGTTTTGAAAATTCATTTAAATGATTTTTGAAAATCGAGTTGCTTCACTATGACGTGAAAAGGTATCTCGAGACTCAGGAATATCGCAGGGCATCTCACAATGATAAGAAGTTCATGAGAAGATTTGCATCCAAATTCTTCCTCAAAGAACGGATCTTATACAAGCGCAACCACGACTTGTGCTTACTGTAGACCGTAAAACAAAGAATACGTATCATGGAAGAGTTACACGAAGGCGATTTGGTACCCATTCCAAAGGGACATACGATGGCTAAGAAGATTTTGAGAACAAAGTTACTATTGGTCCACCATGGAAGTCGATTGTCACCGCTATGCTCGATCTTGTCACAAGTGTCGATTTATGCCGACAAAGTACACGCATCTCCAGACTCAATGTTCTAAACTCCTTGGCTTTTGCAATGTGGGGCATTGACATGATCGGAGAAATCAAGCCCACACTTCCAATGGACATCGTTTCATCCTTGTGCCAATTGATTACTTTACCAAGTGGGTAAGCCTCGCTCGATCTGTTACTAAGAATGTTGTGGCTCGATTCATCAAGCATAATCTTATTTGTCGATATGGCACTCCGAAAGTATTATCACGATAACGGTTCCAATCTCAACAACAAGATGATCACCGAACTCGCACGCAGTTCAAGATCAAACATCATAATTCTTCTCCTTATCGGCCTAAGATGAATGGCGCAGTGGAAGCCGCCAACAAGAACATTAAGAAGATTATACAGAAAATGACAGTGACTTACAAGGATTGGCATGAGATGTTACCATTTGCTCTTCATGGTTATCGCACTACAGTACGAGCATCCACAGGGGAAACTCCCTTCTCTCTTGTGTACGGTTGATCGCGACTTTATCGTCTAAATTAATCGGGAGACTGCAAGTATACAGCCCTATTGCGTAGTTTTAAAAGATATCGAACCTAAGGGACTATAAATCGAACTAACGTAATCTAAACTTACTGTGTAAAGCTAAAGCTATCGAATAAATAAATTGGGGAATTTTTGGGCAATAAAACTTAATTTTAATTAAAATAATAATAATGCGAATATTGGTATGTACTTCGTTAATCCTAAAGAATCCGGCTTTCCACTGGCTTATTTTCTAAAATGTTAATAATATCTTTTCAAAGAAAAGTATTTATTTAAAAATCTATTCTCAAACTTTCGCTTATTGAAGTAAATTATAATTTTAAACTCGATGTATGCTTTCGCTATCCCATTGATTTTAAAATTACTTTTGAAAATAAATAAAGTTTAATTGGTTTTAAAATCGCGCAGCCTTTAAAAACAATACCTAGTATCTACTATCCGATTTTAAACCTCAAACTGCCGCCTATTGGTTTCTAATCTTAGTCTTTATTAACCTCAAACTTTCGCCTGTTGGTTTCTAAACCTTTTTAACAAAATAAATTAGATAACTAAATCAGAAAAGTGTTTATTTTATAAAATATAATCAAGCCTCTTATTCCGGATCCATTCAAATTAACTCATATATACCGATATTTAAATAATTTAGCCGTATATATTCATAAAAGGCATATGAATAAATTAAAGGTTTTAATATTCATTAATAAATTCATGGCAAAACAAATATATCTCATGCAAACAATTAATTAAATAAATAAAAGCAATGTAAATAAGAAACCCGAATTAAATAAATGTGGAAATAATCCTTGAAGTCGAAATAACTCGCATAACGCCCTCGGTTCTTCAACAGAATTTAAATAATGCGGAAAATAACTCAAATTTGGATTACAATGGAAAATAATGCGAAAAATAAACTTTGAAACGGGAAATAATGTCGAGAAACGTGTGTAAAATTATGATTTGAGGTGTCCTTTATAGTGGTAGGATGTAACCACTTGTTGAGAGATTTTCGTAGCTTTCTCCTCAAAAATCTCACCTCAATCGCCCACTAAGGAGACGGTCGCTCCAAAATTCCCTCACCACCACCACGCTGAGACGGGCGTCCCACCTTTTTCTCCTAGGGCCAACGTGGCATTGGAGACGGACGTCTCCCACTAAGGGAAGACTCCGAGGCGGGCGCCTCCTTTTTAGGAGGGGGGTTGAGACGTGCGTCTCACCCTAGCACGTGCCCTTTTTAGGGTTTGCTTGCTTTGGGCTTTTGCTTGCTTGGGCTTCGGCCCTTGATCCATTATTTTGCTTTGCACACCTTTTCTTCATTTCTTGCACATTTTATCAAATATTTCTCTTAATTTCTTCACTTTGCTCAATTTGTCTAATTAAAATAAAATACCTGAAATAATAAAAATACCAGCGTAATATGGAAATAAAATGAAATAATCAAATAAATTTACTAACATTATTTATGAAAATTAAATCAAATATACTATATAAAATTGTGTTATCAACGGTATGGAAGCAGTCCTACCAATCGAGGTTCAGATACCCTTAACCAGAGTCCTCCAAGACGCAGAGTTAAGCGAAGACGATTGGGTCCGCTCCTTGATCGATTAACTTGATTGATGAGAACGACTCGTCCATTTGCCATGGATGATCTATCGGGCGAATGATCGAGCATTTAACAAGAAGGTCAAGCACCGAGTCTACCAAGTCGGTGATCTAGTAGTCAAGCGCATCATTCTTCCACAAGGTGATCCCAGGGGCAAATGGACTCCCACCTACGAGGGATCGTTTGTAGTCAAGACAGTATTTTCCGGCGGAGCTATGATACTTAGCACCATGGATGGTGAAGACTTCCCACTATGACATAGTCAAAAAATACTACGCATGAAGAGACCCGCTAGGACGACGGACCTAGGAAAAAATAAGGGCATCCTGGCGAACCAAAAGGGTTCGGGCAAAAGTTAAGGACATATACAAAAAAATGTACACCCGGTGTGATACGGTGAACTGACTTTGTAGGATTTTGTATCGCTAATGTGCGGATAGCAAGAGTCGCCACCGACTTTTATTTTTATCCAACTAAGGGAAGGTAAAAGTACAGAAAAAGACCTTCGTTAGATTCTGAGTACGGGAGAATGGTTATGAAAAGGGAAGGTATCAGCACCCCTTTCCATCCGTAGTTATCTACGGGCTCTTAGTTGCTCTAGATCACTTTAAAATTTGCTTTCTGTGTGTTTGACAAAAATGTTTTGAAAAAGGCATTTCGCTTTGACTTTGTAATGATTCATGTAGGAATGTATACAAAGTGTTCGGAAATGTTTCGTTTTGAAAAGAGTTTGAACTTTGACAAAAAGTGTGAGGTGTGAAAAACATTTTGATAGAGCAAGCAACTAAAAGTCTTATTACCTACTCGTAATTGGTCGCTTTCGTTATTTTACGCTCCTTTAGAATAGTGCTATCCATACCATTAGTTGGTAGGTAACCTTATTCGTTGGATGTAAACGGACATTCGAAGGGACATCGGATGGTCATAGAAAGCAACTTGTAGGAAGTATCCTAGCACATTCAAGGACTATCATCATTTTTCGTAGGCAACAATCGAGGGTCAAGATCATGTATTCGGAGGCGACATCGTGGGTCTTATGATCTTTGTATCGAAGGGACTATGATGATTTGTTTGGAAGGCAACGGTGCTAGGATACCTCTACGTTCAAGGGACATGACCATTTGTATTTGTAAAGGCAACGAGAGAGAATTACCCTAAGGGGTGCGTGTGTGAAAAAGTGTGTTGATTCAGGTATTTTATCTTGAAAATTAAGAGTGAGCTATGTCCAATTATTATCTTGCCATACACGCCTAATTACTAGCAGTTTATAGGGTGCGGAAATTAAAATACGGAATGTAAAGTGCGGAAAGGTAAATGTCCTACGCTATTACATGGCTTTGGGGCAGATACATAATTTAAACTTGCGGAAAATTAAAACCTAATTTAAACTATTACATCCCATAAACAGTTACATTATTGAAAAACAATGAAAACGGTAAAGAAACGTCTGAAGCGGAATAACCTGTGAAACGATAAGAGAAATCGGAATATATGATGAAATCGAAATAAGAGAAAATGTTAGAAAAATGCAAATTTTAATTGAAAAAATATGACATGTGGAAATAACATAAATATGTAAAATAATTTTGGGATTTTTTGATGCATTTTAATAATTAAAATGAATTAAAAGTGATTTAAATGCAAAATTATGAATAAAATAAATATGCATGCAAATTGTATTTTTAATTTTATAAATTAAATAAAGGTTTTCAAAATAAATGCAAAAGGAAAAATATTTTGATGATTTTTAATGCATAAATAAAAATATGAAAAGAAATTAAAATGATGCAAAATATTTAAATAAAAGAAAATATGAAAAGTTGAAGTTTGAAAAAGAAAACAAAACCGTCCCGAGGGATTCGAACGGGACATGTGAGAGCATCTCCAACAAAGGAACGCCTTAACCAATCGAGCCAAGTGTGCAAGCCTTTGGAAACGGAGTGAGGGATCAAACACGCGCCTCCCCGAATGCTTCGTCGCCACTCGCCTTCTTCGCTTCAAATATTTGAAAATCCAATACCATTGCTCGACGCTAAGTCCCTGGCAAACATCAAAAATCCAGCATACATAATATAAATGAATTCTAAAGCCATGGTTCGATTCCTGAGATCATCCCGGATGCATTGGTATAGGTCTCATGGTCCAATTTTTCCATTTAAGAGAAACCCTAAAACGGCATGGGAAACCCTAACAATGGTGATACGCGTTCCTGGCCATGGAAATTCAATTAAAGTACCCAGAAAGCTTGCAAACTCATCACTAATCACAAAAACAAACACAAAACATGTTAATAATGCATGAACAATGGAATACGATTTTGAAATTTTCAAGAACAAACCGATTTCGGATTCCACGATTCTGGATGGTTTTGATCAAAGTAAAGGTCTGGATCGACTCAAGAGGTATCAAGGAATGTGTTGGACACCTCAAAATCGATTGAAAATGGCTGGAAGTATGATTGCCACTTGCTTGTTTGCCACAGTTTTTTGAGCTTTGGAATAGGGTTCTTGAGCCAATTTTCTCCTCTTTTCTTGATAGGTATGCATCATATATTTATACTGGATGGATTTGGAATGGTTTTGGGAAAGAATCAATCAACATTCAATGCAAATCAAATTTGATTTTTGTACAAAATAAAATTTTCAAAATTTGATTAATTTTCAATCCAATCTTGCCATATTGATCAAATTTCGAAATTTGTTGGCCTTTGTGAGTTGCTTGGTCTCAAGGAAGGAATAAAAATCAATTTTGCAATTACTTTTGATTTTATACTTTATTTTTAAATTTAATTTGTATTTAAATGAATAAATTCCAAATTAAATAGAAAAATAAAATAAAAATTCGTGGCATTGGGCTTGGATATTCCTAATTGTATGAGGAATAAGTTTGGATGAAGAAAAAGCAAGCCCATTTGCAAAAAAATTTGATTTTTAGAAGCATCTCTCTTTGTGCACTCTTTCAAAATTGCCCAACTTGTGAATGGTGTATCTTGCTCATTTTTCCACCTTTTTGAGTGTTCTTGGACTTTTTGAAAAGCTCTGCGAGTCCTCTAACCAAAATTTTTGGTCTCATCTCAATTGGAGTTTCCATGCTCAATATATCTTCAAAACAAAAAGTTGACTTTGTGTTGACTTTGAAAATGACCTGTAATGTTTTGAGCCATACCTCTCAAATGAAGCATTTTTTGGACATTCTTGTGAGACATGAAGTTGTAGAGAATTGAATTTCCTTCAAAACAAGAGGTGGTGGAAAAATTTCTGAGAAAGTATGAAGAAGTTATGATCAGTCAATGTTCAGTTGACTTTTCATTTAGAAACCCTAATTTAGAAAGTTTGACTTTTGAGCAAATCTTGAGTTTTCTTGATGAGTCATGATCAACCCTTGATCAAATGATGAATGTAACTTCAAAATGAGGATGTTGACCAAAAATTATGAAGTTTGACTGTATGTTGACCACAGTTGACTTTTTGTCCAATACAACTGATTTTCAACCATCTGAGCAATTGTCTGAGCAATCTTGACTTGTAAGGCTTGAAACTTGTCATGGAGAATCTTTGAAGCATATGAGGAGGCATGAAGACCATTGGAGATGTTGGGAGTCCATCTTGACCTGAGAATTGCCAAACCCTAGTTTGGGTTGATTGTCTAGAGAGAGTTTGTCCGATCAACTCGAGGAATCCTCGAGTATGGATGTATGAAATATCTTGAGAGGATGGAGGGAAAATTTTGGGTATGACATGCCCCTGCTCAATCATCTTGTACCGAAGGGTTAGATTGACACGCCTGCCTTCGTGGACCAAGGTAGAAGATGATTGAACACCGAATACACCCAAAATTTGCACTCGTTGGTGGATGATGCGGAATGGGCCATGATGCCATTTGGAGAAGGTAGAGACTTACTGGGATGAGTCGATGCTAGACTCGAGGTTGTTGATGGGAGGAGAATCGCGGAGATGGGCTTGAGATGCCATCCGAAAGATCGATGCCGGGAGTGAGCCGACGCTAGGCTCGCAATGCTTCAGGAGCATGGAGATGGGCTTAAGATGCCATTCGGAGGAGTCGATGTTAGACTTCGTGCTCATTTTCGAATGAAGTTATTGGTTTGCATTGATTTTTAACCAAATATGCAGCATTCGAAGTGGAGAAATGTTTGACAAGTAGCTCGGAGATGGGCTTAAGAGGCCATCCAAGGTAATCGAGTCGACGCCGATCAGAGTCGGTTGATAATAAGAAGGAATTCGAATAGATCTTGTGTTGATTACCCGAGGGAATAGAGTTGGCAAAATGTGGATAGCTTTATGCGCGGTGTTGATCCACCTGTTATCGGAGGATAACCAGGGCGGTCTTTCGATAGTTTTCCGCCGGTTCGGGCTTAACTCGACCACCGTCGGAGGACAACCAGGTGGTCTTTCGATAGTTTTCCGCCGGTTCGGGCTTAATCTCGGACCATTCGTCGGAGGACAACCAGGCGGTCTTTCGATAGTTTTCCGCCGGTTCGGGCTTAATCTCGACCCGTTTGTTATGATTTTAATTGCTTTTTGGAAAACAAGAGAAACTTTGATAGAATATTTGTTAGTCTTATGCGAAGTATGATGCATGACAATGTATATGAATGGCACATGCATGAATTATGACTTTATGAGTAATGTATGAATGATAGATGTTGTGGTATTTCAAAACATATCCATCTTGAAGAAGATGCGGATGTTCTGTTTGAGGATTTCTGACTTCTGCTTGGGGATTCGGGTAGGTGAGAACCCCGCTTTTGAAGGAGAAGAAAGTTTCCTGGATTCCTCCGATGCACTATCTGACCAAGTCTTGGGCCTAGATATTGTTGAGGAAGGTAGAGATTTGAGAAGCTCGTTGTTGGAGATCTCATATATAGACCCTGCTGAGGAGAGTCTGGGAGGCAATTTGTTGGGGATCTTGCATTAGAGGCGCCACTGGGATACTGAGCGGATCTCACCGAGAGCTTGATGGTGCTGGAGACCGGGTTGGGTCTCATGGTATCTCCGACCGGGAATAGAGATGTAGATTTTCCCTGTACTATCCGACCAAGCCTCGAGCTCGATACCGCCGCTGGAGCAAAGGGGAATTGTTGAGAGACATCCGCCGGGATAAACATCTTAGTCGGGATGAAGTGTTACTACTGAGACCGATGTAACATTTCGCTTGAGTGGAATCACCGCTGTGGATTAACGATACTACTGGGGAGGTTTAGTGAGTGACACCTCAGGGATTATGTTCTCATGGGGAATGCTTTTGGTGACCTTCGTCATCTCAATTCCTAGAGCCTGTAGTAACTACTTTTGTATGCCCGTCGATGTTTGTGATTAGATTCTTATTGTAAATGCGATAGTCATTCAAAACAAACGTTGGACTTATTGCAAACGACAACAACAAAATTGTAAAGAGAAAGAAGCTATGCTTATTTGAAAGGTGGCGATGCCAAGTAATTTGTACATAAGAAAGGTAAAAGCTATGCGAAACAATCTCTTAAGTTCCAACTATGCTAGTACTCATATATTTCACTATCTCATCTCCTTGTCAAAGAAAGTGAGTAGGCTGATCCGCCATTTGAATCTTGAATGCCGATAGTAGTCTAAGGTGTGATCCGAAGAGACATAGTCGTACGCTTAAATCCCTAATTTTTGCCTAGACCGCCTTTCGGTTTTCACCACCGATACCCTTTTGCCCAAGCCGCCTTCGTGTTTTCGACTGCCGGTGTACATGTTTTGTATATATCCTTAACTTTGCCCGAACACTTTGGTTCGCCAGATGCCCTTATTTTTGCCTAGGTTCGCGACCTAGCGGGTCTCTTCATGCGTAGTATTTTTGACTATGTCTCGCTCAGGTGTGGGAAGTCTTCGCCATCCATGGTGCTAAGTATCTTAGTCTACCGAAAACACTGCTTTGACTACAAATGGTCCCTCATAGGTGGAGTCCACTTGCCTCGGATCACCTGTGGAAGAATGATGCGCTTGACTACTAGGTCACCAACTTGATAGACTCGGTGCTTGACCTTCTTTTAAATGCTCGATCATTCGCTTCGATAAACTGTCCATGGCAAATGGATGCGAGTCGCTTCTCATCAATCAAATTAATCTGGTCAAGCCGTGTCTCGAACGCAATCGCCTTCGCTTAACTCTCAAGGCCCCGGAGGACTCGTTGAGGGTATCTCAACCTCGATGGGTAGAACCGCCCATACCGATATAGAGAGAAGGGTTGCCTCGCTGATGTTCGTGCTGTAGTGCGATAACCATGAAGAGCAAATGGTAACATCTCATGCCAATCTTTGTAAGTCACTGTCATTTTCTGTATAATCTTCTTAATGTTCTTGTTGGCGGCTTCCACTACGCCATTCATCTTAGGCCGATAAGGAGAAGAGTTGTGATGCTTGATCTTGAACTGCGTGCAGAGTTCGGTGATCATCTTGTTGTTGAGATTGGAACCGTTATATGTGATAATACTTTCGGGAATGCCATATCGACAGATAAGATTATGCTTGATGAATCGAGCCACAATATTCTTGGTAACAGATGCGAACGAGGCTGCTTCTACCCACTTGGTAAAGTAGTCAATTGCCACAAGGATGAAACGATGTCCATTGGAAGCTGTGGGCTTGATTTCTCCGATCATGTCAATGCCCCACATTGCAAAAGGCCAAGGAGTGTTAGAACATTCAGAGGTATCGAGGTACGTGCACTTTGTCGGATATATCCGCATTTGTGACAAGATCGAGCGAACGGTGACAATCGCTCCATGGTGGACCAATAGTAACCCGCTCTCGAATCTTCTTAGCCATGGTGTGCCCACCGGAGTGGGTACCAAATGCGCCTTCGTAACTCTTCCATGATGCGATTTGCTTTCTCGTCTACACAATGAGTAAGCACAAGTCATGGTCAAGGCTTTGTATAAGATGCCGTTGTTGAGGAAGAATTTGATGCGAACCTTCTCAAAAACTTCTTTATCATTAATGATGCCCTCATGGATATTCCCGAGTCTCAAGATACCTTTCACGTCAGTACCAAGGTTTCTCTTCTCGATCAAGCTCATGACAATACCGGTTCACAAACTTCTCAATGATGATCCGGGAGCCTCGTTGTCCCATCCGACCTTGAACATAGACGACATAGTAGCCAATGCGTCTCGCTAACCGATTCTTCTCGTGGAATGTGACCAAAGTAACCTCTTCAAGTAGGGATCAAACTCAAAACATGCTCTCAATACGGAATGAGATTCAATGTTTCGATCCCACTCGCCTTAATCTGACCGATCACTAAAGCCGAGTCTCCATACACTTGCAAGAACTTGATTCTTAAGTCAATAGCAGCTTTGATACCCATGATGCACGCTCATATTCGCCATGTTGTTGGTGAAATGAAACATAATCGGTGAAAGGAGTATGTCCGTAGGGATGTAATGATGGCGCCAATGCCATTGCCAAGTGCGTTGAGGCTCCATCAAGACCATGGTCCATCGATCCTTGTTCGTCCTTCGTCCGGCCCGGTTCTTCGCAATCAGAACTAGTAAAACATCTTCATCTCGAAATTGAATCGCATAGACCGATAGTCATCTACGGGTGAGCCAAATGATCGGCTACCACACTTCCTTTAATCGCTCGAGAAGTGTATCGATGTCGATTCGGTCAAGATCATTTGCCATCTTGCTATTCTTCCCGAGAGAGTCGGTTTCTCAAATATGTATTTGATCGGATCCATCTTTGAAATCAATAAGGTAGTGTGAGTCAACATATACCGCCTTAGTCGGCGAGCAGCCCAAGCCAAAGCGCTGCAAGTTTTCTCGAGCCGTGAGTATCTTGTTTCACACGGTAAACTTTTGCTAAGGTGGTATATTGCATGCTCTTTTCGACTGCACTGCCATGCTGCCCCAACACACACCCCATTGAATTCTCTAGCACCGCCAAGTACATGATAAGAGGTCTTCCTTCACAGCGGCATCGATAGAGGATTATGTAGGTACCTTGATTTTGTCAAAAGCGATCCGAAATCGCTGCTCCATTCCACTACTTGATCTTTCTTAAGTAACTTGAAGATTGGCTCACAAGTAGCGCTAGATGTGCAATGAATCGCAATGTAGTTCAATCGCCCAAGAAACCTCCGACTTTCTCGGTGGGAGCTGCATCTCTTGGATAGCTTTAACCTTGGCGGATCAACCTCAATACCTTTACCATCGACAACAAACCCTAGGAGTTTTCCTGATCCGACTCCAAACGTGCACTTGTTAGATTGAGTCTCAACTCGTACTTCTTCAATCATCAAAAGTCGCAAATGATCAAGATGTTCTTCTTCAGTCTGTGATCGAGCTATCATGTCGTCGATGTAAACCTCTATCTCGTGATGAATCAGGTCATGAAATAATGTCACCATAGCGCCGATAGGTGGCACCTGCCAACCGAACGGCATAACCTTGTAGCGAAAGTGCCCCACCGTAACAAAAGTAGTCTTTCCATGTCTTCGGAGCCATTTTGATCCGATTGTAACCGGAGAAACCATCCATGAAAGAGAAAACCTTATGCTGAGCGGTGTTGTCAACCAGAACATCAATATGAGGAAGTGGGAAATCATCTTTCGGACTCGCTTTGTTCAGGTCTCTGTAATCCACACACATTCGAACTTTACCATCCTTTTTAGGTACAGGAACCACGTTTGTAACCCACTGTGGATAGGAAGTAATAGCTAGGAATCCGGCATTGAACTGTTTCATAACTTCAGCTTTAATTTTCTATGACATCTCGGGACGCATGCGACGAACCTTCTGTTTCACTGGGAGAAAACCTTCTTTTGTCGGCAATCGGTGTACCACAATATCAATGTCTAAACCCGGCATGTCTTCATATGACCAAGCAAAAACCTCAATATAGTCTCATAGCATCCGAACCAACCTTTCTTTAACACTGCTCAAGACCCGCCTCCTATCTTGATCTCTTTTCTGCCTTCACAAGCACTCAAATTCACAACCTCAACTTGCTCTTCGTGGTCAGATAACTCGCTTCTTGTAGCAGCCTTGCAAGTTCTCCCGCACTTCACAATCTTCCTCACTTTCGCCTTCGCTTGGTAGATCGGATTATCAAGTCATATTTAGCAATAGCATAGTCGTTATTAACTAGATTCGAGTGATTCAGCAGTATCATGTGTGTAAGAAACACATAGCTTTTGAAGGGGTGATAAAGTAAAAGAAAGAAGACAAACAATTGAATGCAAAAGTCCAACGAATTTATTGAATGAAAACGCAAACAATGATAAAACCTCGAACGAGCCATGATGCCCGGCAAGGCACTAGGCTTTCAAAGTTTATTGTTCAAACATAAAGAAATACGAAAAGCAAAACAAAACAAGAGCAATTACTCCCGACTAAAGGAGATTGGTATACGCCTTCGCTTCCAATTGTTGAGCCCATGATCCGCGTTGGAAGATCCACTTGCGATGTCGGCCGTTGTCGTTGTCTTCTATAGCATGGATTCCACTCGCCGATGCGAAAGGAAGTTCGGCACGCTCGCGCGTATCATCTTCCGACCTTTGATGGTGAAGCCTAAACCACTTGTCGGATTTGAAAGGAAGATCGGGAGCTGACCCCAAAAATGCTACCTCCTTGTTCAACAAGAGCTTGAGCATCTTTCAATGAAACCATCTTAGGCGTAGTTTGTGTAACTCAGAGAGTCAATGTATGACTCGGTATTGTTTCAAAAGCTTGACAGGAGTCTCAAGAATTCACCTCCACCTCGAGGTATCGAATGACCAGATGATCGACCATATATTCTTCTTCACCACATACCGTGACAACCTTCCCTTTACCGGTACTTCAATGCAGTAGAAATACCGCCCCATGTATCCAAGGGCCCAAGCAGAAAGAGTGTTGGACAAATGTCCATGACAAAGAATGTGGAGTCAAAAGTCCGGGAACCGACTTTGACAGCAGAGTGAGCTCTCCAAGCACTGCTTGCTTAGAACCATCAAAAGCTCTCACAATAATGTCACTGGTCTCGTAACCAACCCTTCGACATCAAGCCGATCAAAAGCTTCGGTAGGATATTCGAGCGTAACCGTATCAACCAAGACATGAGACAATGTAGTGCCCTTGCATTCAAGAGATGTGCAAGGCCTTGTTGTGTTTCTTTCCTAAGGAGTCAAATCAACATCGAGAAACCTAGGCGTTGTTGGCAGCCGTGCTAGCAATACAAACTTCAAACTGGTCAAGGTAGTGTCTTGAGGTACGTGAGCTTCAAACTTCACCAAGGCATTAGCATGAGCCTCGAGCACAAGAGCAGAGCAAGCATGGAATTTTGGACGGAGTTTGTCCTAACTGCTCCACAACATTGTAGTCACTCTTCTTGATAATCTTCGTAATTTCTCCATTTCTTGTTTGAGGTGTCTTCAGAACTTCCTTTGGTACTTCCGCCGAGGTGATGAGTCACCGTTCTTTACCTCTAGCTTGGGGAATGGATGAATAGCTGGATGCGAAATGGAGTCGCGGTCTTTTGGAGGAGAGATATCTGTAGAGAATACCCTTCCGGTTCTGGTCACCTTACTTGATCCGGTGATGTTGCCGATGTCAGGAATGGTAGCTTCAACTGTAAGATCTTCAATGGCCAAAGGGTCTTGCCTGACGCCATGATAGTAAACATCAGCTCCATAATTCCAAGGGATAGCCTTGTCAGAGGAATATGGAACTGGCCTTGGAGAAGTGATAATGAGAGGTGCCACTCTAGGCACAGGATTAGCAGAGGAAATCCTTATTGTGTTAACATCAGCATAATCTTCTGGGAAATCGTCACCCCATCCGGTTGCCTTAACATCTTCAATAGGAATCTTGTAGCTTTTAGGAACAGTGTACTTCACCATGTAATCATACTTTCCACTTGGCTGCCCCAAGGTATCCCACATGATGGCATTGCTTGCATTGTCGATCTTCAATTTAGACATTTCATCACACAGCTTCGACAGTGGTTTTAGAAATAGTATCTCACGGTTGTCCATCATGCACCGAACACGCCTTCTCAACTAACACAACCGCAGTGTGATGGGCACCAACGACAATTCTGGGCATCCCGGATCGACACCGCTTGTAGCAAATTCTTCTTAAACATCGAGGAATGGTCAAGTCATCTATGTTGAAAACATAAGTATCATCACCAAAAGATTGGAACTCTTTCATGTTATGATTCGAGTCTCAAGAGGATCAAACTCAACCGCTTAGCTTCAATCATATCTTGAATCTTGTTCTTCGAGCCCAACAATCATCAGATTATGTCCGGCTATTGGAATGGTGAGCACACTTAGCATTAGGATTGTATTTCGGAGAGGAGGTGTTGACATTCGAGGAGGATCCTCAAAGTAATCACCGCTTTCAACATGTGTTGCAAGGCTCATGACAATGGCATGTTGATCTTCAGAATCTGCTTGCGCTGCTCGAGCACGCTGTCTCACCGAGGTTGTGCTAATGTAGGATTGAGAACACAACCGCCCCCAGATTGAGCACGGCCGGTCTTGGCTCGCTTTTCCGACCATACACAAGATTGGCTTCTTCCTTAGCACCAAAAGATCTCTTCGCAAAGATTGAAGATGTCTCTATCTGAATCTTCCCACCTTGATACCAGCTTCAATACGCCGCTTATAAGTATCACTCGTGAATCCGGCTGAAGAGTTTCCAATCGATGATTGAAGAATGGGCCTGCTGTTCCCATGAACATATCAACCAACTCCCTATTGGACAAGGGTGGTTGAACTCACGCTAGGTCTCCACTTCGAGCATACCCTTGAACTTCTCGTCACGACCCATAGACATGCTTTGTAGTTGCATGCGAGTGGGTGTCAATTCAGATCGTACTATACCGTCTCAGAAAGCATCACCAAGTCACCCAAGTACGGATACGGTCATTCTCTAGTCGATAATACCACCCAATCGAGTTCGACAAACTTTCTTGAAAATAATGCATCCACAACTTTCTGCATGGGATTGATCTTCCAACATAAGACTTCAAATGCAGCTTAGGCAAGACATGCCCATACTTAGCAAAAGTTGGAAATTTGAACTTAGAGGAATCACAACACTGTGGACAAGACTCGATCATCAAAATTCAACCCGATATCTTCGTGTTTTCCACAAAGATTCGACGGTCTTCAAGTTGCTTGTACTTGTCATCTTCATCGTAGTATTGGCCACCATCATAGTTCTTCTCAAGTTCAGGCTGACTGCCTTCACCACCACCTTTGTTACTTTGCTCATCTTCCTTCTTGACACTTCCTTCAGAGAGCTCAATTCGACTAACCACTCTAGGACCTCCCTGAAGGCCCCATGTTGAGAAGACCAACAACCTTCTTCTCGTTGATGAGCTTCTTCGATCTTCTTGGCCTTGGACCAAGTCGGTGAACATTTGTCAAACCGAGCATTCCGAGTCAAGATCTTTGATGACTGTTCAAGAGCCATTTCTACTAAAATAAATAGCGAGCAAATGAGAAAAACAATCTTCAATGTACCTGTGATGCAATGTTATGCTATGATATGCAATGTTTATGCGAATGCAATGCAATGTTTTCAAGGACCTTAGAGATTTAAATTTGTTAAACAAGCAATGAACAAACACTTATTAATACTCTTTAATTCTTTTTTTTTTTAAGTACAAAGGATAGTTCAAGACAAATACAAGAAAATCCTAAATCTCTAAGTCTCCCACGGGTGCTTCCTCTTGGTGCCGATGTAGGCGTTGATGTTTCGCTCCTCGTGAAGTAGCTTAGTCAACTCTAGAACTTTCTTCTCGCTTGCATAGCACTGAGCTTCAAAGGTATCCCTCTCTTCCTTGAGCTGAATCCAGGATCTCTTCAAGTCTTCAAAATCGTGAGGCATGTCGGGATGAGGACGTATAGGTACGCCACCTATAGCAACAGTTCCATAATTACCGTAAAACAGCGTGAATGGCATCATGAGGTTTTGAGCTCGAGCTCGCACCCATTTGAGGTAAGGTTCCCAAGGAATGGAGTTCGTGCCCCAAAGTCTTGGTATCGCCTTCTTTACCATGCCCCAAGCGTGTATGAACCTTCGCTTAATTCGAGATCGTGGTTGAGTCGAACACAATATCTTGGAGAAGCATATCATGTGGGCCATCTCTTCGAGCAAAACCAAATTGACGAGAGCTAGAGAAGGGTTGTAAGTAATACCTCCCTTATACCAAGTAGTGGTACATTAGGAATTCTCCACAACGCCAATGAATGTGAAGTCCTTTGAGAGAAAAGACTCCAACGGATATCCGAATGATAGAGTGACATTAACCTTTGAGACCACTTCATCCTTTGTTCATTCTTCAAAACTGATGGAGGAAGGTGCGAAATAAACCACCTTGAAAGTAACGGTATGCAACACATGAGAGTTCCTTGTCTTTTGATGGTACGAGTGTGGAGAGAATGTAGGACATTCCCAAGTAAAGTAGGCACAGGATTGCGAGTAAGAAACAACTTAATGGCGTTGACATCTATGAATTGATCCGAGTTAGGGAATAGAACCAAACCATAGATTAGCAAGGCTACAATGTCTTCGAATGCATGGAAACTCATAACTTTGAGGAATTCTCGGGCTTTCTTAATTAAGAACTTAGCAAGTAAACCCTTGACTCCACTTCTGGTTTCCCAATTGGCTTCAATGTCTGAGCGCTTAAGATGTAAGGCAGATGCAATGTCTTCGTACTTAGGAACCTTTTCTAAACCGGTGAATGGCATTTGGTCAAGAATAGGTACCCCAAGTAGCTTGGAGAACTCTTCCAAGGTAGGAACCAACTGATAATCTGGAAATGTAAAGCAATGATGCTTCGGATCGAAGAACTGAAATAGGACATGCATCATATCTTCTTCAAAACCGGAGATAACCAAATCAAGTAGATAACCATGTCTTTTGATGAACCGAGCATGGTCGGAATTTCAAACCATTCTTTGTGGCCGAGAAGGTATACCCATAAAGTTGATTCGATAGTCTTTCTAGAAGCCATAATACCCTACAAAACAGAGCAAAGATAAATCCCTAGGTCCTTGAAATAGTTAGAAATGATATGCAATGCAAATGATGTCATGATGTCATGTTTAGCACACACAAAAATTCACACAATGAGCCTAGGTTTAAGGCTTGCAAGAGGTCTAGGTGATTACCCCACCAAAAGTTTGAGTTGGTTCATCCTGTCCTATAATAGTAACCGGTTCTAGGAATCTCACATCATTGATCTTTCTCAGAGGCGCTTATTTCAATACGACTACCAAGTGGTCGATCGAAAATGTCCCAAAAGTCCGATCTCAATGAGCGTAGCATCGAGTATCAACCAACCTCGGTCTACCAAAGCCGCCATCTCACTACTTTCTAATGGCCAAGATGGGTCAATTAAGGTTCTAAAAGTTTAGTTAGCTGATGACACCACGCAGAAGCCAAATACTATCTTCAACTTGGGAATGAAGAGTATCGGGACAACCAAAGTGTCACGCTAACGTAGCCATCATGTTGACCGTTTTGATATACGTCTAACGGTCGCGACGATTTATTACTACTTACCTAAAAGGAAACCCGGATCCGGGTGTAGGATCCCCCAACAATATAATACCCAAGCAACCCTTAAAGATAAAGCAAGCAAGTCAAGCAAAAAGCAGTAAAGGTGATTTAGAAAATCCCTAAGGCATTCTCTCTTTAGGGTGTTTCCCCAGCAGAGTCGCCAGTTCTGTGATACGGTGAACTGACTTTGTAGGATTTTGTATCGCTAATGTGCGGATAGCAAGAGTCGCCACCGACTTTTATTTTTATCCAACTAAGGGAAGGTAAAAGTACAAAAAAAGACCTTCGTTAGATTCTGAGTACGGGAGAATGGTTATGAAAAGGGAAGGTATTAGCACTTTCCATCCGTAGTTATCTACGGCTCTTAGTTGCTCTAGATCACTTTAAAATTTGCTTTTCGTGTGTTTGACAAAATGTTTTGAAAAGGCATTTCGCTTTGACTTTGTAATGATTCATGTAGGAATGTATACAAAGTGTTCGAAATGTTTCGCTTTTGAAAAGAGTTTGAACTTTGACAAAAAGTGTGAGGTGTGAAAAACATTTTGATAGAGCAAGCAACTAAAAGTCTTATTACCTACTCAGAATTGGTCGTTTTCGTGTTATTTTAAGTTCCTTTAGAATAGTGCTATCCATACCATTAGTTGGTAGGTAACCTTATCCGTTGGATGTAAACGGGACATTTGAAGGGACATCGGATGGTCATAGAAAGCAACTTGTAGGAAGTATCCTAGCACATTCGAAGGGACTATCATCATTTTTCGTAGGCAACAATCGAGGGTCAAGATCATGTATTCGGAGGCGACATCGTGGGTCTTACGATCTTTGTATCGAAGGGACTATGATGATTTGTTTGGAAGGCATTGGTGCTAGGATACCTCTACGTTCGAGGGACATGACCATTTGTATTCGTAAAGGCAACGAGAGAGAATTACCCTAAGGGGTGCGTGTGTGAAAAGTGTGTTGATTCAGGTATTTTATCTTGAAAATTAAGAGTGAGCTATGTCCAATTATTATCTTGCCATACACGCCTAATTACTAGCAGTTTATAGGGTGCGGAAATTAAAATACGGAATGTAAAGTGCGGAAAGGTAAATGTCCTACGCTATTACATGGCTTTGGGGAAGTATACATAATTTAAACTTATGGAAAATAAAACCTAATTTAAACTATTACATCCCATAAACAGTTACATTATTGAAAAGAATGAAAACGTAAAGAAACGTCAAGCGGAACAACCGTGAAACGATAAGAGAAATCGAAAATATGATGAAATCAAATAAGAGAAAATGTTAGAAAAATGCAAATTTTTAATTGGAAAAATATGACATGCTTGAAATAACATAAATATGTAAAAATAATTTTTGGGATTTTTTGGATGCATTTTAATAATTAAAAATGAATTAAAAGTGATTTAAATGCAAAATTATGAATAAAAATAAATATGCATGCAAAATTGTATTTTTAATTTTATAAATTAAATAAAGGTTTTCAAAATAAATGCAAAAGGAAAAAATATTTTGATGATTTTTTAATGCATAAATAAAAATATGAAAAGAAATTAAAATGATGCAAAATATTTAAATAAAAGAATATATGAAAATAATATGAAAAGTTGAAGTTTGGAAAAAGAAAACAAAAACCGGGATTCGAACTGGGACATGTGAGAGCATCTCCAACAGGAACGCCTTTAACCAATCGAGCCTGTGCAAGCCTGTTTGGAAACGGAGTGAGGGATCAAACACGCGCCGCCTCCCTCGAATGCTTCGTCGCGCACTTCGCCTTCTTCGTTTCAAATATTTGAAAATCCAGCGTCGGCCATTGCTCGACGCTAAGTCCCTGGCAAACATCAAAAATCCAGCATACATAATATAAATGAATTCTAAAGCCATGGTTCGATTCCTGAGATCATCCCGGATGCATTGGTATAGGTCTCATGGTCCAATTTTTCCATTTAAGAGAAACCCTAAAACGGCATGGGAAACCCTAACAATGGTGATACGCGTTCCTGGCCATGGAAATTCAATTAAAGTACCCAGAAAGCTTGCAAACTCATCACTAATCACAAAAACAAACACAAAACATGTTAATAATGCATGAACAATGGAATACGATTTTGAAATTTTCAAGAACAAACCGATTTCGGATTCCACGATTCTGGATGGTTTTGATCAAAGTAAAGGTTTTGATCGACTCAAGAGGTATCAAGGAATGTGTTGGACACCTCAAAATCGATTGAAAACGGCTGGAAGTATGATTGCCACGGTTTTTTGAGCTTTGGAATAGGGTTCTTGAGCCAATTTTCTCCTCTTTTCTTGATAGGTATGCATCATATATTTATACTGGATGGATTTGGAATGGTTTTGGGAAAGAATCAATCAACATTCAATGCAAATCAAATTTTATTTTTGTACAGAATCAAATTTTCAAAATTTGATTAATTTTCAATCCAATCTTGCCATATTGATCAAATTTCGAAATTTGCTGGCCTTTGTGAGTTGCTTGAGTCTCAAGGAAGGAATAAAAATCAATTTTGCAATTACTTTTGATTTTATACTTTATTTTTAAATTTAATTTGTATTTAAATGAATAAATTCCAAATTAAATAGAAAAATAAAATAAAAATTCGTGGCATTGGGCTTGGATATTCCTAATTGTATGAGGAATAAGTTTGGATGAAGAAAAAGCAAGCCCATTTGCAAAAAATTTGATTTTTAGAAGCATCTCTCTTTGTGCACTCTTTCAAAATTGCCCAACTTGTGAATGGTGTATCTTGCTCATTTTTCCACATTTTTGAGTGTTCTTGGACTTTTTGAAAATCTCTAAGAGTCCTCTAACCAACCTTTTTGGTCTCATCTCAATTGGAGTTTCCATGCTCAATATATCTTTAAAACAAAAAGTTGACTTTTGTTGACTTTGAAAATGACCTGTAATGTTTTGAGCCATACCTCTCAAATGAAGCATTTTTTGGACATTCTTGTGAGACATGAAGTTGTAGAGAATTGAATTTCCTTCAAAACAAGAGGTGGTGGAAAAATTTCTGAGAAAGTATGAAGAAGTTATGATCAGTCAAAGTTCAGTTGACTTTTCATCTAGAAACCCTAATTTAGAAAGTTTGACTTTTGAGCAAATCTTGAGTTTTCTTGATGAGTCATGATCAACCCTTGATCAAATGATGAATGTAACTTCAAAATGAGGATGTTGACCAAAAAATTATGAAGTTTGACTGTATGTTGACCACAGTTGACTTTTTGTCCAATACAACTGATTTTCAACCATCTGAGCAATTGTCTGAGCAATCTTGACTTGTAAGGCTTGAAACTTGTCATGGAGAATCTTTGAAGCATATGAGGAGGCATGAAGACCATTGGAGATGTTGGGAGTCCATCTTGACCTGAGAATTGCCAAACCCTAGTTTGGGTTGATTGTCTAGGAAGGAGTTTGTCTGATCAACTCTTGAGGAATCCTTGAGTATGGATGTATGAAATATCTTGAGAGGATGGAGGGCAAATTTTGGGGTATGACACCCGGCAAGTCGAAAACCTGAAAAGGCGGCTTGGGCAAAAAAGGGTATCCCGGTAGACTGAAAACCCGAAAGGGCGGTCTAGGCAAAAGTTAGGGATTTAAGCATTTACTATGTCTCTTCCGATCACCGCTTGCACTACTATCAAGATTCAAGATTCAAATGGCGGATCGCCTACTCACTTTCTACTGACAGCAAGGAGATGAGATAGTTGAAATATATGAGTACTAGCATGGTTGGAACTTAACGAGATTGTTTCCGCATAGCTTTTTACTTTTCTTGTGTACAGACTACTTGGCCATACGCCACCTTCCAAATAAATGCAGATTCTTTCTTTACAATTTTCACTATTGTCGTTTGCAATAAGTCCAACGTTTGCTTTGAATGATTATATGCATTTGACAATAAGAATCTATTCACAAACATGCGAAAAGTGGACATACAAAAGTAGTTACTACAGGCTCTAGGAATTGAGATGACAACAAAGGTCACCAAAAACATTCCCCCGCAGAACATAATCTCCGCAGAGGTGTCGCTCACTAAACCTCCCCAAGCGGAGTATATGTTAATCCACAGCAATGAGTCCACTCAACGAGCAATGTTACATCGCCTCCAAGCAGTAACACTTCATCCCAAATGAGGTATTTATCATCGCAGAATATCTCTCAACAATTCCCCTTTCCTCCAGCAGCGGTATCCAGACTTGAGACTTGGTCAGATAGTGCACCGGAGAAAATCTACATCTTATATTCCCCAGTCAGAGATTCCAACGGGCCCCAACCCGGTCTCCCAAAGAACCATCAAACGCCTCCATGAGATCTACACTCAAAATCCCCAGTAGAGCGCCTCCTAATTTTTCCCAACAGGATCTACATACAAGATCCCCAACAGATTGCCTCCCAGACTCTCCCCAGCAAGGTCTATGCATGAGACCTCCAACAACGAGTTTCTCAATCTCTACCCTCCTCAATGGTATCTAGGCCCAAGACTTGGTCAGATAGTGCACCGGAGGAATCAAAGTTTCCTTTCTTCTCAGGGTTTCCGTCCCCAAATAGAAGTCAGAAATCTCCAAGCAGAACATCCGCATCTTCTTCAAGATGGATATATTTTGAAATACCACAACATCTATCATTCATACATTACTCATAAAGTCATAATTCATGCATATGTCATTCATATACGTTGTCATGCATCATACTTTGCATAAGACTAACAAATATTCTATCAAAGTTTCTCTTGTTTTCTCCAAAACAGGTGGAAATCACTTCTGACGCAAACAGGTCCAGGATTAAGCCCCGAATCTCGACGGGAAAACTATATGAAAGACCGCCCCTAGTTGTCCTCTGACGACTGGTCCAGGATTAAGCCCCGAATCTCGACGGGAAAACTATCTGAAAGACCGCCTAGTTGTCCTCCGACACCGTCCGTGATTAAGCCCCAATCTCGACAGAAAACTATCTCGAACGACGCCTCGTTGTCCTCCGACAACGGATCCAGGATTAATACCCGAAGCCAGACGGGAAACCCTATCCGAACGATCACAAGTTATCCTCCGATAACAGGCAGTGGATCAATACCCGATGCACAACAGGGACGATATCCACACTTTGCCAAATTACTATCCCCTAAGAGTAATCAGCACGAAGATCTATTATGACCCTCTCTTATTATCATAGAACTATAGAGTCTCGACACTGCTCGGATGGCATCTTAAGCCCATCTCCGACTACTTGTAAACATTTCTCCCTTTTGGAATGCTGCATATTTGGTTAAAAATCAATACAAACCAATAACTTCACTCAAAGATGAGCACAAAGTCTAACATACGACTCCTTCCGGATGGCATCTTAAGCCCATCTCCGTGCTCCTTCCAGAAACGTTTACAGAGCCTAGCGTACGGCTCACTCCCCAGCATCGACCCTTCCAGATGGCATCTTAAGCCCATCACCGTCAATTCTCATGTCAGCAACCTCGAGTCTAGCGTACGACTCATTCCCCAGCAAAATTTCCAACTTCTATAAATGGCATCTATAAGCCCATTCCCGCATCGTCAGCCAACAGCGAGTGCAAATTTTCAGGTGTACTCGAGTGTTCAATCATCTTCTACCTCCAGGTCACGAAGACAAAGTGTCAATCTAACCTTCCAAGACAAGAAGATTGAACAGGCACATCATACCCCAAAATTTGCCCTCCATCTTCTCAAGATATTTCATACATCCATACTCAAGGATTCCTCAAGAGTTGATCAGACAAACTCTCTCCTAGACAATCAACCCAAACTAGGGTTTGATATTCTCAGGTCAAGATGGACTTCCAACATCTCCAATGTTCATCATGCCTCCTCATATGCTTCAAAGGTTCTCCATGTCAAGTTTCAAGCCTCACAAGTCAAATTTCCTCAGACAATTGCTCAGATGGTTGAAAATCAGTTGTATTGGACAAAAAGTCAATTGTGGTCAACACACAGTCAAACTTCATAATTTTTGGTCAACATCCTCATTTTGAAGTCACATTCATCATTTGATCAAGGGTTGATCATGATTCATCAAGAAAATTCAAGATTTTCTCAAAAGTCAAACTTTCTAAATTAGGGTTTCTAGGTGAAAAGTCAACCAAACTTTGACTGATCATAACTTCTTCATACTTTATCAGAATTTTTTCCACCACCTCTTGTTTTGAAGGAAATTCAATTCTCCACAACTTCATGTCTCACAAGAATGTCCAAAAAATGCTTCATTTGAGAGGTATGGCCCAAAACATTACAGGTCATTTTCAAAGTCAACAAAAAGTCAACTTTTTGTTTTGAAGATATATTGAGCATGGAAACTCCAATTGAGATGAGACCAAAAAGGTTGGTTAGAGGACTCGCAGAGCTTTCCAAAAAGTCCAAGAACACTCAAAAATGTGGAAAATTGAGCAAGATACACCATTCACAAGTTGGGCAATTTTGAAGAAGTGCACAAAGAGAAATACTTCTAAAAATCAAAAAACTTTGCAAATGGGCTTACTTTTTCTTCATCCAAACTTATTCCTTACACCATTAGGAATATCCAAGCCCAATGCCACGAATTTTTATTTTATTTTTCTATTTAATTTGGAATTTATTCATTTAAATACAAATTAAATTTAAAAATAAAGTACAAAATCAAAATTAAATGCAAAATTGATTTTTCTTTCTTCCTTGAAGTCCAAGTAACTCAATAAAGCCAGCAAATTTCGAAATTTGGATTGATATGGTAAGATTGGATTGAAAATTGATCAAAATATGAAGATTTGATTTTGTACAAAAATCAAATTTGATTGGCATTGATTATTGATTAATTCTTTCCCAAAACAACTCTGAATCCTTCTACTATATATACATGATACGTACCACACGAATTAGGGTAGAGAATTTGGCTGGAGAAACCCTTATTGAAGCTCAAATAACCGTGCCTCTCAAGCAACTAGCAGCCATTGATCCAGTTTGTTTCAATTGGTTTTGAGGATCCAAACACGTTCCTTGACATTCCTGGAAGCATTCCAGACCTTTACATTGCCAAAAAGCATCAAGAATTGGAAAATCCGAAATCGGTTTGTTCAAGAAAATCTCAAAATCGTATTTCAATTATCATGCATTTTTAACTTGTTTTCTTGTTGTTTTTGTGATTAGTGATGAGTTTGCAAGCGATCTGGGCAAGTTAATCGTGTTTCCATGGCCTGAAACATAATATGCCATAACTAGGGTTTCTGAGCTCGATTTAGGGCTTTGCTTAAATGGAAAAATTGGACCATGAAGCTATCACCAATGAATTCGGAATGATGTCCCGAATCGAACCATGGCCTTAGAACTCATTTATATTATGTATGCTTGATTTTCAGTTTTGCCAAGGACATAGCGTCGAGCAATGGCCGACGCTAAAGTTTTCAAAAATTCAAATCGAGGACGATGAAGTTTGGCGCGGGTTTGAGGCATTCAGGGAGCGACGCGTGTTTACATCCCACTCGTTCTAGTTTCCAAACACGCTTGCACACTTGGCTCAGTTGGTTAAGGCGTGGACTGTGCATAGATGCTCTCCAAGGTCTTTGGTTCGATTCCTACCAGGACCACTTGTTTTCCAAACTTGCATCTTTTCATATTTTCTATTTTTATTTTATTTAATATTTTCATGTTATTTTAATTAGTTTCATAATTTTATTTCATGCATTAAAAATCACCAAAATATTTTTTCCTTTTGCATTTATTTTCTGAAAATGTTTATTTAATTTATAAAATTAAAAAAAATACTATTTTGCATGCATATTTATTTTTATTCATAATTTAGCATTAAAATCAATTTTAATTAGTTTTAAATTATTAAATGCATCTAAAAATCCCAAAAATTATTTTAGCATATTTATGTTATTTCCAAGATGTCATATTTTTCTCATTTGCATTTTACTAACATTTTCTCTTAATCGATTTCTCTCGATTTTCCGATTTCTCATCTTTTCGCAGTTATCCTTGACGATTTTTCTTTATCGCTTCTTTCTTTTCAATAATGTAACTGCCATGGGATGTAATAGTTTAAATTAGGTTTTTATTTTCCGTAAGTTTAAATTATGTATCCGCCTAAAGCCATGTAATAGCGTAGGACATTTATCTTTCCGCACTTTACCTTTCCGCATTTTAAATTTCGCACCCTATAAACCGCTAGTAATTAGGCGTGTATGGCAAGACTAAAATTGAACAATAGCCCACTAATTTTCAAGATAAAATATCGAATCAACACACTCTTTTCACACATGCACCCTTAGGGTAATTCTCTCGTTGCCTTTGCTAATTCAAAATGGTCATGTCCTCGAACGTAGAGGTATTCTAGCACCGCTGCTCACAAACAAATCATCATAGTCCTTCGATACAAAGATCATAGACCCACGATGTCGCCCGAATACATGATCTTGACCTCGATTGTCGCCACGAAAATGATGATAGTCCTTCGAATGTGCTAGGATACTTCCTACGAGTTGCTTTCTATGACCATCCGATGTCCTTCGAATGTCCCTTTTACATCCAACGAATAGGGTTACCTACCAACTAATGGTACGGATAGCACTATTCTAAAGGAACGTAAAACAACACGAAAACGACCAATGCTTTTCACACAGAAAGCACATTTTTTAAAGTGATCTAAGAGCAACTAAGAGCCCGTAGATAACTACGGATGGAAAGGGGTGCTAATACCTTCCCTTTTCATAACCTTCTCCCTTACTCAGAATCTACCGAAGGTCTTTTCCTGTTCTTTTCACCTTCCCTTAATTGGATAAAAGAAAAGTCAGTGGCGACTCTTGCTATCCGCACATTTGCGATACAAAAACACTACAAAGTCAGTTCACCGTGTTACAATGTGGCTGCAAAGAAATTTGCTGATAACAAGAAGAAGAACAGACCTGATAAATCCATGTCAAAGCAGATGTCACAACATAGAGCTCAACATCAAGATTAGAGAAACATGAAGAAAAAGTTTCAAAGATGGAGATGTCATTATTGTGGAAGGTTTGGACACATAAAGCCATTCTGCTATAGACTATATGGATATCCTAATCATATCCCTTATGTCAAGCCTAAGACCAACAAGGTACCATATACTCAACAGTGGAAGAAGAAGACTGCAGCCTTGATAGCTCACACCTCCCTTAGAGTTTCTTGCCAAGGAAGACTGGTACTTTGACAGTGGCTGCTCTAGGCATATGACTGGAATCAAGAATCTTCTAAATGAAGTCAGACCTCATACTACCAGTTATGTCACTTTTGGAGATGGAGCTAAATGAGAGATCAAAGGTGTTGGAAACTTGGACTGCCCTGGAGTTCCAAACCTAAATGAAGTATTGCTGGTAAAAGGTTTGACTGCCAATCTCATAAGTATCAGTCAACTGTGTGATCTGGGATTCAAGGTCAACTTTACCAAGTCTGAATGTCTTGTAACCAATGAAAAACAAGAAGTTGTAATGAGAGGAGTCAGATCAAAAGATAATTGTTACTTGTGGGAGTCTGAGAACACTAACCTGTCTTCTGTGTGTTCTACAGCCAAAGATGAAAAGGAGGTGAAACTGTGGCACCAAAAACTTGGTCATTTGCATCTTAGAGGGATGAAAAAGATCATATCCATGGAGGCTATCAGAGGGATTCTAAGAATTCATATTGATGAAGGGAGAGTCTGTGGTGAATGTCAGGTTGGAAAGCAAACCAGAATGTCACATCCAATGTCAAGACATCTGACCACCTCCAAGGTGCTGGAGCTGCTGCACATGGATCTGATGGGCCCTATGCAGGTTGAAAGCCTTGGTGGAAAAAGATATGCTTATGTTGTTGTGGATGACTTTTCCAGATTCACCTGGATAAACTTCATAAGGGAAAAATCTGATGTGTTTGATGTCTTTAAAGAATTATGCAAGAGACTTCAAAGAGAAAAGGAAGGATGCATTGTCAGAATTAGAAGTGATCATGGAAAGGAATTTGAGAATAGCAAGTTTGATGAATTCTGTTCCTCGGAAGGAATCAACCATGAGTTCTCCTCACCTATAACTCCTCTACAAAATGGAGTTGTGGAAAGGAAAAACAGGACTATACAAGAATCTGCCAGAGCAATGATTCATGCTAAGAAACTTCCTATTCATTTTTGGGCTGAAGCTATGAATACAGCCTACTATGTTCACAACAGGGTCACCTTGAGAAAGGGAACATCCTCCACACTCTATGAACTATTGAAAGGAAGAAAACCTACTGTGAAGTATTTCCATGTATTTGGTAGCAAATGCTATATTCTGACAGACCGTGAACAAAGGAGAAAGATGGATTCTAAAAGTGATGAAGGAATTTTTCTGGGATACTCTACAAACAGCAGAGCATATAGGGTATTCAACTCCGGGACCAAAGTTGTAACACCCGTTTTTAATTAATATTATATTATATTAATATTTTCGAATTACCGATCGATATTTATGTTGCGACGAGAATATTCATATTTATTAATATATCTATTAATTTATCTGGCGACGTTGTGTTCGGTCCGGGTTTTATTCCGTTCGGTTCGGTAAAATATTATTCGGATCCGATATTTAATTCCCCATAATTATTTTAATTGATTGAATTAACTATGTTAATAAATTAGGAGTGTGAGGATTAATTGGGAAGGATTGGGTTTACACCTTAGTTTATTAGTAAGGTTATCATAGAACCACTTTCCTCATTTTCTTTCCATCCAAACATTTCTCCTTGTTTTCCTTCCATTGCAAAACACAAAACCAAACATAGAACTTGGAAGCTAGTAAGAAAACAAGTTATAAAAACCATTTCCTTTCCTTTTCTTCCCATTTTTGGAAAACAAGCCAAACTTGGCCTTAGAGAGAGGAAGAGAGGGTTTTGGAAAGAAGAAGAAGAAGACAGGGAAGAAGAGCAAGAGAGGAAGCTTGAGGTTGAGCTTTGTAGAATCATCATGGATCATCCAACTAGAGGTAAGGGGTTTGATTCTCCATCTCATATTGTTAGGTTTTGATAGATATATTTTCTATTAGGGGGTGAAATTACTAGTTGATTTATAGGGTTTTGTTGGTTGATTGTTGGAATGGTTTAGAAGAGTTGGATTAGGAGTATGGTTTGTGGTTGTATTAGGTGCTAGCTTGTAGAATTAAGAGTATTGAAATGGGAAAGAAAACCATGGTAGAAGAATGAGAAAAACTCAAAAAGATGAAGTTTTCACGCAGGTCCATCAACACGGGCCGTGTTGATTAACACGGTCGTGTTTCCCTCTTGTATAGGAATTTTGGATAGTGCAGGCCAATCAACACGGGCAGTGTTGATCAACACCGGTACCCGTGTTGATTCACTGTCTTGAGTGATTTTTGCACGTTCTGATGGCTTTTCAACACGGGCCGTGTTGATGCACACGGGGGCCCGATTGAGTTCCGATTCTAATTTTTCGCATTTCCTTTGGGACCCAATTGAGTTCCGATTTTCCGATTTCGGTAAATTCGACGACGCAGCAAGTTGCTCCGAATTCAACAAAAATTGACGTGCTAGCTAAGTTTGACGTGTAGAACTGTCATACCCCAATTTTTGACCTAATATACCACCTTACATTTGCATCACTGCATCACTAACAGTTCAGAACAGAAGAAATCGGGTGTGGCTTCTACAAGTCAAAATCAGGGTTTCTTCAATTTTTCATCTGTTAAAGAGGTGATCAATTAGGGTTTGAGTTTTCACTCACCTTAAATGATCTATCTTAATCAAATCATCAACCTTTCATCTTCAGATATCCAACTTTTTCTCATGATCTATCAAGAATCGACCCATTAGGGTTTTTATCGAGGATAGGGAATCACTAATTTTCTGATCAATGGATGACTTTTTTTCCTGGAGATTGATCTTCATATCCTCAATGCAACATGTTGACCTAATTTTTCGATTCAAAACATCACAGAAGTTCACATTTTTCATCAGTCAATTTCTGGATCATCTGATGAAATTTCATCTGTACTGAAAAGTCAAACTTTGACTTTTGGTCAACTTTTTCAAGACAAAACTTTTTCAATCATCAAAATACTTCAAATGATCCATCATGATCATAAAAAATCAAGAAATTTGGAAAAGTCAACAAAAAGTCAAAATTTTCAAAACTTAGAAAATTTTTAAGTGTTAAAAATTTCTTGTTTTTTCCTACTTTCATGGCATTTTTTCACATAGTTCCATTTGGAATTAGAAAAAACTCAAAACATGAAAGTTGTAGCCCTTGCTACAAGATTTCCAAAATTTCCAAGAACTTGCAAAACCATTTTTTCTAGCTACACTTTTGATTTTGAAACATAAAGCTCCAAAAGCCATGATTTTCAAGTTCACACTTCAAAGTTATAAGTCATTTTTTGCAAAATCTCTTTCTAGAAGCCTTGTCACCAATTGGAGATAGGCTAGAGCTGATAAAAATCATATGAGAGGTAATTATGATGGAGATAAGATCAAGTTAAGTTTTAACCATGGTTAAAAGAACATTCCATTTGCATTTATGGCAAAAATGACTTTCTTGCCCTCTAAGGCAAGTTGCTCAAGTTCAAGCCAATCTTCTTCACTTACCATTATGATTTCTTGACCTATAAATAGAGGTCATGTTTTCAAATTGAAACTACACCAAAGCTATGCAAAACAAGCTTTCACTCTTCTTTCTTAAATTTCAAGTTACATAGTTCAAAAGTGAGGATTTTGCACTTTTGTAAATCTTGTGAAAAACTGTGAGAAATTTGGTGTCTAACATGTTCTAAACTCTAATTATAACTTGTTTGAAACTTAAAACCAACTCAAGAACAACTAAAACTCAGAATTGCTTCTCAAATTTCCAAACTTGCAAAAACTGCCTTAACATTCAAACTGTTAATTGGCTCGAGCTAGTCTTGATTTTATCATTTGAACATCATCAATACACTTCATATGAATGATACAAGTCATCATCCCTGACCTGTAACACCTCTAACCACGAATTCAAAGTTTACTTCAAGCATATGCAGGTGGACTTGGGTAGAGAGTTACAGACCATTTCAGAGTGTGCATAGTGATCAAACACCTTCCATAAGGTTCACTGGTGCTCCAACAATCCTCAAACATCAACTGGAAACACTCCTTCGAAGAATCAAAGTCCATCTTCAAGAGGTAAGAACTCAAACTTTGAACTTCATATTTTCTAACTTCCAGTTCAAAAATGGCTTGGCCGTTTTGTTTCTGCACCCTCACTGATTGATAACCCTTAATCAATTGCTTAATTCCATAGCCATACACGATTTCACTTTGAATTTTCAGAATTAGGGTTCTTCGTGTTTCTGGGAAATTTAATCATCTAAAACTAAAAATAAATGGAATTAATCACCACCATCATGTTCCTGGTTAAATTTCGTTCAAGTTTGATGTTTACATCATTCATTTTCATTGAGAAATGAAGAACCTGGGATTGATAAGGATTGAGGAAGAAGAAGAACGAGTTCGCGCGTGTTCTTGTTGATTTTTCAAATTTAAAAATTTCGTTTATAATATAATAACATGGAATGGCATAAATGAACGGATGTATTGCCGCCCCAGCGGTTGCCAGCTCACCTTTAAGTCACTTGCCTTGCCTTGCCCAATGGACCCGGGTTCGAATCCCCTTGGGACCATTTTGTCAAAAAATTTTGCTTCCTCTTCACATTTTTTTTCAAACTTTAACACTTTCAAAACCCAATCAAAACTCCTCATTTTGAGGTGATTTTTTGCACACTTATCATTTAACGTGTCTATTTTATGATGATGTCAAAAAAATCCAAAAATATTCTCTTTTAATTATATTTTCATCGAGCCGAAAACGAGACGTTTTAAGAACTTTTCAAGTACTTTTCAATGATGTTTTTTTTCAAACTTTTGAAGCTCAAATATTTTCCAAACTTCTTAAGGGTATATTTCACCTTTCAAAAACACTTTCAAGATCTTTTCAAAACTTTTCAACAAACTTACACTCTTTTTTCCATGATCGACCCGATTTGAAGATAAAACCGAACTCGTTTTTCCTCGAACTTCTTAATCGATCATGGGCCTCCCTCACGGTGTAAGTCCCAATTCTTTTTATGTACATAATTATTTCCTTGTACATATCCAATTCTTTTATGTACATACCAATTTTTGCTTGTACATAATACAGATACCTTCGTAAATATTCAAGTATAGCAAACTTTCGTTCGTCTATTCGCTTGTTTATACACCATTTCCATTGGTATTAAGAGGAGCATTATTCCCGGTGAAACTGCTTTTAAACCAGTGGGCCTCCCTTACGGTGTAAGTCCCAACCCTCCTATGTACATACATATTTCCTTGTACATAAATACTCATTCGTGTACATATTCACTCCCTTGTACATAACCAAACTCTTGTAAATAAACTTTACACATTTGTTTATATTTCCTTCATAAACTCTTGTAAATAAACTTTACACACTTGTTTATATTTCCTTCATAAACTCCTGTGAATAAACTTCATACACTTGTTTATATAATTGTCTAGTTATAACATAACAACTAGTCTAACAATTAAGTTCCCCGCGGAGTTAGCCTCCTCTTGGGCTTTGTATAAGGTAACTCATTTCATCTGAGTTCAGCCTCCTCTTAGGCTTCATATAAGAAAACTCATTCATATGTGTTTAGCCTCCGCTTAGGCTTCATATAAGACAACACTCCCCCGCTGAGTTAGCCTCCTCTTGGGCTTCATTCAAAAGAACTCCTCTTTGAGTTTAGCCTTCTCTTGGGCATCAAACAAGAAAAAGACCAGGAAATCTCTTAACAGCCTCCTATTGGGCTTCCAATACAAAGAATCACCCGCGCTAGGATAGAACCCTGAGAGTATGATTTCCTGGTGAAATCGCTCTTGAAATCCTAAGAGGATGGTTTCCCGGTGAAACCACTCTTAAAGCCAAAGCCAGCCATACCCTATAGCTTCCTCTTGAGCTTCATACAAGGACCCTCGATGACCCTCGAAATTCCTCCTCTTGGGCTTTCAATACAAGGACCCATGGGCGTCTTAAAAGCATCCCTCTAATCCAATCAATTTCTCCTCGAGATTTAGAAATCTATCATCTCTATGGAAGAAATATCTCATCTATCACATCACATACAATCAAAACTTTTCAAACTCTTTTCAAACAAAAACATCTCTTAATCGTAAGTGGTAACGCTTGTACACTCAAGCAAAACACCCAATGCTTACAATTAAAGGATTCAATCATTTTTCAAACATCTTTCTTAAACTCGTAAATGGTAACGCTTGTACACTCAAGCAAAACACCTATAACTTACGATGAAAGATTTCAATCAATCAACCTTTCAAAATGTATGTGATGAAATAGATTAGATACATTTTTCATTAAGATGACATTTGCCTTTGTCTCTTAATAACATCCCGTTGCTTCCACTAGCATAAGTAGGAACTACGATTGCTCTGACTTTCTCAACATCCTTTTGAGAATACGTAGGCACAAGGTCTCATCCTTGACGAGCAAATTTCTTTCTCCCTCAAACCAAATAAACCATAGATCCCTTTAGATCCGAGCTACAAATTCTCTGATTTCCATTAAGGGATTTGTATGCAGAAGATCCCAATGATCTTTGCAAGCACAATAATAACAAAACCTAGGATCCCACATAATCTACCCTTCTTAAAATCCAAAGGAGAAACTTTCTCAATCATAGAAATAACAATTAAAACACACAAACATATCAAACATATTCATATATAAAGCTATAGATAACTATATATATTTAGGGTGCTCCATCTATTCCCTTTCTATAACAAACCCCCTTGCCCGGAATCTCCCCAATGCGTTACGTCTAGTTCGCGCTAGTCGTAATGCATATCAAATCAATTGAGGGTATTACAGCTTTCCCCTTTTTCATAATCATTTTTCTTGTGTTGGAAATAATAAAGCTTGATGCTCGCGGCATCTTTATAAACAAATCAAAAGAGTAAATCGTTTCGAGCCAGAGAATCCGAATTCAGATTCGATTCCATTGCGCGTCACTTTTTAACATGAACAGAAAAAATGGCGACTCTGCTGGGGAGTACGCTAAACATTGATTTTCAAAAAACGTGACTCTGCTCAAGAGCACCAAGCTTTTTTTGTTTTCAAAAAGAAAAAAAGGGGTTAAGCTTTCACATGTGCATATGTTTGTTTTTCTTTATTGTGTTTTTTTCGCGATTTCATCTGATGGAAAGAAATCCTAACCTGGATTTAAGAAACATTCTAAGATATAGGTGGGGGTATAGTCCTATTAACTTGTGGGAAGTTTCATTACTTACTGAGTTAATTTGAGATCCCTCTCTCAGTGGAGGTTGTCTTGGGAGTATTTGTGTTTAGCAAGTATTTGCGAAGACATTTTGCTTTCGAGAGAACTTACCAAGCTGAGTGGCTGTAGAACACATAACCCATCCTGGCCATTTAGGATGTAGTGCCGAAATTATTCAGGCGTAAGCTTAGAATAATTGTCATGCGAGACTACGATCAGGCGAGTTTTTCTTGAAAAATATTATTGGACTTCGAGTATTCAACAAATCCGATAATATTTCAAAGAGAAGCGTTGAACCTGAATTATCAGTAGAACCCGTTTCACAGATGAATAAGCCCTTAGAACTTACCCACGTTTGGTTCTTATTGTTGGCCTCATGCTCGTGACTTCAAACGCTTGAACGTGTGTATAACCACTAACCATGTTTGTAGCATTCATGCATTCATTCAAAAACTTCATTTCTCTTCCCATTTCGAAAGAATTTAGAGATTTTTCTTTGTAAATATTTTAGGTTAGAGTGATGGACGTCAGAGGAAGATTCACCAAGAAATACAGTTTTAGGATTCCTGATGTAGGAAAGTTAAAAGAGTTAGCATCCTTGGTAGAAGATCCCTCGGATTTCATAAAATGCTATGGAACTCTTTTAACTGTCCTGAACACTAACATTGATGAGGGACTTCTCAAAACTTTCATTCAGTTCTACGATCCAGTCTATCGTTGTTTCACTTTCCTTGACTATCAGTTGATGCCTACTTTGGAAGAGTACGCACACATCCTAGGTATCTCAGTATCAGATAAGGTTCCCTTTAATGGTTTGGAATCCATTCCTAAGTCACCAGTCATTGCAACAATGACTCACTTATAGAAATCTGAGATAGACAAAAACCTAACTACCAAAGGAAAACTCTTAGGACTAACTTCAAAGTTCCTAATGGAGAAGGCTCTTAAATTCTCTGAAGCCGGTAGTATGGTAGCCTTTGAAGCTATTTTAGCTTTACTCATCTATGGATTGGTGTTGTTTCCCAACGTCCCAAGCTTCGTTGATATCAATGCCATAAGGATCTTTCTGATTGGAAATCCTGTTCCCACTTTGCTTGGTGACACGTATTTCTTCATTCATCATAGGAATCGTCAAGGAGATGGAACTATTGTGTGTTGTTGTGTACCTCTATTTTTCAAATGGATTGTCTCACACTTGCCTAAATCTCCTATCTTCCGTGAAAACAAAGACGATTGGCATTGGTCTCGAAGTCTCATGTCTCTTACAAACGACGATATCCATTGGTATACCTTGGCAGACAATGAGATGGAAATCATTGAAAGTTGTGGAGAATTTGCCAATGTACCTCTCATCGGTACAAAAGGAGGAATCAACTACAACCCATTCTTGGCGAGACGTCAACTCGGGTATGCAAACTCTAGTAAACCTCTTGGTTTTACAGTAGAAAGCTACTTCTATCATGAAGGGGAAGATTCTCAAGGTTTGAAAGCCAGAATGATCAGAGCTTGGCATCACATCCGAAGGAAGGAAAAGGGTAATGCAAGAAATTGCGTAGCCATGGAAATCTACACTTCTTGGGTGAAGAAAAGAGCAAAGGAGTTCCAAATGCCTTATGCTTATGAAGAACCCATGTTCTCAGCAGCGTCCAAATCAACAATTTTTCCCATCGAAACTATGGGAGAATACCAAGAAGCTTTGGCCAAGATGAGACTTGAGAAAGAGGCTTTGGAAGACAAGTTCTTTAAGACTGACCTCGAAAATGAGAAGATTAAGAAGCAGGTCAAAGATCATGAAAAGACGCTCTATTTCCAAGATGAATGGCTCATGGAGAAAGATGAGAAGATTCGTTAGAAAGATAACGCGATCAAAAGATACATCAAAGAAAGAAAAAGGAAGCTTGAGGAGATGACAACCAGCGATCCTGCTCCTGACGAGTGGAAGAAAGTCATCAGCAAGCTAAAAGTCGAGAAAGCTGAACTGAAAGCTCACTATGGGAAGGAAATCCTGAAGTTGAAGCTACATCAAGCCTTTGAATCTTCTTCCGACGAGGACGATTAATTAGTTTAGCTTTAGCTTTATCATTTATTTTATCGTTGTAAGAGCTATGCTCAAAAACAAATAAAATTGTTGTAATCTTCTTTCAATAATCAATAAAAATAAGCGTTTTCCATCCAAATATTTGCCAGAAATTTCTATTTTAGCGTAAATTCTTTGGAAATTATTTTCTCTTTGCATTCATAATCATGCATCATACTTTGCATATCGAGTTTATTGTTTAGAGTCTTATCTTTCGGAATTTTTTCCAGAAAGGGAAAGATCGCCAAGTTGTCGCGTCTTAGAGTTTCTCGACCGCGTCCAGAGCCAACTCGTACATACAATACTCGTTCAAAAAGAAGGAAAATAATGGAGGGTTTTGAGCAAGAAAATGTTGAGCTTCGTAGCACAGTGACAACACTACAAGAAGAGGTGGAAAGACTCACTTCTTTGGTAAGTTCATTGGCAACTACGCAAAGTCAACAAGCAACATTGAGCAGTCAAAATCAAGCGGCAATTTCAGAGATCACTACTACTCCAGTTTCAACTGTTGCAGCCAGTAGTCCACTCTTCAGTATGCCAGAAGGTTATCCATGGGGAATGCCGTTCAATTTCGGCATCGGATTTCGTCAACCTACTTCTCAGGTATAAACAACCACGTTTGAGGTTCCTACTTTACAGAACTCAACATTTACTCCGCAGCATGGAGTAACCTTTCCGCAAGTCACTATGACGGTTTCTCCACCGATCATGACCAACTCAACTTTTGTAGTTCACGCTACTGCGGACGAAGAAGTCTACCATAATCCAGGCGACAACACGAATCCTCGTGGCCAGATGGAGAATCTCCAGGAACAATTCCATAAGATGCAGCTTGAGATCAAAACAATCCTTGGAAAGAAATTGTTTGGGAAAAATGCCCACGATCTATGCTTAGTTCCCCGCGTAAGGATACCCGCTAAGTTCAAAGTCCCTGACTTTGAAAAGTATAAAGGAAATTCCTGCCCGCAGAGTCATCTTACGATGTACGCTAGGAAAATGTCTACGTACAATGACAATCACCAATTGCTAATTCACTATTTCCAAGACAGTCTCACCGATGCCACACTGAAGTGGTACATGGGACTAGATAGTGAAAATATCCAGACATTCAATGACCTAGGCGAAGCCTTTGTCCAACAGTACAAATTCAACTTGGACATGGCTCCAGATCGGGATCAACTCCGCTCCATGTCTCAGAAGGAAAAAGAGACATTCAAAGAATACGCCCAACGTTGGAGGGAAATTGCTGCCCAAGTCAACCCACCGTTAGAAGAGAAAGAAATGACCAAGGTTTTCTTAAACACTCTTGGCCCATTTTATTACGAACGCATGATCGCCAACGCTCCCGGAGATTTCACTGAGATGGTAAGCATGGGAATGCGACTAGAAGAAGGAGTTCGAACAGGACGCCTAGTTAAAGAGAGTGGATCTTCCAGTGGAACCAAGAGGGTTGGAACCGGTTTTCCAAAGAAAAAGGAACATGACATAGGAATGGTATCCCGAGGGAAACCAAGGAAAATGTCAGTCAACAACAACAGGTAGCTACCATAGCGCCAATTGTTAATACAAGTTCAAATACAGGAATTGCTCTGCAGTTCCAGCAAACTCAACAGCCTCGACAATAGGCTCAGCAATACAACAATCAGAACCGTGCGCCCCGGGTCTCGCAGTTTGATCCAATTCCAATGACGTACACAGAACTATATCCTGCATTAATAGAAAGGAATCTTGTACAAACAAGGTCACCACCTCCGGTGCCGGACAAATTACCATGATGGTACAAAGCAGACATGTCTTGCCCTTTTCATCAAGGGGCACCGGGTCATGATCTCGAACATTATATAGCACTAAAAGCTGAAGTACAAAGGTTAGTGAGGGCTAATCTTCTCTCCTTCAGGAATGCAAATCCAAACGTGCAAGCAAATCCACTTCCCAATCATAGTGGACATACCGTGAATTTGATACTAAGGAATACAGATCGGTATCTTGTCACAGATGTGAATATGATAAGAGAAAGTTTGGTACAGCTCTATGATACATACAGTACAATGGGCGCTTTCACTAAACATGACTACACAGCTTGCAGAATCTACTTCAAGGATTTTCGAGGATGTCCAACCGTAAGAGCAGACATTCAACGGTTAATAGACATTGGTGATATTCAGATCTTCAGGAACATAAACGACTATGATGTGAATATGGTAGGGAATTTTCCGCATGAGCTTTTAGTCTCAGATATCAACTCGGAAATTCCCGAAGTAAACGTCATTATCCCATGTTTCAACGTACCCAAGTGTGTGGAAGTTGAATATAACGGTCCAAAAGTTCCAGAATCTCCTTTGGTGATCTGTTTACCTGGTCCTGTTCCGTACAGTTCTAACAAAGCAATTCCCTATCAATACAGTGCAACTATGATAGAAGATGGGAAGGAGAAACCCATGCCAACTCTTTCAACTGATGTTAACATAACTGAAATTGGACGAGTAACGCGACGTGGACGTGTACATACTCTGTTGCCCCCAAAACAACCCGTTATTCCCGCTGTTGGACAAAAACCAGTTAATACACCTCCCGAAAATCCCATGGGGATTCCCATTGGTAATCCAAACATAAACGTTGGTCCGTGTGATAGAACCAACGTCAACTCAGATTTCGATGAGATTTTGAAGCTAATCAAGAAAAGTGAGTACAGAGTTGTGGATCAGCTCATGCAGACTCCTTCTAAAATTTCAATACTGTTCTCTACTTCTGAATTCCGAAGCCCACGGAGAAGCTTTGATGAAAGTGCTAGATCAAGCTTACGTAGATCACGACGTGACTACAGATCAATTTGGTGGAATTGTAGGCAATATAACAGCTTGCAACAGTTTAAGCTTCAGTGATGAAGAACTCCCAGAAGAAGGAAAAGATCATAATCTGGCTCTACATATCTCAATGATTTGCCAATCAGACTCTCTGTCCAACGTGCTAGTGGATACCGGTTCATCCTTAAATGTAATGCCAAAAACGACTTTAGCTCGTTTATCTTACAAAGGAACGCCGATGAAATTCAACGATATAGTGGTAAGAGCCTTTGATGGGTCAAGGAAATCTGTTATTGGGGAAATCGACCTTCCAATGACGATTGGTCCGCATACATTCCAAATTACCTTCCAGGTCATGGACGTGCCAGCTGTTTACAGTTGTTTGCTAGGAAGACCATGGATACACGAAGCAGGAGCTGTGACATCCACTCTCCATCAAAAGCTAAAATTCACAGCAAATGGGAAGCTAGTAACCATCATCGGTGAACAAGCTTTACTAGTAAGCCATTTATCCAGCTTTTCTTTCATCACAGCCAACGACGTTGAAGGGACACAGTTCCAAGGACTGTCGTTAGGAGATGAATCTACAAGCAAAAGTAGATCGTCTATCTCCTCTTACAAAGAAGCAGCGCAGATAGTAAAAGATGGTAATACTGCAGGTTGGGGACAAGTAATAAAACCTGTCAACAACGAGACAAAGGCCGGGCTCGGATTTGCTCCAGTATTTCCTAAAGACAATCAAAGGGATGAAGCTCTTCGCCCAATCAGAGAAGTATTCCACAGTGGGGTTTTCTTAAACCCTGTTCTTCAAGAGGTTAACGTTCTTACCGATGAAGGTGATGAAGACGATCTCTCCAGATCTGAAGAGTGGAGCACTTATCTTACTAGCCCTAAATATGTGTCTCAGGAAGAATCGTACGCGCCATTCTATCCTCCGACTGATCAATTCAAAGGCATGTCCCTACAAAAGAATGAAAATTCACCTATCCCTTCTGAAGTTTGGGATACCTTGGGGGAACCAATTGGAAAGTTTGACTACATGGTGAAATACACTGCACCTGAAAGCTCAAAAATCAGAATTGAAGACATCCAGCCCACTGGATGGGACGATCCTTTTGAGTATCCTAGTCAACCAGAAGAGTTGTACACATCTTCGCAATCTCATCATCAGATTGAGGTTCCAAATAAAGATCTCTGCTTTAACGCACCTGTGGAGTTTGTTAAAATAGATCTTAACTATCACTACATCAACGTGATTACTGAAGATCAGGGATACGATTCTGGAAACGAATTGGAAAGCGTTGCAGACAATGAGTCTCTTCACTCAGAAGATTGGAAAGAACATCCCCAGAATTCAACACGAATGCCAATGGAAAGTACATATGCTGTGTTCCATGCTCCTCGATCTGTCCATCAAGCAGAAGAAGATCGCTTCAGCAGCACAAAAGGCAAGGTCAAACATCCAGAGTCTTCAAGGCCTGTTCGACCAACGACCAAAGTCTATTCAAGAACTAAGCCAAGGGGAAAACTACCAGAGTATCTTGACATCCAAGGAGTTCGCTACTATTGGAAGCCTGTTGAAGTTCGGACTAATGTTCATAGTTCTAAGTAGTTTATTTTGCTTTTGTTTTGAACTTTCGCCTTGCCCAAAGCGAAGAGATGTTTTATAGGGTTTAGCTTTTAAATAATTTCTCTTTGTCTTGCCCAAGACAAAAGAGTTTGTATTTTAGGGCCCTGTTTCATATGGTGAATCATAAATAAAAGTGTTGTCTTGATTCCACATGTTGTGTTTATTTTTCATTTTTTACCCTTTTCTTGGAAATGATAATCCTAAAAAACACAATAAAAATCTTCAAAAAAAATATAATAATAATCTGCATACACTTTCACATTAACTTTTCTAAAAAAATGATGATGATAAAAAAGGAAGAGTTAATTAATCAAACATAAATCAAATATGCATATTAGCAGATGGACAAATCCATTGTGTTAGTGTTTTAAGTTGGCATCAATTTTGGTAAAACTAGACTTTAGCAATGTCATGATAGATGTCATGACATTCAGAGATTGAAGATAAATCCTACCTGCTAAGGATGTTAAAAGACAGTGAACCGAAGCTAAAGTCGGCTGGAAATTCAGCACGATGTCATATGATGTTATGACATTCGTGACATTCTGCTCGAACTGCTTTTTCCCGAGATTTTTCGAAGTTTGTTGAGTGCTAAATATTGTTTTTCCGTTATTAGAAAGCATGCTCACGTGGCAAGGTTAATCTTAATTAAACCTAAATTGGTTGTTGAAAAGACCATGTTTTTAGGATTAAATTAAGTGAACCCTAGCTATCTTTATGGAAGCCCAAAACTCAAGTTTCAAGACCGCTTCTATAAAAGGAATTCAACCTTACAACTGTGGCGCCTTTAAATGTATTGAAGAGATAGCTTGTTTTTGTGTAATCGTTAGGATTAGTACAGTTGGTTTTTGTAATTCTAGTTTCTTCTTGTGAGCCAAGCAACTATCAATTGATAAGTGCATTGGACTAGGATTTGTTTGTAAGGGTAGTTTATCACTCAAAGCTTTAAAGCACGAGTGTTTGTCTCTTGATTGAAAGCTTTGCGAGATCAAGATAGTTTATTGAAGTGTGTCTTCACAATTCAATTAGTCAATAGGTTGATATCACCGTGATGAGGGGAGTGAGTAGGTACTCGCATCTAAGTAGGACTTAGGTTGAAGTTGCATTGGGTAGTTTTAAGTGAAGGAGATAACCGTGGTTTATTCTAATTAATTCTACTAATAGTGAATTTCCTCCCTGGCTTGGTAGCCCCCAGATGTAGGTGTAGTTAGACACTGAACTGGGTAAACAACTTATTGTGTTCTTTACTGTTATTTATATTACTATGTAAATTGTTAACAGAGTGTCAGATAGTGTGTCATAACATTCTCTGTGACATCACGTATCTGCTGCGAGGAATTTCATTTGGCATCAAAGCAAGCACCCTGCTTGTTATTTCTGGGTGAGATCTAGGGATAATAGTTTCTGGCGTAATGGATAAAGAAGGAGGATTTGGAGGAAGACCACCTATTCTGGATGGGTCTAATTATGATTACTGGAAGCCTCGTATGGTTGCCTTCTTAAGATCAGTGGACATTAAAGCTTGGAGAGCTGCTGACAAAGGATGGAAACATCCCACCAAGCTTGAGAAAGATGGGACTACTGTCTTGAAACCTGAGGAGGAATGGAGCAAAGAGGAAGAAGAGCTAGCTCTAGGGAACTCTAAAGCATTGAATGCCCTATTCAATGGCATTGACAGAAATATCTTCAGACTGGTTCATCAATGTGAGCTGGCCAAGGATGTTTGGGACACTCTCAGAACTACTCATGAGGGGACATCCAAGGTGAAGATGTCAATACTTCAGATGCTCACTACCAAATTTGAGAATTTGAAGATGAAGGAAGATGAGACTATTCATGAATTTCACATGAATATTTTGAAATTGCCAATGCCTCGTGAGCACTTGGTGAAAAGATGTCAAGAGAAGTCGTGAGAAAGGTTCTCGATCCTTGCTCAAGAGATTTGCAATGAAAGTCACTGCAATAGAGGAGGCTCAAGACATCATCACCTTGAAGGTTGAAGAACTTATTGGATCCCTTATGACTTTTGAGATGGGAATCAGTGAAACTGTTGACAAGAAAACAAGAGCATAGCACTTGTATCCAACATCAAGAGGATGCAAGGTGGAAGATGAAGAGAAGATATCCAAGCTATAGCCATGCTTGGAAGATAGTTCAACCGATCGTGAGGGTTGATCCAAAGTCAAGATCAAATGTCAAGGACATTCCATCGATATTAGCAAATCTTATGACCAAAGAAGATCCAAGTCGAGGAAAAAGGAAGTCAACGCAGAGAATCCAATGTCATGGATGTGAAGGATTTGGAAAAGTTGAATGTCCTACCTTTCTTAAGAAACAAAAGAGAGGAATGAATGTTACTTGGTCCGATGGTGAATCAAGTAGTGATTCAAGAGGAATCATCCAAACTTGTCACCGCATCTTCCGAAAGTGGCAACCCGATAATGACTCTAGTGATGAGGAAGTGACCTTTGAAGAACTTCGATACTTACAAGAAACCGTATCGAAGTAGTGAAGTATGTCACAAAATGAAAAATGTAAAAGTCGATTGAGAAGTTGGAGGTAAATGTGAAGTCGAAAGTGAGAAGAAGGAAAATACAATCACTATAAGTCATCTCAACAAGGAGATTATAGTGTTGAATTCCAAGCTTGATCATATGACTAAGTCTCCAAGATGTTGACAAATGGGACTGATAAACTGGAAGAAATTCTTCAGCTTGGACAAAATGCTGGAAATAAGCGTGGTCTAGGATATGTGGCTGAAAAGGAACCTGTTAGTGAGAAGAAAAAGAAGAGGCATGGGAAACCAAAGCCAGAGCAGATGTCACAACAGAAACAGAAATGTTCCCTGGGGCATGTAGATGCAAAGAAATTTTGATAACAGAAGAAGACAGACCTAATAGGCCAATGTCAAAGCAGATGTTACAACATTGGGGTCAACATCAGGATCAGAGAAACATGAATAAGAATTTTCAAAGATGGAGATGTCACCATTGTGCAAGGTTTGGACACATAAAACCCTTCTGCTATAAGTTACATGGGTACCCTAATCAGACTCCTATGTTAAGCCTAAGAACATCAAAGTACCCTACACTCAAAAGTGGAAGAAGAGGATCGAAGATTGATAGCACACACCTCTCTTAGAGTGTCCGCCAAGGAAGATTGGTACTTTGACAAGGTGTTCCAAGCATATGACCGTATAAAAACCCATCAATAATGTCAAACCTCACTCTACCACTTTGTTACTTTTGGGGATGGAGCTAAAGGAGAAATCAAGGTGTTGGAAACTTGACCGCTCGAGTTCCAAATCTAAATGGAGTGTTTGGTAAAGGCTTGATCGCTAACCTCATAAGCATAAGTCACTATGTGATATGGGATATCAAGTCAACTTCACCAGTCCGAATGTCTTGTAATCAATGATAAACAAGAAGTAGTTATGAGGAGCCGATCAAAGGACAACTTCTACATGTGGGAATCGAGAACACCAACCTCTCTTCTCGTGTGCTCTATGACAAGGATGAAAAGGAGGTAAAGCTATGGCATCAAAAACTTGGACATCTGCATCTCGAGGAATGAAAAGATCATCACTATGGAGGCTGTCAGAGGGATACAAAAACTCCATATTGATGAAGAAAGAGTCTGTGGTGAATGTCAGGTTGGAAAGCAAACCAGAATGTCACACCCAATGTCTAGACATCGACCACTTCAGAGTGCTAGAGCCGCTACACATGGATTTGATGGGGCCTATGCAGTTGAAAGCCTTGGTGGAAAAGATATGCCTATGTTGTTGTGGATGACTTCTCCAGATTTACCTGGATAAACTTCATCAAGGAAAAATCTGATGTGTTTGATGTCTTTAAGGAGTTATGCAAAAGACTTCAAAGAGAGAAGGAAAGTTGTATTGTCAGAATTAGAAGTGATCATAGAAAGGAGTTTGAGAACAACAAATTTGATGAATTCTGCTCCTCAAAGGGAATTAATCATGAGTTTTCTTCTCCTATAACACCTCAACAAAATGGGGTGGTGGAAAGAAAGAATAGGACTATACAGGAATCTTCCAGAGCAATGATTCATGCTAAGAAACTTCCTATTCATTTTGGGTGAAGCTATGAATACAATTTTGCTATGTTCACAAGTGGTCACCCTAAGAAAGGGATCTTCCTCCACCCTGTATGAACTATGGAAGGGAATAAAACCAACTGTGAAATATTTCCATGTATTTGGCAGCAAATGCTATATTCTGACAGATCGTGATCAAAGGAGAAAAATGGATTCTAAGAGTGATGAAGGCATTTTTCTGGGATACTCCACTAACAGCAGAGCATATAGGGTATTCAACTCTAGAACCCAGGTTATGATGGAGTCTATTAATGTCATTGTTGATGATCATCATCAGGAACACAATGTCCCATATGATGTTGAGACATGGTTTGAGACATCACCTCAAGTACCTGATAAGGAAGATGTACCTGATCCTTCTCCTCCAAAATATGAACCAGAGGAAGTCAACAAAGATCCTTCCATCAGAATTCAGAAAGATCATCCAAAGTATCTCATCATTGGGGACCCAACCAAAGGTGTCGTTACAAGATCCAGAGAAACTGTCTCAAACTCTTGCTTTGTGTCAAAAATAGAGCCAAAAAAATGTCAAAGAAGCTCTAAGTGACGAATTCTGGATTGGAGCAATGCAAGATGAATTGAACCAATTCAAGCAACATGAAGTATGGGAATTAGTTCCTAGACCAGAAGGAACCAACACCATTGGCACAAAATGGATCTACAAGAACAAGTTTGATGCAGAAGGGACTGTCACCAGAAATAAAGCTAGACTTGTTGCTCAGGGTTACACTCAGGTTGAGGGGATTGACTTTGATAAGACTTTTGCACCAATGGCTAGACTGGAATCAATCAGGCTTCTTCTAGGGGTTGCTTGCATTCTGAAATTCAAACTATTTCAGATGGATGTGAAAAGTGCCTTCCTAAATGGCTACTTAAATGAGGAAGTATATGTAGAACAGCCTAAAGGATTTGTGGATCCAAGTTTCCGATCATGTCTACAAATTAAGGAAAGCCCTATATGGACTAAAGCAAGCTCCTAGGGCCGGTATGAAAGGCTAACCAAGTTCCTTAGCATAAAGGCTACGTAAAAGGAGGCTGGATAAAACTCTCTTTGTCAAGAATGAAGGAGGAAAGATAATGGTGGCTCAAATTTATGTGGATGACATAGTATTTGGTGGAATGTCAGATTCAATGGTAAAACACTTTGCCAATCAAATGCAAGCTGAGTTTGAAATGAGTCTTATGGGAGAGTTGACCTACTTTCTTGGACTGCAAGTCACACAGATGGAAGACTCAACATTCCTTTCACAAAGCAAATATGCAAGGAATATTGTCAAAAAGTTTGGAATGGAGAATGCCAGCCATAAAAGGACTCCTGCTCCCACGCATTTGAAGTTGTCCAAGGACACAAGTGGTGAAAAGGTTGATCAAAGTTTATATAGAAGCATGATAGGAAGCTTGCTATACCTAACCAAGACGACATTGCATTTTTGTTGGAGTATGTGCAAGATACGAAGTGAACCTAAAGTAAGTCACATTAACGGTGAAAAGAATCAAGTATGTGAGTGGAACTTGCAACTATGGTATCTCTATTCCCATGGATGTGAACCAATTTTGTGTTATTGTGATGCCGATGGCCGGTAGTGCTGATGATGAAAAAGTACTTGAGGATGCTTCTTCTTTGGAAACAATCTTGTTTCTTGGTTCAGCAAAAAGCAAAACTGTGTGTCCTTATCCATGGAATACATAGCGGTGTAGCTTGTTCTCAAATGGTCTCGATGAAACAGATCTTCGAGTACAATGTCACACAGATGTCATGACATTGTCTTAAGTGCTATTAATATATCAAAGAATCCTATACAACACAGAGGACTAAGCACATAGACATTAGACATCACTTCATCGAGACCTTGTGGAGGAGAAAGTGATTAAATTGGATCATGTAGTCACGTAACTTCAAGGCCGACATTTTTACCAAGGCTCTTGATGCTAGTCAATTTGAAAATTTAAGGAGCAAACTGGGTATTTGTCAGTATGAGGAATTGTAGCAATTAAGATTGCTTCCAAGAAAGGGAAGAGACCATTTATTAATTATAAGTGGGTCATTTGATTATTTCCCTCCTATTTTTATAAGGTTCAAGAATGTGAAAAGACTCCTCCATATAATAGCCTTTTCATTTGAAAGTATCATATCTTCTCCATCCAAAAGATACTCTCAACCGCTTCGTCATTCTTGGTCTCTGATTCTCAACTTTTCTCAGCAAAACATGTCTTCCTCATCCTCTTCATCCCAAGACTCTGACTGTTCATCTCCCACCATGGCTGAGATTAGGGCAATCGCTGCAGCCATGAATGTTGAACCTGTGAAGGTCTCTCCTCAGCGTTCAATGGCAACTGACTCTCAGAATCAGCATGCACGGAATATCCAAAGATCATCAGTTTCCACTGGTAAGATTTCTAGCTCATCCTCATCTGTTCCCCCTGAGATAAGAAATAGGGAAGGTACCATGTATGTAGAAGAAGCCATTGCTAGGATAGTCACCAGAATCCTAGACGAAAATCACACTGTTCCTGGAGTTTCTGTCCCCCTTAACCAAGAAATGGATAGCCCTCGTTCAGCAGCTGATCAAGATGTCACAAAGAATGTTATGACATCTGAAGATCATGTCCAGAAAACTCCTGTGGTTTCTGGCAATACTACCCGTGCTAATTCCCCTGTCAAAGCAAAGGGTGGTATCTCTGGCTCTCAAGTAGAGAAGATGACCAAGGCTGGCACTGTCTCTAAGAAGTATAGAGTTAAATCTGTAGGTAACACAAAACCCAAGAGGACACAAATTACCAAGAAGAAAGGCTCTGAACTGCAAAGTCTGATCAAGGTTCTGGCTTCAAGATTCAGGCTGAAGAGGTAGCTGGTAAAGTTGCTGATGGTGTTGCTCACAATGATGATGATCACAATGCTTCTTCAAAGAAGGAGAGCAACTGATCTGTTGCTGTGATGGTCCTTGTTCTTGTTGATTTTGTCCTGTTTTGTTCTTGTTTCTTGTTCCTGTATTTTCCCAATCTTTGTTTTGGATGATTGTAATTGCCTTCATTTGACTGCTTTGTAATGCCTTAACAGAAATGTACCCCTAAACAATGCTGGTACTTAATTATATGTTGTTTGTTTGGGGCAATTGTATTGTTTCCTTTGGCCCTTTATGGCTAAAAAGGGGGAGAAGAATCTGTGTGTGGGAAACTATGAGCAACTGTGTGTGACAGTGGCTGGGACTTTGGGGAATTGTATGGCTGTTTAAATTTTGTATGTGGGCAATTGTGGGCAATTGTGGGATTTCTGTATGGGTAGAATTTATCTTATCTCTAGGTTCTAGTTTATTTAAGCTTAGAACTAGTTTGTCTTCTGCTGCATATGTACTCTGATAGGTTAAGTAGTTTTAGCCAAAAATGTGCCAAAGGGGAAGTTTGCTAGTGTTTTAAGTTGGCATCAATTTTGGTAAAACTAGACTTTAGCAATGTCATGATAGATGTCATGACATTCAGAGATTGAAGATAAATCCTACCTGCTAAGGATGTTAAAAGACAGCTCTCGAAGCTAAAGTCAGAGCTGAAATTCAGAAACGATGTCATAACAGATGTTATGACATTCGTGACATTTTGTTCTCGAACTGCTTTTTTCCGAGTTTTTCGAAGTTTGTTGCTAAATATTGTTTTTACATTATTAGAAAGCATGCTCACGTGGCTGCTAGGTTAATCTTAATTAAACCTAAATTGGTTGTTGAAAAGACCATGTTTTTAGGATTAAATTAAGTGAACCCTAGATATCTTTATGGAAGCCCAAAACTGAAGTTTCATGACTGCTTCTATAAAACGAATTCAACCATTACAACTGTGCTGCGCCCTTTAAATGTATTGAAGAGATAACAGCTTGCTTTTGTGTACTGTTAGGATTAGTAACAGTTGGTTTTTGTAATTCTAGTTTCTCTTGTGAGCCAAGCAACTATCAATTGATAAGTGCATTGGACTAGGATTTGTTTGTAAGGGTAGTTTATCACTCAAAGCTTTAAAACACGAGTGGTTGTCTCTTGATTGAAAGCTTTGAAGCGAGATCAAGATAGTTTATTGAAGTGTGTCTTCACAATTCAATTAGTCAATAGGTTGATATCACTGCTGTGATTGAGGGGGAGTGAGTAGGTACTCAGATCTAAGTAGGACTTAGGTTGAAGTTGCATTGGGTAGGTTTTTAAGTGAAGGAGATAAACTGGTGGTTTATTCCCTGAATTAATTCTACTAATAGTGAATTTCCTCCCTGGCTTGGTAGCCCCCAGATGTAGGTGTAGTTAGACACTGAACTGGGTAAACAACTTATTATGTTCTTTACTATTATTTATATTTACTATGTAAATTGTTAACAGAGTGTCAGATAGTGTGTCATAACATTCTCTGTGACATCACGTATCTGCAGCCAGGAATTTCACATTGAACGCAATAACTCTATGCTCTCTCCCTACTTTGAAATCCCTAGTGAAGTCGCCGAGGAAGAAGTTGAAGAAGAGATCCCGGATGAGATTTCTCGACTACTTAAGCACGAGGAAAGAATCATTCAGCCTCACAAAGAGCCTTTGGAAACAATCGACTTAGGTTCTAAGGAAGACAAAAAAGAAGTAAACATCAGAGCTCTACTCGACAGCAACGTCAAGGGAAAACTGATAGATCTTCTCAAAGAATATGTTGATGTATTTGCTTGGTCCTACCAAGACATGCCGGGTTTAGATACCAGTATCGTGGAGCATCAATTACCATTAAAACCGGAGTGTCCGCCAGTAAAACAAAGACTGAGAAGAGTTCACCCAAAAATGGCCGACAAGATCAAAAAGGAAGTTCAAAAGCAGCTCGACGCAGGTTTCCTCGTCACCTCTGAATATCCTCAATGGCTAGCCAACATAGTGCCTATCTCCAAGAAAGACGGAAAAGTCAGAATGTGCGTTGACTACCGGGATTTGAACAAAGCTAGTCCAAAAGACGATTTCCCACTACCACATATCGACATGCTAGTGGATAGTACTGCAAAGTTCAACGTCTTTTCCTTCATGAACGGTTTCTCTGGTTACAATCAGATCAGAATGGCTCCCGAAGACATGGAGAAGACATCCTTCATCACGCCATGGGGCACATTTTGCTACAAAGTAATGCCGTTTGGATTAAAGAATGTCGGCGCAACTTACCAAAGGGCGATGACTACTCTCTTTCATGACATGATGCACAAAGAGATCGAGGTCTACGTGGATGACATGATAGCAAAGTCTGACACTGAAGAAGAGCATATAGAATATCTCTTAAAGTTGTTTCAGCGACTAAGGAAATTTCAGCTCCGCCTGAATCCTAACCAATGCACCTTTGGGGTAAGATCCGGAAAACTCCTAGGTTTCATCGTCAGTCAAAGAGGTATTGAAGTTGATCCTGACAAAGTCAAGGCTATTCAAGAAATGCCTACGCCACATACAGAAAAGCAAGTCAGAGGATTTCTTGGACGGTTGAATTACATCTCCAGATTTATCTCTCAAATGACTACTACCTGTGGGCCAATATGCAAACTTCTCCGCAAAAATCAAGAGGTTGTGTGGACAGAAGATTGCCAAAAAGCGTTTGACAGTATCAAGGAATACTTGTCAGAACCACCAATACTGATTCCTCTAGTCGAAGGAAGACCATTAATCATGTACCTTACCGTGCTAGAAGATTCCATGGGCTGCGTGCTTGGACAGCAGGATGAAACTGGTAAGAAAGAGCATGTCATCTACTACTTGAGTAAAAAGTTCACAGACTGTGAAACTCGTTACTCCATGCTCGAGAAAACATGTTGTGCTTTGGTATGGGCTTCAAAACGTCTCCGCCAGTACATGATCAATCACACGACTTGGTTAATCTCCAAAATGGATCCAATCAAGTACGTCTTTGAAAAGCCTGCCTTAACGGGAATTATTGCGCGATGGCAGATGCTATTATCTGAATATGACATCCAGTACCGTGCTCAAAAAGCAGTCAAAGGAAGCATTCTCGCCGATCACTTGGCTTATCAACCAATCAACGAATACCAATCTCTCAAGTTTGACTTCCCTGACGAGGATGTTATCTACTTAAAGATGAAAGATTGTGACGAACCGTTACCTGAAGAAGGTCCTGATCCAGAATCTAGATGGGGCTTAATTTTTGATGGAGCAGTTAACGTTTTTTGGCAATGGAATTGGGGCAGTCATCATCACTCTTGAGGGTTCTCATATCCCGTTTTCCGCCAGATTGCTATTTGATTGCACCAACAACATCGCCGAATATGAAGCTTGTATCATGGGTATCGAAGAAGCCATCGACTTGAGGATCAAGATCCTTGACATATATGGAGATTCTGCCCCTTGTGATCAATCAAATCAAAGACAAGTATGAAACTCATCATCTTGGTTTGATTCCCTACAGAGATTATGCAAGACGTTTGTTGACTTTCTTCAACAAAGTGGAACTGCATCATATCCCTCGAGATCAGAATCGAATGGCAGACGCCTTGGCTACAATATCTTTCATGTTCAAAGTCAACCATTGGAACGATATGCCTAAGATCCGTATTAGACGCCTTGAAAGACCTGCATATGTGTTTACAACTGAAGCAGTCTTCGATGATAAACCGTGGTTCCACGAAATCAAACGCTTCCTTCAAACTCAAGAGTACCCACTCGGGGCATCGCACAAAGATAGGAAAACTCTAAGGAAGCTTTCTAGAAAGTTCTTCCTGAATGAAGATGTGCTATATAAAAGAAACTTCGACATGGTCCTGCTCAAATGCGTCAACAGACATGAAGCGGACACAATAATCCATGAAGTTCATGAAGGGTCCTTTGGAACCCATTCAAATGGGCATGCAATGTCCAGAAAAATCATGAGAGCAGGATACTATTGGATAACAATGGAATCCGATTGCTGTGAACACGTCAAAAGATGTCACAAGTGCCAGATCTACGCAGATAAGATCCACGTGCCACCAACTCTACTCAACGTTCTCTCTTCTCCGTGGCCTTTCTCCATGTGGGGCATTGACATGATTGGGATGATCGAACCAAAAGAGTCCAACGGACATCGCTTCATTTTAGTGGCTATTGATTACTTCACCAAATGGGTTAAAGCAGCATCTTACGCCAACGTTACAAGACAAGTGGTTGTGAGGTTTATCAAGAACAACCTCATTTGCCGATATGGCATTCCAAGTAAGATCATTACCGACAATGGATCGAACTTGAACAACAAAATGATGAAAGAACTGTGTGAGGAATTCAAGATCGAGCATCATAACTCATCTCCTTACCGGCCAAAGATGAACGGCGCCGTTGAAGCTGCCAACAAAAACATCAAAAAGATCGTCCAGAAAATGGTCATCACCTACAAAGACTGGCACGAAATGCTGCCATTTGCTCTGCATGGGTATCGTACTTCAGTGCGTACTTCAACAGGGGCAACTCCCTTTTCTCTAGTATACGGAATGGAAGCAGTCTTGCCCGTAGAAGTTGAAATTCCGTCGATGAGAGTTCTTATGGAAACTAAGTTATCTGAGGCTGAATGGTGTCAAAGCAGATACGACCAGCTGAACTTAATCGAAGAAAAGCGCCTGACCGCTCTGTGTCATGGACAATTATATCAAAGAAGGATGAAGAAAGCTTTCGACAAAAGGGTCCGACCTCGTGAATTCCGAGAAGGCGACCTCGTGCTTAAAAAAATTCTGTCTTTTCAACCAGATTCTAGGGGCAAATGGACTCCTAATTACGAAGGACCATACATCGTCAAAAGAAGCTTTTCTGGCGGTGCTATGACCCTCACAACCATGGATGGTGATGAACTCCCGCATCCTGTGAATGCTGATGCAGTCAAAAAAAAATTTGTCTAAAAAAACAAAAGAACAGCTCGGTAAGTTGAAAACCCGAAAAGGGCGGCTTAGGCAAAAATGAGCGTCTCGGTGGACTGAAAACATGAAAGGGCGGTCCAGGATAAAATTAGAGACAATAAACAGAAATTATCCTGATAGATTGAAAACCTGAAAAGGCAATCTATGCAAAAATTAAGGATACAAAAAATGACAAAGTAACTGCATCAGTCCGTACTTCGTCAATCTGAAGAAACTTCCATCAACGGATCTTCAATCAAATCTTCTGAAGCAACAAGCATCGTTGGAATTCAGAGTTGTTATGGATAATAGTGGTTATTGTTTTCAATGTAGCCTTTTCCCAATAAATTATCATTTCCAACTCTTGTAAATAGCTCATGAAATCACGCCATTGGCTAATTACCATTCTATCAGTAAAATTTGAGCTGCCCGTTTGTTTGCAATTCTTGCTTTATTCTGTTTTGCAAAATAACGCTTTTTTTCTTATGAAAATCACTTTTGAAAAAAAAAAGTTTTAAATGAATTTTTACTTCAAAATTTTTGAAATAAAAGCGAAATTTTCCTTTGAACTATGAACACAGAAGGAACTTCAACAGTTTTCTCCACGAGTGTTTCGATCTCTTTAAGATAGAACAACCGCTACAGAAGTCCTCTTCTCCTCAGCAGAGATCATCAAAGGACGGTATTCTTATCCAAAAAGAATTCCCGACAAAGTTGCCAATGAAATGCCTTCTTCAGAAAGTTTAAAGCATGCATCACAGGTTCATCATCATTAACATCTACGCCATTGCTACAGATTTTGCTGAGTATTTGTTGAACTGTGACGTAGTCCTTTTCCCAAATACCCTTTTTGTTATCTTGTCAAGTATCGTCAGCATGCATATGACATTCATAACATTCATCATTCATACATAATAGCATCAATAATGCATTCCTGCATTTTTCAAATGTTTGCTTCAATATCACTTGTTTAGGTTTACATTTGCTCCCAAGAAAAAACAAGTGCGGGTGTGTCATCTTTCCAGTAGATTATCCCCAAGCAGAAAAATTCATATTTTTTCTCCTATTCCCCAGCTGAGATCATTCCTCATTGGGAACAAAGTCTTGATTGACTGCTTCTTTCCAGTTCATTCCTTGATAGAACCTCGTCTCTGACCAACTCAGGTTTAGATTTCACAGGAAAAAAACTCTACCTGCAAACAATAAGCAATAGCCTCGTCATCCGAGCCGCTTATTTCCTTTTCATCTTGAAGCTTGTCATAAAAAGATTGTTCTTCCCAGCAAGTTCAAATCATGACAGTTCCAGAAATCCCCACAGTTGTCTTTCTGTCTAAAGAAAACCTGTGCCTTTTCAATCAAAATGCCCGCATCTTCTCAAAAGAGAGAGATCCCCGGCAAGATTGTAGCTGTGAAAACAGAAACTCACTTGAGATCTGCTTCCATCATTGACTGTTATTCACAAGGCTGAATACTCAGTAATTTTCTCAAGAATTACCTTGTTATAGTTATCACTTCGCTGATAATTGGTAATATCTTCAGAATTCGTTACAATAAACTATCACAAGGCTGATAATTGGTAATATCATTTTCACTTACCTTAAACATTGTCACAAGGCTGACAGAAGGTAATTTTCTCGTTTCCCGAAGCGAAACAGATATTCACATGCATTGTGAATCTTTTTTCCTAGTGAAACAAATTGCTTGTTTCCCAACAAATAGGATTCTCTTTTCTTAGACAGATTGAGTCATCCTCACAAATTTTTCCCCATCATATCAATCTTTGATATCTCCTGGGTGAACTTTTTGCAATCATTTTGCATCATTCGCATTTTTTGGTATCTTAGGTCCAAAATTTGCGTATTCTGATATTTAAGTCTCTTCACACTTATCGAGACGAAGATATTCATCTTCATATCTTAGGTTAAAGAAACTTCAATAGGGGCATCTGTCATACCCCAATTTTTGACCTAATATACCACCTTACATTTGCATCACTGCATCACTAACAGTTCAGAACAGAAGAAATCGGGTGCGTCTTCTACAAGTCAAAATTACGGTTTCTTCAATTTTTCATTTGTTAAAGAGGTGATCAATTAGGGTTTGAGTTTTCACTCACCTTAAATGATCTATCTTAATCAAATCATCAACCTTTGATCTTCAGATATCCAACTTTTTCTCATGATCTATCAAGAATCGACCAATTAGGGTTTTTATCGAGGATAGGGAATCACTGATTTTCTGATCAATGGATGACTTTTTTTCCTGGAGATTGATCTTCATATCCTCAATGCAACATGTTGACCTAATTTTTTGATTCAAAACATCACAGAAGTTCACATTTTTCATCAGTCAATTTCTGGATCATCTGATGAAATTTCATCAACACTGAAAAGTCAAACTTTGACTTTTGGTCAACTTTTTCAAGACAAAACTTTTTCAATCATCAAAATACTTCAAATGATCCATCATGATCATAAAAAACCAAGAAATTTGGAAAAGTCAACAAAAAGTCAAAATTTTCAACACTTAGAAAATTTTTAAGTGTTAAAAATTTCATGTTTTTCCTACTTGCATGGCATTTTTTCACATAGTTCCATTTGGAATTAGAAAAAACTCAAAACATGAAAGTTGTATCCCTTGCTACAAGCTTTCCAAAATTTCCAAGAACTTACAAAACCATTTTGTCTAGCTACACTTTTGATTTTGAAACATAAAGCTCCAAAAGCCATGATTTTCAAGTTCACACTTCAAAGTTATAAGTCATTTTTTGCAAAATCTCTTTCTAGAAGCCTTGTCACCAATTGGAGATAGGCTAGAGCTGATAAAAATAATATGAGAGGTAATTATGATGGAGATAAGATCAAGTTAAGTTTTAACCATGGTTAAAAGAATATTCCATTTGCATTTATGGCAAAAATGACTTTCTTGCCCTCTAAGGTAAGTTGCTCAAGTTCAAGCCAATCTTCTTCACTTACCATTATGATTTCTTGACCTATAAATAGAGGTCATGTTTTCAAATTCAAACTACACCAAAGCTATGCAAAACAAGCTTTCACTCTTCTTTCTTAAATTTCAAGTTACATAGTTCAAAAGTGAGGATTTTGCACTTTTGTAAATCTTGTGAAAAACTGTGAGAAATTTGGTGTCTAACATGTTCTAAACTCTAATTATAACTTGTTTGAAACTTAAAACCAACTCAAGAACAACTAAAACTCAGAATTGCTTCTCAAATTTCCAAACTTGCAAAAACTGCCTTAACATTCAAACTGTTAATTGGCTCGAGCTAGTCTTGATTTTATCATTTGAACATCATCAATACACTTCATATGAATGATACAAGTCATCATCCCTGACCTGTAACACCTCTAACCACGAATTCAAAGTTTACTTCAAGCATATGCAGGTGGACTTGGGTAGAGAGTTACAGACCATTTCAGAGTGTGCATAGTGATCAAACACCTTCCATAAGGTTCACTGGTGCTCCAACAATCCTCAAACATCAACTGGAAACACTCCTTCGAAGAATCAAAGTCCATCTTCAAGAGGTAAGAACTCAAACTTTGAACTTCATATTTTCTAACTTCCAGTTCAAAAATGGCTTGGCCGTTTTGTTTCTGCACCCTCACTGATTGATAACCCTTAATCAATTGCTTAATTCCATAGCCATACACGATTTCACTTTGAATTTTCAGAATTAGGGTTCTTCTTGTTTCTGGGAAATTTAATCATCTAAAACTAAAAATAAATGGAATTAATCACCACCATCGTGTTCCTGGTTAAATTTCGTTCAAGTTTGATGTTTACATCATTCATTTTCATTGAGAAATGAAGAATCTGGGATTGATAAGGATTGAGGAAGAAGAGGAACGAGTTCGCGCGTGTTCTTGTTGATTTTTCCAATTTAAAAATTTCGTTTATAATATAATAACATGGAATGGCATAAATGAACGGATGTATTGCCGCCCCAGCGGTTGCCAGCTCACCTTTAAGTCACTTGCCTTGCCTTGCCCAATGGTCCCGGGTTCGAATCTCCTTGGGACCATTTTGTCAAAAAATTTTGTTTCCTCTTCACATTTTTTTTCAAACTTTAACACTTTCAAAACCCAATCAAAACTCCTCATTTTGAGGTGATTTTTTGCACACTTATCATTTAACGTGTCTATTTTATGATGATGTCAAAAAAATCCAAAAATATTCTCTTTTGATTATATTTTCATCGAGCCGAAAACGAGACGTTTTAAGAACTTTTCAAGTACTTTTCAATGATGTTTTTTTTCAAACTTTTGAAGCTCAAATCTTTTCCAAACTTCTTGAGGGTATATTTCACCTTTCAAAAACACTTTGAAGATCTTTTCAAAACTTTTCAACAAACTTACACTCTTTTTTCCATGATCGACCCGATTTGAAGATAAAACCGAACTCATTTTTCCTCGAACTTCTTAATCGATCATGGGCCTCCCTCACGGTGTAAGTCCCAATTCTTTTTATGTACATAATTATTTCCTTGTACATATCCAATTCTTTTATGTACATACCAATTTTTGCTTGTACATAATACAGATACCTTCGTAAATATTCAAGTATAGCAAACTTTCGTTCGTCTATTCGCTTGTTTATACACCATTTCCATTGGTATTAAGAGGAGCATTATTCCCGGTGAAACTGCTTTTAAACCAGTGGGCCTCCCTTACGGTGTAAGTCCCAACCCTCCTATGTACATACATATTTCCTTGTACATAAATACTCATTCGTGTACATATTCACTCCCTTGTACACAACCAAACTCTTGTAAATAAACTTCACACATTTGTTTATATTTCCTTCATAAACTCTTGTAAATAAACTTTACACACTTGTTTATATTTCCTTCATAAACTCCTGTGAATAAACTTCATACACTTGTTTATATAACTCTCTAGTTATAACATAACAACAAGTCTAACAATTAAGTTCCCTGCAGAGTTAGCCTCCTCTTGGGCTTTGTATTAGGTAACTCATTTCATCTGAGTTCAGCCTCCTCTTAGGCTTCATATAAGAAAACTCATTCATCTGAGTTTAGCCTCCGCTTAGGCTTCATATAAGACAACACTCCCCCGCTGAGTTAGCCTCCTCTTGGGCTTCGTTCAAAAGAACTCCTCTTTGAGTTTAGCCTTCTCTTGGGCATCAAACAAGAAAGAGACCAGGAAATCTCTTAACAGCTTCCTATTGGGCTTCCAATACAAAGAATCACCCGCGCTAGGATAGAACCCTGAGAGTATTATTTCCCGGTGAAATCGCTCTTGAAATCCTAAGAGGATGGTTTCCCGGTGAAACCACTCTTAAAGCCAAAGCCAGCCATACCCTATAGCTTCCTCTTGAGCTTCATACAAGGACCCTCGATGACCCTCGAAATTCCTCCTCTTGGGCTTTCAATACAAGGACCCATGGGCGTCTTAAAAGCATCCCTCTAATCCAATCAATTTCTCCTCGAGATTTAGAAATCTATCATCTCTATGGAAGAAATATCTCATCTATCACATCACATACAATCAAAACTTTTCAAACTCTTTTCAAACAAAAACATCTCTTAATCGTAAGTGGTAACGCTTGTACACTCAAGCAAAACACCCAATGCTTACAATTAAAGGATTCAATCATTTTTCAAACATCTTTCTTAAACTCGTAAATGGTAACGCTTGTACACTCAAGCAAAACACCTATAACTTACGATGAAAGATTTCAATCAATCAACCTTTCAAAATGTATGTGATGAAATAGATTAGATACATTTTTCATTAAGATGACATTTGCCTTTGTCTCTTAATAACATCCCGTTGCTTCCACTAGCATAAGTGGGAACTACGATTGCTCTGACTTTCTCAACATCCTTTTGAGAATACGTAGGCACAAGGTCTCATCCTTGACGAGCAAATTTCTTTCTCCCTCAAACCAAATAAACCATAGATCCCTTTAGATCCGAGCTACAAATTCTCTGATTTCCATTAAGGGATTTGTATGCAGAAGATCCCAATGATCTTTGCAAGCACAATAATAACAAAACCTAGGATCCCACATAATCTACCCTTCTTAAAATCCAAAGGAGAAACTTTCTCAATCATAGAAATAACAATTAAAACACACAAACATATCAAACATATTCATATATAAAGCTATAGATAACTATATATATTTAGGGTGCTCCATCTATTCCCTTTCTATAACAAACCCCCTTGCCCGGAATCTCCCCAATGCGTTACGTCTAGTTCGCGCTAGTCGTAATGCATATCAAATCAATTGAGGGTATTACAGCTTTCCCCTTTTTCATAATCATTTTTCTTGTGTTGGAAATAATAAAGCTTGATGCTCGCGGCATCTTTATAAACAAATCCAAAGAGTAAATCGTTTCGAGCCAGAGAATCCGAATTCAGATTTGATTCCCTTGCGCGTCACTTTTTAACGCGAACAAGAACTTAGTGGTGAAGTTAGCTTTTAGAAGTTGCGAGTTTTTACGGAATGACCCGAAATAGGCTTAACTACGGTTTAATTGAATCGGATTTTGTTGTAGCGGATTTAAGACCCGTATGGACAATCCGATTGCGATGTTGACGATTAGGAGTAATGGCGGTTATTGGGGATGGCTTTTGCGACGATGATAGGTGTTTAACTATTTCTCCGTATTTAGAAGTTAGTGAACGAATCGATAATGAGGTGGGGTGATTGAACATAATCTTTGCGACGACGTATTAGTTAGTGAATACTTGTTGATTATGCGATGCGAGGTTATATGTCTTTGTACATGATAATGTGATGATTATATTGATGTTATTAATAAATGCTTCCGATTTGTGAATGCATGATTTTGATGATGATGAGTTATATGTGACGTTTTGCATAATGCAATTATAATGCGATGATATATTTATCTTGATTTGGATAAATTGTGGCGATGTGGGCTTTATGCCAGTTTTGATAAGCGACGATGATGTTTTTGTGTTGTGTTGTTTATTGTCGAGTCACATACATTGCATTGGCGAAGATGGGCTTTTATGCCAAGCGAAGAGGCTTTTATGCCAAGTGTCCCTAATTATGGACAAAGCGATGGGTACCACATGCATAACATAGTCGTGTCTCATGGAGTCGGTTAAGTTTATGTTTGAGTTGTTTGGTGTTGGGTTTTAATTGATGAATGATGTTGAATTACGATGATATATGATGCTTTGTTTGGTGATGATCTTTGTGATGAATATGAATTGATAATTTCATGATAACTATGCGATGAATATAAATGATGAGTTTTTGCGATGATTTAACTTGATGACATGCTTAATGCAAATGTGATGTGATGATGTTGTGATGATGGGCTTTTATGCCAAAACCGATGATGGGCTTTTATGCCAAAAGCGATGACAGGCTTTTATGCCAAAAGCGATGATGGGCTTTTATGCCAAAAGCGACGATGGGCTTTAGCCGATTTGTGATGATTTGTTTATGTTGCTTATGTCATTAGCATTATTTAATGTTGTTGTTTGATGTTGTTGTTGTTGATTGCCGTGTTAATTAGTGATGTATTAGCTTGTGACGATTTCATGGTGATGAAGGTTTATGTGCTTTTGTGATGAATTTTGCCGATGAGGCTAAGGCGATTAAGTGTAGATTATACACATTAGAATGACGATCAAAGTAAGTAAGGTTTGGATATATGTTGAAATGCACTTATTAATCTATATCCTTTATAATTCCAAAACTATAAATATATTTTATCATGCCTTTAATTATATGTTTTGGAGTATCTCACCCTTTACTTGTTTCGCCGTTACCTTTATATTGGTAGCGTGCAGGTTATGAAGACGGAGTTTATATCTGCTGTTAGTTGAGTCGGTGTCGCTCTGATACGTAGCACTCGGGGGGAAACATTTATGTTGTCTTGTTGTTGATTCTTTTGTTGTTCTTCCTTTTGTTTATAGAATCATACTTTATGAAAATATGGTTTATTAAGGAAGTTTATTAAAGAAGATGTTTTGAATCAATTTATGTCTTCCGGCGATGCTATGTATCTGAGACTTATACTTTAAATCAAACTGTTTAAAGTGAGTTGTTTTTGAAGGTGTGATGCCTCAGTATTAAATTTATGAAATTTTAATTTACTCTGATTGTTGCATATAAAACCTTGGGTAATATTGGGGTGTTACATTAGTGGTATCAGAGCAGGTCGGTCTGTCGACCAAGTTATTAGTGTGTTTAATCCTGTTGTATGCGACATGTGTGTGAAACACTATCGGTACTTGTTTGTTTCAAATTGTTTGTCTGCAGAGATGAGTTTGAAACAAGTGGGGGAGAAGTTTTACTTCTTGGTGGCGCTTGTGACTTGAGTTGGAGCCTCAAGCAGTGTTACGCTTCGGTAACTTGAAGTGTAAGTTTGAAGACGCTGTGGTAGTTGGTAGAGATTGTTTATGTCACCATCATGATTGTCGACTGTCTATTGACAAATTGAGGGACTGATCATCCTTAATCTCTTGTTGATAGTAGTCGGGAATTGTGTTGGTTGGGATAGACTTGTCTTGCCAACTTAATAGTGTATGAAGCTGATGTGTTGGCACAAGGCAGTGCATGGTTACTTGAGTGATGAGCGAATTTGGATTTTGATGAGGAACAAGATTTTGGCAAGCGAGCTTCTTGTTGTGATTCCTCCGAAGCCTGTTGTGGAGATGTGAGTGATTTACAGCCGTAGTGCGAAGTGAAGTTTTGATGGATCTAGTTTTTGGAACTAGTTGTGATTTGATGTATCCTTAAGGGATGTTTGTTCTGAATTGGAGTTGAAAAGTCAACTTGAGGATTGGTTGGAGCAGAGTTTGTTTATTCGAGCGGGTCGCCGTGGAGTGCTACCATTGTGTTGTTCGAGAAGAGCAAAGGTTGCCCGAGTTGGTGTGTCGTTTGTAGTCAGGGAACAACGTGAATGTTGATGATGAGTATCTACTTCCGAGGATTATATTTGGATGAACCAGTCATTTAGAGTTTATGTGTTTAGTGAGATCGCTTGAAGTCTGGCTGTCTACGGGTTAGTGTGATGGGTGAAGATGTTTAGACAATGCTTTACAAGATAGTGTATGGTCCTGGCGAGTATTTGTGGATGTCATTAGTGTGACTGATGTGTCAGGTGTAATTTAGGAATTTTCAGATGGTACTCTCATGAGTAAGCTGTAAGAGTTGTCTCGTGTTCATGGATATTACTTGGTTCACATCAAGTTAAGGAATTGTGGCAAGCATCCGAGCATTGCGTTATCAGTAGTGAAGTTGGATCGGTGCTTGTTGAGTATTCTAAAGAGAGAATTTTGAACGGTTGGACGTGAGTGTCTTAAGTGAGCGACTTAGACGGTGATATTATGGACAGTTCCGCGAGGATTTATTTTGTATCTTGCAAAAGACTTCAAGGGAGTTATTTCAGAGCTTGGGAGCTCTTTTGTTTTGGATGGTTAGCTTTGTGAGTTTGATGGAAAATGTTTTTTTTATAAGTTGGTATTGATCGTGGGTACTTTGACTCGAGATGGTTGAGTCGCTATCGGGACTTCGCAATGGGAAGTGAATTTGTTCGAGCTAGTGGAAAGTTTAGCGAATGCTTTGACTTTGGTTTTGTTTTGTACTGGAGGACCTTGTGCGGTGTATTGTGCTATTTCATTTTGGACTTAATATGTATTTTGACATAGAGTTGGAAAAGTGTATTACTACCTTGGAACGATTTGAATTTCATAAGGAAAAAATTATCGGACTTGTGAGTTAGAGGTTGACGCGGTTGTGCTCATTGAAACCTTTTAGGTGCAGATGTTAGCGACGAGGAGATTGGAATTGTTGAAGATAATTCCAGTTGGGTACGATTTATAAGGAGACTTTGGCTGTTGTTGAGTTTAGTAAGTTGATATTGAGGTTAACCCAAGAATATCTGATTTGGGATTTATTATTTTGAAGAATGTTGCATGTTTGTTTTGAGACGCTTGTTGAGATTTAGCTCAAAAGGTTATTAAGGATTTGTTCACCACTAACATATGGATTTTGTTGGATACTAATAGTCGTGGTGGATTATTAGATTACGACTAAGATAAGTCTGGACGGTAAAGAATTTTGTGACGGTTTGGTAGCCATAGGTACCTTAAGATGATTGATGTTATATAAAGGAGAATGTTCTATCTGTGACTGAAGTTGGTCGCGACGGTGTTCATAATGGATTCCATAAAGTTTATGTTATGGTTCTAAGTCCAACCTGTGTTGTAATTACAGGGGTATGAGACGACGTTGATGGGATGAGTTCTTGAGAGAGTGTTTTGGTTTGAATTACCACTTTAAAAGATTGAAAGTGATGAAAGGTGTTTCGAGTAAGAACTGTGTATTGATCGTTGCGACGATGCGAGGATGGTGATTACTTTTTACATAATTTGGGAATTGTTATAAGAGGAGACTTCGTTGAAGTCAAGTGTATACGTCGAAGTTTCACAAGTGAAATATTTGGAAAATATTTGAAAAGGTCAAACTATGTCGTGTATTTTAGAGGATCAATGGATGTTGATCAATCAAGAATGAAAGAGTGATTTATGTGTTGATAAACTGATGCTATGAGGTATCCTGATGGGTGTATGTTTTGAACGCATCCATTCTGAGTAATTGTGAAGTGGAGGACTAACCAAGTTGTTTTACGTTACATCTTCTGCATCAAAGTAAAGCTGCGTGGTTTAGATAAATCGAGCATTGAATTGATTAGCGAGTAAGCGAGGTTGTTGGATTTGGGCTAGTGAGTTATAGTCGCAAGTCATCTATATACGCCTTAGGATGAGTGGTGTATCGCAGTTCAGTTATGTTTGGGTAACTTGTTATTGTTCAAGGGTGGTACGTTGGTAATCTACAAGGATGATGTGATCTCGTGATTTCCTGGAATGAAAGCGACGACTGAAATTGTGATTCTTGAGTTCATGCTTATGCGTGATTGAAGGCATCTCTTTCGTGTTTGCGTAGCACACGTGGTTCTATCCTATTCTGATTCTTTCAAGTTTTGGTTTGTATAACCATTTTATTGTTTTCGTTTTAGCGGTGGTGTCGGTGTTGTGTCGTAGGACTTTATGTTCCTATCTCTGGTGACTCGTTTCCGAGGTGTCGGTCCGAGTGTGTGACTAATTCTATGGTTGAGGCGTTAGGATGGTATCGATCTTGTTTGTTTAGTTCTCGAGCGAACCGGTGTGTCTGCGACTTGTTTAGTTGTTGGGTGTTATTTGGTTTTCGAGTGCATTGTATGGGCTTTGCATTTCAGCATGGTTGTTCTTGTTTGGAAGTTGTGGTTAGGGAGATACCCATGTGCTTGGTGTATTTTGTACGTTGTTTAATTGACGCGAGGATTGAATGGACGAATGCGTAGGCATGTCCCGATTTGTTCATGTTGGTCGAAATTTCGAGGACGAAAAGTTTATAAGTGGGGGAGAGTTGTAACACCCGTTTTTAATTAATATTATATTATATCAATATTTTCGAATTACCGATCGATATTTATCTTGCGACGAGAATATTCATATTAATTAATATATCTATTAATTTATCTGGCGACGTTGTGTTCGGTCCGGGTTTTATTCCGTTCGGTTCGGTAAAATATTATTCGGATCCGATATTTAATTCCCCAGAATTATTTTAATTTATTGAATTAATTATGTTAATAAATTAGGAGGAGTGTGAGGATTAATTGGGAAGGATTGGGTTTACACCTTAGTTTATTAGTAAGGTTATCATAGAACCACTTTCCTCATTTTCTTTCCATCCAAACATTTCTCCTTGTTTTCCTTCCATTGCAAAACACAAACCAAACATAGAACTTGGAAGCTAGTAAGAAAACAAGTTATAAAAACCATTTCCTTTCCTTTTCTTCCCATTTTTGGAAAACAAGCCAAACTTGGCCTTAGAGAGAGGAAGAGAGGGTTTTGGAAAGAAGAAGAAGAAGAGGGGGAAGAAGAGCAAGAGAGGAAGCTTGAGGTTGAGCTTTGTAGAATCATCATGGATCATCCAACTAGAGGTAAGGGGTTTGATTCTCCATCTCATATTGTTAGGTTTTAATAGATATATTTTGGATTTGGGGGTGAAATTGATAGTTGATTTATAGGGTTTTGTTGGTTGATTGTTGGAATGGTTTAGAAGAGTTAGATTAGGAGTATGGTTTGTGGATGTATTAGGTGCTAGCTTGTAGAATTAAGAGTATTGAAATGGGAAAGAAAACCATGGTAGAAGAATGAGAAAAACTCAAAAAGATGAAGTTTTCACGCAGGTCCATCAACACGGGCCGTGTTGATTAACACGGCCGTGTTTCCCTCTTGTATAGGAATTTTGGTTAGTGCAGGCCAATCAACACGAGCAGTGTTGATAAACACGGGTGCCCGTGTTGATTCACTGTCTTGACTGATTTTTGCATGTTCTGATGGCTTTTCAACACGGTCCATGTTAATGCACACGGGGGCCCGTGTTGATGCTTCTGTAGCCTCCAAAATTCTGATTTTTCGCATTTCCTTTGTTGTGTTCCGATTTTCCAATTACGGTAAATTCGACGACGGAGCAAGTTGCTCCGAATTCAACGAAAATTGACGTGCTAGATAAGTTTGACGTGTAGAACTTAGTGGTGAAGTTAGCCTTTAGAAGTTGCGAGTTTTTACGGAATGACCCGAAATAGGCTTAACTACGGTTTAATTGAATCGGATTTTGTTGTAGCGGATTTAAGACCCGTATGGACAATCCGATTGCGATGTTGACGATTAGGAGTAATGGCGGTTATTAGGGATGGCTTTTGCGACGATGATAGGTGTTTAACTATTTCTCCGTATTTAGAAGTTAGTGAACGAATCGATAATGAGGTGGGGTGATTAAACATAATCTTTGCGACGACGTATTAGTTGGTGAATACTTGTTGATTATGCAATGCGAGGTTATATGTCTTTGTACATGATAATGTGATGATTATATTGATGTTATTAATAAATGCTTCCGATTTGTGAATGCATGATTTTGATGATGATGATTGTGAATACATTTCATTGGCGAATATGGGCTTTTATGCCAAGCAAAGAGGCTTTTATGCCAAGCGAAGAGGCTTTTATGCCAAGTGTCCCTAATTATGGACAAAGCGATGGGTACCACATGCATAACATAGCCGTTTCTCATGGAGTCGGTTATGTTTATGTTTGAGTTGTTTGGTGTTGGGTTTTAATTGATGAATGATGTTGAATTGCGATGATATATGATGCTTTATTTGGTGATGATCTTTGTGATGAATATGAATTGATAATTTCATGATAACTATGCGATGAATATAAATGATGAGTTTTTGCGATGATTTAACTTGATGGAATGCTTAATGCAAATGTGATGTGATGATGTTGTGATGATGGGCTTTTATGCCAAAAGCGATGACGGGCTTTTATGCCAAAAGCGATGATGGGCTTTTATGCCAAAAGCGACGATGGGCTTTAGCCGATTTGTGATGATTTGTTTATGTTGCTTATGTCATTAGCATTATTTAATGTTGTTGTTTGATGTTGTTGTTGTTGATTGTCGTGTTAATTAGTGATGTATTAGCTTGTGACGATTTCGTGGTGACGAAGGTTTATGTGCTTTTGTGATGAATTGTGCCGATGAGGCTAAGGCGATTTAGTGTAGATTATACGCATTAGAATGACGATCGAAGTAAGTAAGGTTTGGATATGTGTTGAAATGCACTTATTAATCTATATCCTTTATAATTCCAAAACAATACATATATTTTACCATGCCTTTAATTATATGTTTTGGAGTATCTCACCCTTTACTTATTTCGCCGTTACCTTTATATTGGTAACGTGCAGGTTATGAAGACGGAGTTTATAGCTGCTGTTAGTTGAGTCGGTGTCGCTCTGATACGTAGCACTCGGGGGGAAACATTTATGTTGTCTTGTTGTTGATTCTTTTGTTGTTCTTACTTTTGTTTATAGAATCATACTTTATGAAAATATGTTTTATTAAGGAAGTTTATTAAAGAAGATGTTTTGATGTTTTGAATCAATTTATGTCTTCCGGCGATGCTATGTATCTGAGACTTATACTTTAAATCAAATTGTTTAAAGTGAGTTGTTTTTGAAGGTGTGATGCCTCAGTATTAAATTTATGAAATTTTAATTTACTCTGATTGTTGCATATAAAATTTGGGTAATATTGGGGTGTTACAAAAGTTATGATGGAGTCTATTAATGTCATAGTTGATGATCACCATGAGGAAAACAATGTTCCATATGATGTTGAGAAATTGTTTGAAACATCACCACAAGTGCCTGATAAGGTTGATGTGCCTGTCCCTACTTCACCAAAGTCTGAACCAGAGGAAGCTAACAAAGATCCTTCCATCAGAATTCAGAAATATCATCCAAAGGAACTCATCATTGGAGATCCTAACTGTGGGGTCATTACGAGATCCAGAGAAATCATCTCAAACTCTTGTTTTGTGTCTAAGTTTGAGCCAAAGAATGTTAAAGAGGCTCTAACTGATGAATACTAGATTGGAGTAATGCAAGATGAATTGAACCAGTTCAAACAACATGAAGTGTGGGAGTTAGTTCCTAGACCAGAAGGAACAAACATCATTGGCACAAAGTGGATCTACAAGAACAAGTCTGATGCAGAAGGGGTTGTCACCAGATATAAGGCAAGACTTGTTGCTCAAGGATACACTCAAGTTGAAGGGATTGATTTTGATGAGATTTTTGCTCCTATGGCCAGGCTGGAATCAATCAGACTACTACTAGGAGTTGCTTGCATTCTGAAATTCAAGTTGTTTCAGATGGATGTGAAGAGTGCTTTCCTAAATGGTTATTTAAATGAGGAAGTATATGTTGAACAACCTAAAGTATTTGTGGATCCTAACCTTCCTGATCATGTTTACAAATTGAGGAAAGCTTTATATGGTCTAAAACAAGCTCCTAGATCTTGGTATGAAAGGTTGACAAAGTTCCTTACTGATAAAGGTTACAGGAAAGGAGGTTTGGATAAAATTCTCTTTGTCAAGGATGAAGGAGGAAAGATAATGGTAGCTCAAATTTATGTTGATGACATAGTGTTTGGAGGAATGTCAGATAAAATGGTGAGACATTTTGCCAACCAAATGCAAGCTGAGTTTGAAATGAGCCTCATGGGAGAATTGACTTACTTTCTTGGACTACAAGTCACACAGATGGAAGACTCAACTTTCCTTTCTCAAAGTAAGTATGCAAAGAATGTTGTCAAGAAATTTGGGATGGAAAATGCCAGTCATAAAAGGACTCCTGCTCCTACTCATCTAAAGTTGTCCAAAGACGCAAGTGGGACAAATGTTGATCAAACCTTGTATAGAAGCATGATAGGAAGTCTATTGTACCTAACAGCCAGCAGACCTGACATTGCCTTTGTTGTTGGAGTATGTGCAAGATATCAGGTTGAACCTAAATTAAGTCACATTAATCAGGTGAAAAGAATTCTGAAGTATGTGAGTGGAACATACAATTATGGTATGCTGTATTCTCATGGATGTGAACCAATTCTGTCTGGCTATTGTGATGCTGATTGGGCTGGTAGTGCTGATGATAGAAAAAGCACTTCTGGATAATGCTTCTTTTTGGGGAACAATCTTGTTTCTTGGTTCAGCAAGAAGCAAAACTATGTGTCTTTATCCACTGTTGAAGCTGAATATATAGCAGCAGGTAGCAGTTGTTCTCAAATGGTCTGGATGAAGCAGATGCTGACTGAGTACAATGTCACACAGGATGTCATGACATTGTAACTGTGACAACCTGAGTGCTATTAATATTTCAAAGAATCCTATACAGCACAGCAGGACTAAGCACATTGACATTAGACATCACTTCATCAGAGATCTTGTGGAAGAGAAGGTGATTAAATTGGAGCATGTAGCCACTGAACTTCAACTGGCTGACATTTTTACTAAAGCTCTTGATGCTAGTCAGTTTGAGAATTTAAGAGGCAAGCTGGGTATTTGCCAATATAAAGAGTTGTAGCAATTAACATTGCATACAACAAGGGATGGAAGAGACTTTTTATTTCATTTAATTATGAGTGGGATAATTAATTGCTTCCCTCTTATTTTTCAAAAGATCAAGAATAGGAAGAGTCATATATATATCTCAGTTTTTCCTTTTGAAAGTATCACATTCCATTCCCTCAACAAAAACTCTCAAACTCTCTGTCAACTGTTCTCTCATTTTCTCAAGATGTCTCAGCAAAGCATGTCATCGTCATCCTCTTCATCAATGGATGCTGATACTACTTCTCCCATTGCCTCGGACCTAGGGCAAACGCAATGGAATCTGAGGTTCTGGAAGTTACTCCACTTCGTGCCATGGCCACTGATCCTGGAAGGATAAAGAAACTTTGTACCAGACATGCAAGGAGATCACATGCGTCTCCCTCTGGTAAGAATGTTGAACCATCATCTTCTGTTCCTCCTGAAATAGCAAACAGGGAGGGTTCTAGATATGTTCATCAAGCCATAGCTAGAATAGTTACTAGGAATCTGAATGAGAATCATTCTGTACCTGGGGTTTCTGTTCCTTTAAATCAAGAATCTGCTAGCCCTAGTTTAGCAACTGATCTAGATGTCACACAGAATGTCAAGACATCTGATGTTAATGTTAGGAAAACCCCTGAGAATTCTGATAATGAACCCTCTGATAAATCCCCTGAAAAATGTGTTGCTGATACCCCTGATAAGTCCCCTGTGATTTCTGTTGATGATATTTCTGATGGAATTCTTGAAGAATCTCCTGTAAAACATGTTGATGAAAACATGGAAAAGGCTCTAGTGAGCTCTTCTGATGGAATTCTTGAAGAATCTCCTGAAAAACCTGCTGCTGACTGTAACACGGTGAATTGACTTTTGTAGGATTTTTTGTATCCAAATGTGTGGATAGCAAGAGTCGCCACCGACTTTTATTTTTATCCAATTAAGGGAAGGTAAAAGTAACAGAAAAAGATCTTCGTTAGATTCTGAGTTCGGGAGAATGGTTATGAAAAGGGAAGGTATTAGCACCCCTTTCCATCCGTAGTTTATTCTACGGGCTCTTAGTTGCTCTTAGATAACTTTTTAAAATTGGCTTTCTGTGTGTTTGACAAAAATCTTTTGAAAAGGCATTTCGCTTTGACTTTGTAATGACTCATGTAGGAGTGTATACAAAGTGTTCGGAAATGTTTTTGTTTTGAAAAGAGTTTTGAACTTTGAAAAAAGTGTGAGGTGTGAAAAGCATTTGATAGAGCAAGCAACTAAAAGACTTATTTACCCACTCAGAATTGGTCGTTTTTGTTGTACTTCTACATTCCTTTAGAATAGCGCTAGCCGTACCATTAGTTAGTAGGTAGCTCCATTCGTAGGATGTAAACGGGACATTCGAAGGGACATCAGATGGTCATCGAAGGCAACTTGTAGGAAGTATCCTAGCACATTCGAAGGGACTATCCTCATTTTTTCGTAGGCGACAATCGAGGGTCAAGATCATGTATTCGGAGGCGACATCGTGGGTCTTATGATCTTTGTATCGAAGGGACTATGATGATTTGTTTTGAAGGCAACGGTGCTAGAATACCTCTACGTTCGAGGGACATGACCATTTTAGAATTCGTAAGGCAACGAGAGAGAATTACCCTAAGGGGTGCGTGTGTGAAAGAAGTGTGTTGAATTCAGAATATGTTATCTTGAAGATTAGTGGGCTATGTTCAATTTTAGTCTTGCCATACACGCCTAATTACTAGCAATTTATAGGGTGCGGAAAGTAAAATGCGGAATGTAAAAGCGGAAATGTAAAGGTGCGGAAAGTAAAAACCTACGCTATTACATGGCTTTGGGGCAGATACATAATTAAGAAATGCGGAAAATAAAGTCCTAAATTAAACTATTACATCCCATGAGCAATTACATTATTGGAAAAAATGGAATGATAAAATGATAAAGAGAAAATCGTCTGAATCGGATCAACCTGTACAAAAAGAAGAAATCGGAAAATGCAATATGAATCGAACAAGAGAAAAAATGTTAGAAAAATGCAAGTTTTCATATGGGAAAATTACTACATGCTGGAAATAAGATAAATAAGCTAAAATAATTTTTTGGGATTTTTTAAATGCATTTTAGTAATTTAAAACTAATTTATAATGATTTAAATGCTAAATTATAAATAAAATAAATATGCATGCAAAAATTATATTTTTAAATTTATTAAATTAAATAAACATTTTCAGAATGTAAATGCAAAAAGAATAAATGTTTTTGGTTAATTTTTAATGCAAAAATAAAATGTGGAAATTAATTAAAATAGGATGCAAATATTAAAATAAATTGGAAAATAGAAAAATATGAGGAAAAGTCAGTTTGTAAAAAATAATGGTCCCGGCATGGTTCGAACTGGGGACCTGATGCTCAAACCTTGAAAACCAACGCGCTGACCAACTGAGCTGGCGTGCTCTACTGTTTGAAACTGGAAGTGAGTGGAATACACGCGTTGCTTCTCCATTGCCTCCTCCTTCGCGCCAGACTTCGTCTTCTTCATTTTGAATTTTCAAAAGTTTGCGTCGGTCTTGCTTCGACGCTACAGGCCCTGGCTAAATGGAAAACGCAGCATACATAATATAAATGAGTTCTAAAGACATGGTTTAATTCCAGGCATCATTCCGAACACGATGGGCATGGTCTCGTGGTCCAATTTTATGTATTTCGTGAAACCCTAAAACGAACTCAGGAACCCTAATCATGGCACCTTGAGTTTCCGGCCATGAAAATGCAATTAAAGTACCCAGAAAGCTTGCAATCTTTCTACTAATCACAAAAACAAACACAAAACATGTTAAATATGCATGAAAATCAGAATACGATTTTGGATTTTTCAAGAACAAACCGATTTCGAATTTCACGATTCTGGATGGTTTTTGGCAAAGTAAGTATCTGGATCGACTCTGGAGATGCCAAGGAATGTGTTTGACACCTTAGAATTGATTGAAAACTGCTGGAATAAGGATTGCTATTTGCTTCAAGAACTCGATTTTTTCAGTTTGAGAATAGGGTTTCTGAGCAATTTTTTCGTTCCTTTGCAATTGGTATGCATCAAGTATATATGCTGGATGGATTTGGAATTGTTTTGGGAAAGATTTGATCACTAATCAATGATAATCAAATTTGATTTTTTCATGAAAATCAAATTTTCAAAACTTGATCAATTTCAATCCAATCTTGCCTTTTTTGTCAAATTTCGAAATTTGCTGGCTTTTAATGAATTTCTTGAATCTCAAGGAAGGAATAAAATCAATCTTTCAATTAATTTTGATTTTATAATTTATTTTAAAATTTAATTTGTATTTAAATGAATAAATTCAAAATTAAATAGAAAAATAAATCAAAAATTCGTGGCATTGGGCTTGGATATTCCTAATTGTATGAGGAATAAGTTTGGATGAAGAAAAAGCAAGCCCATTTGCAAAAGATTTGATTTTTGGAAGTATCTCTCTTTGTGCATTCTTTCAAAATTTCCCAACTTGTGAATGGTGTAACTTGCTCAATTTTCCACATTTTTGAGTGTTCTTGGACTTTTTGGAAAGCTCTAAGAGTCCTCTAAACAATGTCTTTGGTCTCATCTCAATTGGAGTTACCATGCTCAATATATCTTCAAAACAAAAGTTGACTTTTGTTGACTTTGAAAATGACCTGTAATGTTTTTGAGCTATACCTCTCAAATGAAGCATTTTTGGACATTCTTGTGAGACATGAAGTTGTAGAGAATTGAATTTCCTTCAAAACAAGAGGTGGTGGAAAAATTTCTGAGAAAGCATGAGAAAGTTATGATCGGTCAAAGTTGATTGACTTTTCACCTAGAAACCACGATTTAGAAAGTTTGACTTTTGAGCAAATCTTGAGTTTTCTTGATGAATCATGATCAACCCTTGATCAAATGATGAATGTAACTTCAAAATGAGGATGTTGACCAAAAATTATGAAGTTTGACTGTGTGTTGACCACAGTTGACTTTTTGTCCAATACACCCGATTTTCAATCATCTGAGCAATTGCCTGAGGAAACTTGACTTGTGAGGCTTGAAACTTGACATGGAGAATCTTTGAAGCATATGAGGAGGCATGAAGACCATTGGAGATGTTGGGAATCCATCTTGACTTGAGAGATACCAAACCCTAGTTTGGGTTGATTGTCTAGGAGAGAGTTTGTCTGATCAACTCTTGAGGAATCCTTGAGTAGGGGTGTATGAAATCTCTTGAGTAGATGGAGGGCAAATTTTGGGGTATGACAGCTGCCCCTGTTCAATCTTCTTGTACGAGAGGGTTAGATTGACATGCTTGTCTTCGTGACACGGAGGTAGAAGGTGATTGAACACTCAATACACTGAAAATTTGCACTTGCGGTTGGGCGATGATGCGGAGCAGGCTTCTGGATGCCGTTTGGAGAAGCTGGTGAATGAGTCGTCGCTAGACTCGAGATTATTGATAGAAGAAGCGGGGATGGGCTTAAGATGCCATCTGGAAGGTCAATCTTTGGGGAGTGAGCCGTCGCCGGGCTGGGATTATTGATAGGAGGAGTCTTTGGAAAGTGGGCCGTCGCTAGGCTCAAGTAGATGTTTGGAAGAGTATGGAGATGGGCTTAAGATGCCATCCGAAGTCGTCGTTAGACTTCGTGTTCACTTTGAATGAAGTTATTGAGTGCATTGATTTTTAACCATATATGGCGTGCGAAGTGAAGAAATGTTGACAAGTAGTCGGAGATGGGCTTAAGATGCCATCCAAGGCAAGAGTCGTCGCTAGACTACTGTAGTTCTTGTTGATAATAAGGAATCGAATAAATCTTCGTGCTGATTACTCTGATGGAGGTTGTAGTTAGCAAGAATGTGGATAGCTTCCCTGTTGTGCATCGGGTGTTGATCCATTGCCTGTTATCGGAGGATAATTGGAGGCGGTCTTTCGGATAGTTTTCCCGTCGGTTCGGGGCTTAATCTGGACTGTTTGCGTCAGTAGTATTACTGTTTGGAGAAAACAAGAGAAACTTTGATAGAATATTGTTAGTCTTATGCAAGGAATGATGCATGACAGTGTATATGAATGACATATGCATGAATTATGACTTTATGAGTAATGTATGAATGATAAATGTTGTGATATTTCAAAACATATCCATCTTGAAGAAGATGCGGATATTCTGTTTGAAGATTTCTGACTTCCGCTTGGGGATTTGTGTAGGTGAGAACCCCGCTTTGGAAGGAGAAGAAAGATATCCTGGATTCCTCCGATGCACTATCTAACCAAGTTTCGGGCCTAGATATTGTTGAGGAAGGTAGAGATTTGAGAAACTCGTTGTTGGAGGTCTCATAGACCCTGCTGAGGAGAGTCTGGGAGGCGATCTGTTGGGGACCTATGTAGACCTGTGAGGATTTTTAGAGGCGCTCTCTTGGGGAATCAGTGTAGATCTCATTGGAGAATATGATGGTCGTTGAGAGACGGGTTAAAAGAGTGCGGAGCCCGTTGTAATCTCTGGCTGGGGGATGAAGACGTAGTTTCCTCCGATGCACTATCTGACCAAGTCTTGTGTCTGGATACCGCTGCTGGGGAGAAGGGGGAGGATTGAGAAATATCCTTGGGATGAATACCTTGTAGGGATGAGGTGTTATTGCTTGGAGGCCCAGCGTATACTCCGGAAGGGTGTTGTGGTGACACCTTTGTGGGGATCATGCTACGGGAAATGCATTGGTGACTTTAGTCGTCATCTCAATTCCTAGAACACATAGTAAGTACTTTTGCATGTTCACTTTTGTATGTTTGCAAAGAGATTTTTATTGTCAGTCGTATAATCATTCAAAGCAAGCGTTGGACTTATTGCAACCGACAACGGTGAAAATTGTAAAGAGAAAGAACTTGTATTTATTTGAAATGTGGCGTATGGCCAAGTGGTTTGTACACAAGAAAGATAAAAGCTATCTTGGGAACAATCTCGTTAAGTTCCAACTATGCTAGTACTCATATATTTCGACTATCTCATCTCCTTCTTTGTCGGTAGAAAGTGAGTAAATTGATCTTCGCCATTTGAATCTTGAATCTTGATAGTAGTGCAGGCGGTGATACGGAAGAGACATGGTCGTGCGCTTGAATCTAACTTTTGCCTAGACCGCCCTTCGGGTTTTAGTCTCTGGGATACCCTTTTTGCCCAAGCCGCCTTTTCGGGTTTTCGACTTCTTAGGGTGTACATGTTTTGTATATATCCTTAACTTTTGCCCGAACCTTTTGGTTCGCCAGGATGCCCTTATTTTTGCCTAGGCCAGTCGACCTAGCGGATCTCTTTTATGCGTAGTATTTTTTGACTATGTCTGCGTTCACAGGGTGTGGGAAGTCTTCACCATCCATGGTGCTTAGTATCATAGCTCCGCCGGAAAATACTGTCTTGACCACAAATGGTCCCTCATAGGTGGGAGTCCATTTGCCCCTGGGATCACCTTGTGGAAGAATGATGCGCTTGACTACTAGATCACCGACTTGGTAGACTCGGTGCTTGACCTTCTTGTTAAATGCTTTGATCATTCGTTTCTGATAAATCTTTCCATGGCAGATGGATGCGAGTCGTTTCTCATCAATCAAGTTGATCTGGTCGAGGCGAGTCTAGACCCAATCGTCTTCGCCTAACTCGCCTCCTGGAGGACCCTGGTTGAGGGTATACGAACCTCGATGGGTAAGGCGGCTTCCATACCGTATCTGAGAGAGAAGGGGTTGCCCCATTGATGTTCTGTTGTGGTCGATAACCATGAAGAGCAGTGGTAACATTTCATGCCAATCTTTGTAAGTCAACATCATCTTGTATAATCTTCTTAATGTTCTTATTGGCTTCCGCTGCCCGTTCATCTTAGGCCGATATGGAAGAATTGTGATGCTTGATCTTGAATTGCGTGCGAGTTCGGTGATCATCTTGTTGTTAAGATTGGAGCCGTTATACGTGATAATCCTTTCAGGAGTGCCATACCGACAGATAAGGTTATGTTGTTAGTGCAACTGAAACATAATCTGGCGGTGAAAAGTGTGTCCGCTGCGGGGATATAATGATGGCGCCAATGCCCTTGCCAAGTGCGTTTGAGGCTCCATCAAAGACCATAGTCCATCGGGATCCTTGTTCGGGTCCTTAAATGCAGGCTGGTTCTTCTGTCGATGACTAGTAAAACATCTTATGGAAATTGAGCATAGGCGATAGTCATCTACGGCTTGATGAGCCAAATGATCGGCTACTACACTTCCTTTGATCGCTTTAAAGAAGTGTCTTGGATGTCGTATTCGGTCAAGATCATTTGCCATCTTGCTATTCTTCGGAGAGAGCTGGTTTCTCAAAGATGTATTTTATCGGATCCATCTTGGAAATCAACAAGGTAGTGTGAGTCAACATATCTTGTCTTAGTCGTGACAGCAAGCCAAAGCGTTGCAAGTTTTCTCATTGTGGTATCTTGTTTCGATCGGTAAACTTTTGCTAAGGTAGTATATTGCATGCTCTTTTCGACCGGACTCGTCATGTTGCCCAACACACCCCATTGAGTTCTCTAATCTTGTCAAGTACATGATAAGAGGTCTTCCTTGGTGGCGGCATCGGAATAGGAGGATTACGTAGGTACTCCTTGATTTTGTCAAAGCGATCGGCAATCGTCATTCCATTCCACTACTTGATCTTTCTTTAATAACGAAGATTGGCTCACAAGTAGCGATTAGGTGTGCAATGAATCGGCAATGTAGTTTAATCGGCCCAGAAACCTCGACCTCCTTCTACGTGCGGGGCGGCATCTCTTGAATGGCTCTAACCTTGGCGGGGTCAACCTCAATACCTTTACCGCGACAACAAACCCTAGGAGTTTTCGGATCGACTCCAAGGTGCACAGGATTAAGTCTCAAACTGTACTTCTTCAATCATCAAATAGTTTACGCAAATGATCAAGATGTTCTTCTTGATGCAGTGATCTAGCTATCATGTCATCGGCGTAGACCTCTATCTCGTGATTAATCATGTCATGAAATAATGTAACCATATGCGATAAGTGGCGCTGCGTTCTTCAATCGAGCAGCATAACCTTAGCGAGAAAGTGCCCTTGTGTAACAAAAGTAGTCTTCTCCATGTCTTGGGGCCATTTAATCGATTGTAACAGGAGAAATCCATGAAGGAGAAAACTTTATCTGGCGGTGTTGTCAACGAGGACATCAATATGAGGAAGTGAAATCATCTTTCGGACTTGCTTTGTTTAGATCTCGTAATCCACACATTCGTACTTTACCATCCTTCTTGGATGCAGGTACCACATTTGCAACCTTGGGGATAAGAGGTGTGACTAAGAAACGCATTGAGCGCTTCATAACCCGGCTTTGATCTTCTCGACATCTCGGGACGCGTCGACGAACTTTACATTTCAGGGAGAAAACCTTCTTTTGTCGGCAATCGGTGTACCACAATATCAATGTCTAAACCGGGCATGTCTTCAATGACCAAGCAAAACCTCAACATAGTCTCGTAGCATCTGAACCAACCTTTCTTTAACAGTTCTCAAGACCCGTTCCTATCTTGATCTCTTTTTGTCTTCGTCGGTACCCAAATTCACGACCTCGACTTGCTCTTTGTGTGGTGTATAACTCGCTCTTCTTCTTTGTGCGATCGGCAAGTTCTCTGGCACTTCACAATCTTCCTCACTTTCGTCTTGACGGTAGATCGGATTATCGAAGTCATATTTAGCACTAGCATATTTGTTATTACGAGATTCGGAGTGATTGCGGTGTATCACGTATGTGTGTGTAAGAAACACATAGCTTTTGAAGGGTGATAAAGTAAAGAAAGAAAACAAACAATTGAATGCAAAAGCCAACGAATTTATTGAATGAAAATCATAAGCGACGGATAACCCTATAAGCGAGCCATGATGCCCGGGCAAGGCACTAGGCTTTCAAAGTTTATTGTTCAAAACATAAAGAAATCGAAAAGCAAAACAAAACAAGAGCAATTACTCACGGCTAAAGGAGATTGGTATAGCGTCTTTAGTCTTCCAATTCTTGAGCTCATTGTCTGGAGTTGGGAAGATCCACTTGCTGATGTCGAAGTCATTGTCGTCGTCTTCTATAGCATGAATTCCACTCTGGCTGATGCGGAAAGGAAGTTGGCCGGCACGTTCGCGGCGTATCATCTTCTGTCCCTTGATGGTGAAGCCTAAACCGGTCTTGTCGGTTGAAAGGAAGATCGGGGCTGACCCCAAATAGTACTACCTCCTTGTTCAGATGGCTTGAGCATCTTTCAATGAGGCCATCCTAGGCGGAACTTTTGTAATCTCAGGAGTGGCGGAGAGTCAGGCATGACTCGGGTATTGTTTCAAAAGCTTGAGGGAGTCTCAAGAATTCACCCTCCATCTCGAGGTATCGGAATGGTAGATGGTGACCATATACTCTTCTTCACCACATCTTGTGACAACCTTCCCTTTCACGGGTACTTGGTTTCGATGCAAGGTAGAGGTGGCCTTTGCCCATGTATCAAGGGCGTCAAGTAGGCAAGAGTAAGTTGGGCGGATGTCCATGACAAAGAAAGTAGAGTCAAAAGTCGGGAACCGACTTTATGAGATGAGCTCTCCAATCTTGCGCTTAGAACCATCAAAAGCCCTCACAATAATGTCCTTTGGGTCTCGGAACCAACCCTTGACATCAAGTCGATCAAGCGATCTTGGAAGGATATTCAAAGCGAACCGGTATCAGCAAAACATGAGGCAGTAGCGCCCTTGCATTCAACAGAGATGTGCAAGGCTTTGTTGTGTTTCTTTCCGTGAAGTCAAATCGACATCGAGAAGCCTAGGCGGTTGGCAGGGCTAGCAATACAAACTTGAATTGATCGGTGGTAGTGTCTTGCGGCACATGAGCATTCTTGAGAAACTTCACCAAGGCGTTAGCATGAGCCTCGAGCACAAGAGCGAGCAAGCATGGAGATCTTGGCGGTCTGTCCCAGTGTTCCACAACATTGTAATTACTCTTCTTGATAATCTTGAATTTCCTCCATTTCTTGTTTGGAGGTGTCTTGATAACTTCCTTTGGTATACGGTTGAGCGGGATGAGCCCTTGGTTCTTTCCTCTAGCTGGGGATATTGGTGGAGTAGGCGGAATGCGTTTTGAGTCGCGATGTCTTCGGAGGAGAGATCTGGAGAGAATACCCTTCCGGTTCTGGTTACCTTACTTGATCCGGTGATGTTGTCGATGTCAGGAATAGAAGCTCCAATGGTAAGATCTTCAATCGTCAGAGGATCTTGCTTGACACCATGATAGTAAACATCAGCTCCATAGTTCCAAGGAATAGCTTTATCAGAGGAATATGGGCCAGTGCAGGAGAAGTAATGATGAGGCGCCACTCTAGGCACAGGATCAGCAGAGGAAATCCTTATAGTGTTAACATCAGCATAGTCTTCTGGGAAATCGTCACCCCATCCGGTCGCCTTAACATCTTCAATAAGAATCTTGTAGCTATCAGGGACAGTGTACTTCACCATGTAATCGTACTTTCCACTTGGCTGCCCCAAGGTATCCCACACAGATGGTACAGTTTCATTCACATATTCGATCTTCAACTTAGACATTTCTTCACACTTACGCACGGTGGTTTGAAATAGTATCTCGATTATCCATCATGCCTTGAGCACGTCTTTTCAACCAAGCACAACCATCGGTAGCGGATGGGCACCAGCGACAATCCTCTGGGCACTGGATTGACAGGCTTGCAGCAAGTTCTTCTTAACAGTCATCAGAGGAATGGTCAAGTCATCTATGTTGAAAACATAAGTATCGTCCCCAACAGCATTAGAACTCTTGTCATGGTTAGGCATAGGCGCATTGATCACATTGGTCTCAGCGGTCAAACTCAATGCTTAGCTTGATCATATCTTGAATCTTGTTCTTGAGCCCAACAATTGTCGATTGTAGTGCCACAGGCTGTTGGAATGGTAAGCACACTTAGCATTAGGATTGTACTTGGAGAGGTATTGACATTCGAGGAGGATCCTCAAGGTTATCGACTCTGCGTTCAACATGTGTTGCAAGGCTTGCGACAAAGGCATGTTGATCTTCGTAAAGCTGTCTTCGTGGCGCGTTACAGCTGCGCGTTGTCTCGCCGAGGTTGTCTTGATGTAGGATTGGAGATCACTGCCCCACAGTTGAGCGGTCGGTCTTGGCTCGGCTTTTCGACCATACCAGCATTGGCTTCTTTCTTACCACCAAAGATCTCTTTGCGGCATTTGAAGATGACTCTCTGAATCTTCCACTCTTGATACCGACTTCAATCGCTCGCTTTGTCAATATCATTCGGTGAATCCGGATGAAGAATTTCCAATCGGATGATTGAAGAACGGGCTGTCGGTGTTCCCATGAACATATCAACCAACTCCCTATTGGACAAGGGTGGTTGAACTCTGCTGCTAAATCTCTCCATTACGAGCATACTCCTTGAACTTCTCATCACGACCCATAGACATGCTTTGTAGTTGCATGCGAGTAGGTGTCGATTCGACATTGTACTCATCTTGTCAGAAAGCATCGCCAAGTCACTCCAAAATGCGGATACGGTCGTTCTCTAGCTGATAGTACCATTCCAAGCGGGTTCGGACAAACTCTCTTGAAAATAGTGCATCCACAACTTTACATCATCGGTGTGGGGATTGATCTTACGGACATAGGACTTCAAATGCGACTTTGGGCGGGACATGCCATCATACTTGGCAAAAGTAGGAACTTTGAACTTGGGAGGAATCACAACACGGGAACAAGACTCGGATCATCAAAGTTCAGCCGGACATCTTGAGTTTTCCACGACATTGAGACGGTCTTCAAGTTTCTTGTACTTGTCATCTTCATTAGAGTCTTGGCCGTTATCATAGTCTTTCTCAAGCTCGGGATGGCCGTCCTCACCCTTGTTACTTTGCTCGTCTTCCTTCTTGAAACTTCCTTGAGAGCTCAATCGGTGACCACCTTAGGACCACCTTTGTAGCGTGCCCATGTTGAGAGACCAACAACCTTCTTCTTCTTGTTGATGAGCTTCTTCAAATCTTCTTGGCCTTGGACCAAGTTGGTGAACATCTGCTGGCCGAGTATTACGAGCTTGAAGATCCTTGACGATCTGTTCAAGAGCCATTTACGCTAAAATAAATAGCGAGCAAATGAGAAAACCAATCTCCGATGTACATGATGCAATGTTATGCTATGATATGCAATGTTTATCACGAATGCAATGCAATGTTTTCAAGGACCTAAAGATTTAAATTTGTTAAACAAACAATGAACAAACATTTATTAGTTCTCTTTTATTATTCTTTTTCTTTTTAAGTACAAGAGATAGTTCAAACAATAAAAGAAAACATAAACATCCTAAAGCTCTAAGTCTCCATGGCGCTTCCTCTTGGTGCCGATGTAGCGTTGATGTTTCGCTCCTCGTGAAGTAGCTTGGTCAACTCTAGCACTTTCTTCTCACTTGCATAGCAGAGCTTCAAGGTATCCCTCTCTTCTTTAAAATTTGAATCGGGATCGCTTCAAGTCTTCAAAATCGGTAGGCATGTCGGGATGGAAACGACGCATAAGTCGTCACCTATAGCAGGTTCCATAATTCTTGGTAAAGCAGTGAATGGCATCATGAGGTTTTGAGCTCGAGCTCGCACCATTTGAGGTAAGGTTCCCAAGGAGTGGAGTTGGTGCCCCAAAGTCTTGGTATCGATCTTCTTTACCATGCCCCAAGCATGTATAAACCTTAAATCGGTAATTGCGGAGATCGTGATTGTAATCGAACACAATATCTTGGAGAAGCATATCATGTGGACCATCTCTTGAGCAAAACCAAGCGGCGTAGAGCTAAAGAAGGGTTGTAAGTAATACCTCCCTTATACCAAGTAGTGGTACATTAGGAATTCTCCTGGCGCTCAATGAATGTGAAGTCCTTTTGAGAGAAAAGATTCCAGCGGATATCGAATGAGAGAGTGACATCAATCTTTGAGACCATCTCAACCTTTGTTCATTCTTCAAAGCGATGGAGGAAGGTCGAAATAAACCACACGAAAGTAGCAGGACACAACATGAGAGTTCCTTGTCGCTTAGTAATGCAGTGTGGAAAATGTAGAATATCTCCAAGTAAAGTAGGCTTTGGATTACGGGTGAAACAACTTGATGGCATTGACATCTATGAATTGATCGAGTTAGGGAATAGAACCAAACCATAAATTAGCAAGGCCACAATGTTCTCAAATGCATGGAAACTCATAACTTTGAGGAATTCTCGGGCTTTCTTGAGTAAGAACTTGGAAAGTAAACCCTTAACTCCACTTCTAGTTTCCCAATTGGCTAATATCCGAATGCTTAAGATGTAAGGCGGATGCAATGTCTTCGTAGGAACCTTTTCTAGACCGTGAATGGCATTTGATCAAGAATAGGTATCCCAAGTAGCTTAGAGAACTCTTCAAGGTAGGAACCAAGCGATAATCAGGAATGTAAAGCAATGGTGTTTCGGATCAAAGAAGCTGGAATAGGACATGCATCATATCTTCTTCAAAAGGAGATAACAAATCAAGCAGATAACCATGTCTTTTGATGAGCGAGCATGGTCGGAATTTACGAAACCAATTCTTTGAGTTGAGAAGGGATACCCATGAAGTTGATTCGGATAGTCTTTCTAGAAGCCATAATCCCTACAAAAGCGAGCAAAGATAAATCCTAGGTCCTTGAAATAATTAGAAATGATATGCAATGCGAATGATGTCATGATGTCATGTTTAGCACACAAACAATTCACACAATGAGCCTATGGTTAAGGCTTGCAAGAGGTATAGGTGATTACCCACCAAAAGTTTGAGTTGGTTCATCTGTCCTATAATAGTAAGGGTTCTAGGAATCTCACATCACGGATCTTTCGTGGCGCTTAATTCAATCGACGGCCAAGTGGTCGATCGAAAATGTCCCAAAGTCGATCTCAATGGCGTAGCATCGGTATCAACCAACCTCGGTCTACACCAAAGCCGCCATCTCACTACCTTCTAATGGCCAAGATGGGTCAATTAAGGTTCTAAAAGTTTAGTTAGCGCTTGATGACACCACGAAGCCAAATACTATCTTCAACTTGGGAATGAAGAGTATCGGGACAACCAAAGTGTCACGCTAGCCATCATGTTGACCGCGTAGTTATCGTCTAGCGGTCGCGATGATCTAATGCCACTTACCTAAAAGAAACCGGATCGGTGTAGGATCCCCACAAATATAATACCCAAGCAACCCTTAAAGATAAAGCATACAAGTCAAACAAAAGCAATAAAAGTTATCTAGAAATCCCTAAGGCAATTCTCTCTTTTAATTTCCCAATGATGCTTGATTACGTAACACGGTGAAGCCGACTTTTGTAGGATTTTGTATCAAATGTGCGGATAGCAAGAGTCGCCACGAATTTTATTTTATCCAATTAAGGGAAGGTAAAAGTATGAGAAAAAGACCTTCGTTAGATTACGAGTTCGGAGAATGGTTATGAAAAGGGAAGGTATTAGCACCCTTTCCATCCGTAGTTTATTCTACGGGCTCTTAGTTGCTCTTAGATAACTTTTTAAAATTGGCTTTACGTGTGTTTGACAAAATGTTTTGAAAAGGCATTTCGCTTTGACTTTGTAATGACTCATGTAGGAGTGTATACAAAGTGTTGGAAATGTTTTGTTTTGAAAAGAGTTTGAACTTTGAAAAAAGTGTGAGGTGTGAAAAGCATTTGATAGAGCAAGCAACTAAAGACTTATTTACCCACTCGAATTGGTCGTTTTGTTGTACTTCTACATTCCTTTAGAATAGCGCTAGCCGTACCATTAGTTAGTAGGTAGCTCCATTCGTAGGATGTAGCGGGACATTCGAAGGGACATCGGATGGTCATCGAAGGCAACTTGTAGGAAGTATCCTAGCACATTCGAAGGACTATCTCATTTTTAGTAGGAGACAAGGTCAAGATCATGTATTCGGAGGCGACATCGTGGGTCTTATGATCTTTGTATCGAAGGGACTATGATGATTTGTTTTGAAGGCAGCGGTGCTAGAATACCTCTACGTTCGAGGACATGACCATTTTAGAATTCGTAAGGCAACGAGAGAGAATTACCTAAAGTGCGTGTGTGAAAGAAGTGTGTTGAATTGAATATGTTATCTTGAAGATTAGTGGGCTATGTTCAATTTTAGTCTTGCCATACGCCTAATTACTAGCAATTTATAGGGTGCGGAAAGTAAAATGCGGAATGTAAGCGGAAATGTAAAGTGCGGAAAGTAAAACCTCGCTATTACATGGCTTTGGGAGATACATAATTAAAATGCGGAAAATAAAGTCCTAAATTAAACTATTACATCCCATGAGCAATTACATTATTGGAAAAAATGGAATGATAAAATGATAAAGAGAAAATCGTCTGAATCGGATCAACCTGTACAAAAAGAAGAAATCGGAAAATGCAATATGAATCGAACAAGAGAAAAAATGTTAGAAAAATGCAAGTTTTCATATGGGAAAATTACTACATGCTGGAAATAAGATAAATAAGCTAAAATAATTTTTTGGGATTTTTTAAATGCATTTTAGTAATTTAAAACTAATTTATAATGATTTAAATGCTAAATTATAAATAAAATAAATATGCATGCAAAAATTATATTTTTAAATTTATTAAATTAAATAAACATTTTCAGAATGTAAATGCAAAAAGAATAAATGTTTTTGGTGAATTTTTAATGCAAAAATAAAATGTGGAAATTAATTAAAATAGGATGCAAATATTAAAATAAATTGGAAAATAGAAAAATATGAGGAAAAGTCAGTTTGTAAAAAATAATGGTCCCGGCATGGTTCGAACTGGGGACCTGATGCTCAAACCTTGAAAACCAACGCGCTGACCAACTGAGCTGGCGTGCTCTACTGTTTGAAACTGGAAGTGAGTGGAATACACGCGTTGCTTCTCCATTGCCTCCTCCTTCGCGCCAGACTTCGTCTTCTTCATTTTGAATTTTCAAAAGTTTGCGTCGGTCTTGCTTCGACGCTACAGGCCCTGGCTAAATGGAAAACGCAGCATACATAATATAAATGAGTTCTAAAGACATGGTTTAATTCCAGGCATCATTCCGAACACGATGGGCATGGTCTCGTGGTCCAATTTTATGTATTTCGTGAAACCCTAAAACGAACTCAGGAACCCTAATCATGGCACCTTGAGTTTCCGGCCATGAAAATGCAATTAAAGTACCCAGAAAGCTTGCAATCTTTCTACTAATCACAAAAACAAACACAAAACATGTTAAATATGCATGAAAATCAGAATACGATTTTGGATTTTTCAAGAACAAACCGATTTCGAATTTCACGATTCTGGATGGTTTTTGGCAAAGTAAGTATCTGGATCGACTCTGGAGATGCCAAGGAATGTGTTTGACACCTTAGAATTGATTGAAAACTGCTGGAATAAGGATTGCTATTTGCTTCAAGAACTCGATTTTTTCAGTTTGAGAATAGGGTTTCTGAGCAATTTTTTCGTTCCTTTGCAATTGGTATGCATCAAGTATATATGCTGGATGGATTTGGAATTGTTTTGGGAAAGATTTGATCACTAATCAATGATAATCAAATTTGATTTTTTCATGAAAATCAAATTTTCAAAACTTGATCAATTTCAATCCAATCTTGCCTTTTTTGTCAAATTTCGAAATTTGCTGGCTTTTAATGAATTTCTTGAATCTCAAGGAAGGAATAAAATCAATCTTTCAATTAATTTTGATTTTATAATTTATTTTAAAATTTAATTTGTATTTAAATGAATAAATTCAAAATTAAATAGAAAAATAAATCAAAAATTCGTGGCATTGGGCTTGGATATTCCTAATTGTATGAGGAATAAGTTTGGATGAAGAAAAAGCAAGCCCATTTGCAAAAGATTTGATTTTTGGAAGTATCTCTCTTTGTGCATTCTTTCAAAATTGCCCAACTTGTGAATGGTGTAACTTGCTCAATTTTCCACATTTTTGAGTGTTCTTGGACTTTTTAGAAATCTCTAAGAGTCCTCTAAACAATGTCTTTGGTCTCATCTCAATTGGAGTTTCCATGCTCAATATATCTTCAAAACAAAAAGTTGACTTTTTGTTGACTTTGAAAATGACCTGTAATGTTTTGAGCTATACCTCTCAAATGAAGCATTTTTTGGACATTCTTGTGAGACATGAAGTTGTAGAATTGAATTTCCTTCAAAACAAGAGGTGGTGGAAAAATTTACGAGAAAGTATGAGAAAGTTATGATCAGTCAAAGTTCGATTGACTTTTCACCTAGAAACCTAATTTAGAAAGTTTGACTTTTGAGCAAATCTTGAGTTTTCTTGATGAATCATGATCAACCCTTGATCAAATGATGAATGTAACTTCAAAATGAGGATGTTGACCAAAAATTATGAAGTTTGTTGTATGTTGACCACAGTTGACTTTTGTCCAATACACAGATTTTCAATCATCTGAGCAATTGCCTGAGGAAACTTGACTTGTGAGGCTTGAAAATTGACATGGAGAATCTTTGAAGCATATGAGGAGGCATGAAGACCATTGGAGATGTTGGGAATCCATCTTGACTTGAGAGATACCAAACCCTAGTTTGGGTTGATTGTCTAGGAGAGAGTTTGTCTGATCCACTCTTGAGGAATCCTTGAGTAGGGGTGTATGAAATCTCTTGAGTAGATGGAGGGAAAATTTTGGGGTATGACACTGACAACCTGGAAAACTCTCCAGTGAAAAACTCTAAAAATGTTGTGGAACCTCCTATCATAGATCTGGATGAAGAATTCTCTGATAATGACCTTCTTGCTAGTGTTAATCCTAGTATTGCTAAGAGGATGATGAATAGAAAAGGGAAGCAGAATGCCTCTCAGAGTCCTTCCAAGGAGAAGGTAGCTGAAACTGTTCATAAGACCCCGGAGGTGAGGCAAGGTGAAGAAAGATCGAGAAGGATCGAAAATTTGGACCCTCTAAAGGAAAGGGTAGGATGAAGTCATTGGTAGTATCTCTAGGCCCAAGAGAACTCCAATAATCAAGAAAGGAAGGTCCACAACCTTGAATCGTCGAGATTGATTTTAATGTTGAAGAGAATGTCACAGACATTCCACTTAGAAAGAAACCATCTCTTGGTAAACTGCCCAAATTTCCTGAAGTGGCTATTGATAACATCTATTTCCACCATCCAGAGAGTGCTAGCAGATGGAAATATGTATGTCTGAAAAGAATAGCATTAGAAAGGGAGCTGAACAGGAGTGCCCTTGAATGCAAGGATGTTATGGACCTGATTAAGGAAGCTGGGCTGATGAAAACTGTGGTAAAATTTTCAAATTGTTATGATGTTTTGGTGAAGGATTCATTGTTAATCTGACTAGTGGCTGTGCTAATGGAAGGTCAGCAGATTTTAAGACTGTGTTTGTAAGAGGGAGAAAAGTGAAGTTTTCCCCAAGTGTGATCAACAAATATTTGGGAAGATCTGATGATGCTCAATCTAAGCTTGAAAAGCGTGTCGGTGTGCCAAACAATCACTGCTAAGCAAGTGAAACATTTTCCATTGAAGGAAAGCTACGCTAGCAAATTGAGTGTCATATTTGCTATGCACAATAGGTACAACCAACGGGTTCCCACAAACCACAAGTCCACCATTTCCATTGGCACAGGCGGTTATCTTTCTTTGTTGGTACAAAAGCAAAGTTTGATTATGGAACTTACATATTTGAGCAAACTTTGAAACATCTTGATTATGCTATCAAAGGACCAATAGCCTTTCCCCCCTCTTGTGTGGTATTATAAGCTGACCAATACGACATCTTGGTTGATAGAGATTCGGTTTGTAAAGAGCTCCACCCTTGGTTTCCACTACAAGTTATTTCAAGGAAGCATGTCAGACATTGTCATGACATCTCTTTGAGACATCAAATGTCAAGGCTAATTCTCGGAAGGCAAATGTCATTCTTTGTGCTAAAAGAGACTGTAAGGAACTTGAAGCAAGGAAGCAAACCATTGAGGCTGATCTCTACCACGGAAGGAGAAAGACACAGAGGTTGAGGATGAAGGGCTAGCTGGTGATGATATTGCTGATAATTTGGATGATGCTAGTGCAGAACAAGAAGAGGTCTTGAGGCGATTCGGAAGAAGCAACATACCACAGTGCTTTGGGAGAAAAGTGCTTGATTCACAATCTTGTGCTGCTATTGCTTAATTGTTTTTGTTGTTTTGATGTTAATTTTGCTTCTGCTGTTTTTGGTTCTATTTGTTTTGGATTGTTGCACTTCTTTGCTGGGATGTAATATTTAACTCTGTTGGTACTTATTTATATCACGAATTTTGGGAATTTGTACTGGCACCTTTGGCCCCTTTGTGGCTAAAAAGGGGGAGAAGAATTTATGGGCAATTGTGGGTAGAATTTATCTTTATCAGGCTCTGGTTATTTAGCTTAGATTAGCTTAGACTGGTTGTTTTATTCTGCTGCATTAGTTCTCTGATAGCTTTGTTTGTTTTAGTCAAAAATTTGCCAAAGGGGGAGTTTGTAAGTGTTTTTATATTGGCATTAATTTTTGGTAAAACTAGGATATGACAATGTCTTGACTGATGTCATGACATTCAGAGTTTGAAGATAAATTATGCATAAGAAGAATGATTCAAGTACATTTCGGTGGAAGTTAGCTGAAGTCTTTGAAATTGCAGAAGAATGGTGATGTCATAACCAATGTTATGACATTACGTATGACATTGTTGTTGTGATTCACTTTTCTGAGACTTTTGAGTTTACATTGGTGTTTTTAATATGATTTATGTAATTGGATCACATGCTCACGTGGCTCTGTGGTTAATCTTAGTTAAAAAGACCAAGTCTTTAGGTTAAATTAAGTGAACCCTAGCTATAATTATGGAATCCCAAAACTGAAGTTACTGGACTGCTTCTATAATAGGAAAAGATCCCTTACTCTGCTACTGCGCCTTTTGGACTGTATTGAAGATCTAGCAGGTTGTTTATTTGTGTATTCTAGTTACTCTTGTGAGCCAAGCAATTATCATTTGATAAGTTCCTTGGACTAGGATTTGGTTGTAAGGGTTGTTTAACACTCAAAGCTTTGAAGCACGAGTTGTAACACGGTGAACTGACTTTGTAGGATTTTTTGTATCGCAAATGTGCGGATAGCAAGAGTCGCCACCGACTTTTATTTTTATCCATTTAAGGGAAGGTAAAAGTACAGAAAAAAGACCTTCGTTAGATTCTGAGTAAGGGAGAAGGTTATGAAAAGGGAAGGTATTAGCACCCCTTTCCATCCGTAGTTATCTACGGGCTCTTAGTTGCTCTTAGATCACTTTAAAATTGTGCTTTCTGTGTGTTTGACAAAAATGTTTTGAAAAGGCATTTCGCTTTGACTTTGTAATGATTCATGTAGGAATGTATACAAAGTGTTCGGAAATGTTTCGTTTTGAAAAGAGTTTGAACTTTGACAAGTGTGTTGTGTGAAAAGTATTTTGATAGAGCAAGCAACTAAAAGTCTTATTACCTACTCAGAATTGGTCGTTTTCGTGTTGTTTTACGTTCCTTTAGAATAGCGCTATCCATACCATTAGTTGGTAGGTAACTCTATTTGTTGGATGTAAGCGGGACATTCGAAGGGACATCGTATGGTCATAGAATGCAACTTGTAGGAAGTATCCTAGCACATTCGAAGGGACTATCATCATTTTTCGTAGGCAACAATCGAGGGTCAAGATCATGTATTCGGAGGCGACATCGTGGGTCTTATGATCTTTGTATCGAAGGGACTATGATGATTTGTTTTGAAGGCAACGGTGCTAGAATACCTCTACGTTCGAGGGACATGACCATTTTAGAATTCGTAAGGCAACGAGAGAGAATTACCCTAAGGGGTGCGTGTGTGAAAGAAGTGTGTTGAATTCAGAATATGTTATCTTGAAGATTAGTGGGCTATGTTCAATTTTAGTCTTGCCATACATGCCTAATTACTAGCAATTTATAGGGTGCGGAAAGTAAAATGCGGAATGTAAAAGCGGAAATGTAAAGGTGCGGAAAGTAAAAACCTACGCTATTACATGGCTTTGGGGCAGATACATAATTAAGAAATGCGGAAAATAAAGTCCTAAATTAAACTATTACATCCCATGAGCAATTACATTATTGGAAAAAATGGAATGATAAAATGATAAAGAGAAAATCGTCTGAATCGGATCAACCTGTACAAAAAGAAGAAATCGGAAAATGCAATATGAATCGAACAAGAGAAAAAATGTTAGAAAAATGCAAGTTTTCATATGGGAAAATTACTACATGCTGGAAATAAGATAAATAAGCTAAAATAATTTTTTGGGATTTTTTAAATGCATTTTAGTAATTTAAAACTAATTTATAATGATTTAAATGCTAAATTATAAATAAAATAAATATGCATGCAAAAATTATATTTTTAAATTTATTAAATTAAATAAACATTTTCAGAATGTAAATGCAAAAAGAATAAATGTTTTTGGTTAATTTTTAATGCAAAAATAAAATGTGGAAATTAATTAAAATAGGATGCAAATATTAAAATAAATTGGAAAATAGAAAAATATGAGGAAAAGTCAGTTTGTAAAAAATAATGGTCCCGGCATGGTTCGAACTGGGGACCTGATGCTCAAACCTTGAAAACCAACGCGCTGACCAACTGAGCTGGCGTGCTCTACTGTTTGAAACTGGAAGTGAGTGGAATACACGCGTTGCTTCTCCATTGCCTCCTCCTTCGCGCCAGACTTCGTCTTCTTCATTTTGAATTTTCAAAAGTTTGCGTCGGTCTTGCTTCGACGCTACAGGCCCTGGCTAAATGGAAAACGCAGCATACATAATATAAATGAGTTCTAAAGACATGGTTTAATTCCAGGCATCATTCCGAACACGATGGGCATGGTCTCGTGGTCCAATTTTATGTATTTCGTGAAACCCTAAAACGAACTCAGGAACCCTAATCATGGCACCTTGAGTTTCCGGCCATGAAAATGCAATTAAAGTACCCAGAAAGCTTGCAATCTTTCTACTAATCACAAAAACAAACACAAAACATGTTAAATATGCATGAAAATCAGAATACGATTTTGGATTTTTCAAGAACAAACCGATTTCGAATTTCACGATTCTGGATGGTTTTTGGCAAAGTAAGTATCTGGATCGACTCTGGAGATGCCAAGGAATGTGTTTGACACCTTAGAATTGATTGAAAACTGCTGGAATAAGGATTGCTATTTGCTTCAAGAACTCGATTTTTTCAGTTTGAGAATAGGGTTTCTGAGCAATTTTTTCGTTCCTTTGCAATTGGTATGCATCAAGTATATATGCTGGATGGATTTGGAATTGTTTTGGGAAAGATTTGATCACTAATCAATGATAATCAAATTTGATTTTTTCATGAAAATCAAATTTTCAAAACTTGATCAATTTCAATCCAATCTTGCCTTTTTTGTCAAATTTCGAAATTTGCTGGCTTTTAATGAATTTCTTGAATCTCAAGGAAGGAATAAAATCAATCTTTCAATTAATTTTGATTTTATAATTTATTTTAAAATTTAATTTGTATTTAAATGAATAAATTCAAAATTAAATAGAAAAATAAATCAAAAATTCGTGGCATTGGGCTTGGATATTCCTAATTGTATGAGGAATAAGTTTGGATGAAGAAAAAGCAAGCCCATTTGCAAAAGATTTGATTTTTGGAAGTATCTCTCTTTGTGCATTCTTTCAAAATTGCCCAACTTGTGAATGGTGTAACTTGCTCAATTTTCCACATTTTTGAGTGTTCTTGGACTTTTTGGAAAGCTCTAAGAGTCCTCGAACCAACATTTTTGGTCTCATCTCAATTGGAGTTTCCATGCTCAATATATCTTCAAAACAAAAAGTTGACTTTTTGTTGACTTTGAAAATGACCTGTAATGTTTTGGGCCATACCTCTCAAATGAAGCATTTTTTGGACATTCTTGTGAGACATGAAGTTGTGGAGAATTGAATTTCCTTCAAAACAAGAGGTGGTGGAAAAAATTCTGATAAAGTATGAAGAAGTTATGATCAGTCAAAGTTTGGTTGACTTTTCACCTAGAAAGCCTAATTTAGAAAGTTTTACTTTTGAGCAAATCTTGAGTTTTCTTGATGAATCATGATCAAACCTTGATCAAATGATGAATGTGACTTCAAAATGAGGATGTTGACCAAAATTATGAAGTTTGTTGTATGTTGACCACGATTGACTTTTGTCAATCTTGATTTTCAACCATCGAGCAATTGTATGAGGAAATTTGACTTGTGAGGCTTGAAACTTGACATGGAGAATCTTTGAAGCATATGAGGAGGCATGATGACCATTGGAGATGTTGGAAGTCCATCTTGACCTGAGAATATCAAACCCTAGTTTGGGTTGATTGTCTAGAGAGAGTTTGTCGATCAACTCTTGAGGAATCCTTGAGTATGGATGTATGAAATATCTTGAGAAGATGGAGGAAAATTTTGGGGTATGACATGCCTGTTCAATCTTCTTGTCTGGAAGGTTAGATTGACGCCTGTCTTCGTGACACGGAGGTAGAAGATGATTGAACACTCAAATACGAAAATTTGCACTTTGTTGGTGACGATGCGAATGAGTCGTCGCTAGACTCGAGGTTCTTGACATGAGAATTGTGGTGATGGGCTTAAGATGCCATCTGGAAGGGTCGATCTTGGGAGTGAGCGTACACTAGGCTCTGTAACGTTTGGAAGGAGCACGGAGATGGGCTTAAGATGCCATCCGGAGGAGTCGTATGTTAGACTTTGTGCTCATCTTTGAATGAAGTTATTGGTTTGTATTGATTTTAACCAAATATGCAGCATTCAAAAGGAGAAATGTTGACAAGTAGTCGGAGATGGGCTTAAGATGCCATCGAGCTGGCCAGTCGTGCATGAGACTACTGTTCTTTGTTGATAATAAGAGAGGTCGAATAGATCTTCGTCTTTGATTACTACGAGGGATAGTAATTTGGCAAAGTGTGGATATCGTCCTGTTGTGCATCGGTATTGATCCGCACATTATCGGAGGATAACTTGTGATCGTTCGGATAGGGTTTCCGTCGGCGGTATTAATCCTGGATCCGTTGTCGGAGGACAACGAGGGCGGTCGTTCAGATAGTTTTCCCGTCGAGATTCGGGCTTAATCCTGGACCAGCTGTCGGAGGACAACTAGGGGCGGTCTTTCAGATAGTTTTCCCGTCGAGATTCGGGGCTTAATCCTGGACCAGTCGTCGGAGGACAACTAGGGGCGGTCTTTCAGATAGTTTTCCCGTCGAGATTCGGGGCTTAATCCTGGACCTGTTTGCGTCAGAAGTGATTTCCACCTGTTTTGGAGAAAATAAGAGAAACTTTGATAGAATATTTGTTAGTCTTATGCAAAGTATGATGCATGACAATGTATATGAATGACATATGCATGAATTATGACTTTATGAGTAATGTATGAATGATAGATGTTGTGGTATTTCAAAACATATCCATCTTGAAGAAGATGCGGATGTTACTTGGAAATTCGACTTACATTTGGGGGGAAACCCTAAGAAGAAACTTTGATTCCTCCGGTGCACTATCTGACCAAGTCTTGGGCCTAGATACCATTGAGGAGGGTAGAGATTGAGAAACTCGTTGTTGGAGGTCTCATGCATAGACCTTGCTGGGGAGAGTCTGGGAGGCAATCTGTTGGGGATCTTGTATGTAGATCCTATTGGGAAAAATTAGGAGGCGCTCTACTGGGGATTTTGAGTGTAGATCTCGCTGGAGAGCGTTTGATGGTTGCTGGGAGACCGGGTTGGGGCCCGTTGGAATCTCTGACTAGGGAATAGAAGATGTAGATTTTCTCCGGTGCACTATCTGACCAAGTCTCAAGTCTGGATACCGCTGCTGGAGAAAAGGGGAATTGTTTGAGAGATATTCTACTGATGATAAATACCTCGGCTTGGGATGAAGTGTTACTGCTTGGAGACTGATGTAACATTGCTCAATTGAGTGGAATCACTGCTCGTGGATTAACATATACTCCGCTGGGGGAGGTTTAGTGAGCGACACCTCTGCGGAGATTATGTTCTGCGGGGGAATGTTTTTGGTGACCTTTGTTGTCATCTCAATTCCTGGAGCCTGTAGTAATTACTTTTGTATGTCCACTTTTCACATGTTTGTGAATAGATTCTTATTGTCAAATGCATATAATCATTCAAAACAAACGTTGGACTTATTGCAAACGACAATAGTGAAAATTGTAAAGAAAGAATCTGCATTTATTTGGAAGGTGGCGTATGGCCAAGTAGTCTGTACACAAGAAAAGTAAAAAGCTATGCGGAAACAATCTCGTTAAGTTCCAACCATGCTAGTACTCATATATTTCAACTATCTCATCTCCTTGCTATCAGTAGAAAGTGAGTAGAATGATCTTCGCCATTTGAATCTTGAATGCTGATAGTAGTCTGGAAGCGGGTGATCTGGAAGAGACATAGTCGTATACTTAAATCCCTAACTTTTGCCTAGACCGCCCTTCCGGGTTTTCAGTCTACCGGGATACCCTTTTTGCCCAAACCGCCTTTTCGGGTTTTCGACTTGGGTGTACATCTTTTGTATATATCCTTAACTTTTGCGAACCCTTTTGGTTCGCCAGATGCTTACTTTTGCCTAGGTCGATCGACCTAGCGGGTCTCATTATCGTAGTATTTTTTACTATATGCTGCGTTCACAGGTGTGGAAGTCTTCACCATCCATGGTGCTAAGTATCATAGCTCCGGGAAAATCATCTTGACTAGAAAGCGGTCCCTCGTAGATGGGAGTCCATTTGCCCACAGGATCACCTTGTGGAAGAATGATGCGCTTGACTACTAGGTCACCGACTTGGTAGACTCGGTGCTTGACCTTCTTGTTAAATGCTCTAATCATTCCGATAGATCATCCATGGCGGATGGACGCAGTCGTTCTCATCAATCAAGTTAATCGGTCAAGGCGATCGGACCCAATCGTCTTCGCTAACTCTGCGTCTGGAGGACTCTAGTTGAGGGTATCTGAACTTCGATGGGTAGGACTGCTTCTATACCGTATGCGAGAGAGAAGGGGGTTGCCCCTGTTGATGTTCGTACTGTAGTGCGGTAACCATGAAGAGAAAATGGTACCATCTCATGTCAATCCTTGTAAGTCACTGTCATTTTCTGTATAATCTTCTTAATGTTCTTGTTGGCGGCTTCCACTGCGCCATTCATCTTAGGCCGATAAGGAGAAGAATTATGATGTTTGATCTTGAACTGCGTGCAGAGTTCGGTGATCATCTTGTTGTTGAGATTGGAACCGTTATATGTGATAATACTTTCGGGAGTGCCATATCGACAAATAAGATTATGCTTGATGAATCGAGCCACAACATTCTTGGTAACAGATGCGAACGAGGCTGCTTCTATCCACTTGGTAAAGTAATCAATTTCCACAAGGATGAAACGATGTCCATTGGAAGCTGTGGGCTTGATTTCTCCGATCATGTCAATGCCCCACATTGCAAAAGGCCAAGGAGCTGTTAGAACATTCAGTCTTGGAGGTACGTGTACTTTGTCGGCATAGATCTGACACTTGTGACAAGATCGAGCATAGCGGTGACAATCAACTTCCATGGTGGACCAATAGTAAGCTGATCTCAAAATCTTCTTAGCCATCGTATGTCGACTGGAATGGGTACCAAATGCGCCTTCGTGTAACTCTTCCATGATACGTATTGTTGTTTTGGTCTACACAGCGGAGTAAGTACAAGTCGTGGTTGCGCTTGTATAAGATGTTGTTACTGAGGAAGAATTTGGATGCGAACCTGCTCAGAAACTTCCTATCATTTACAGATGCCCCTGCGGGATATTCCTGGGTCTCAAGATACCTTTTCACGTCATAGTACCAAGGTTTCTCTTCTGTATCAAGCTCATAACAATATGCTGGTTCGTCAAACTTCTCAATGATGATCGGGAGACTCGTTGTCCCATCTAACCTTGAACATAGGCGACATAGTAATGATCGCCACCGATTCTCTTCTCGTGGAATGTGATCAAAAGTAATCTCTTCAAAGTAGGGGATCAAGCTCAGAACATGCTCTCGATACGGAATGAGATTAGGATGTTTCGTATCCCACTGCCTTAATCGTGATCACTAAAGCCGAGTCTCCATATGCTTGCAAGAACTTGATTCTTAAGTCAATAGCACTTAATACCCATGATGCACGCTTCATATTCGGCCATGTTGTTGGTGCAAGCTGAAACATAATCGGTGGCGTGTGTCCTTTGTAGGAGATGTAATGATGGCGCCAATGCCATTGCCAAGTGCGTTTGAGGCTCCATCAAAGACCATGGTCCATCGGGATCCTTGTTGGGTCCTTCGTCAAGACTGGTTCTTGTCGGTGACTAGTAAAACATCTTCATCGAAATTGAACGCATGGCGATAGTCATCTGACGATGAGCCAAATGATCGGCTACTACACTTCCTTTGATCGCTTTAGAAGTGTCTTGGATGTCGTATTCGGTCAAGATCATTTGCCATCTTGCTATTCTTCGGAGAGAGCTGGTTTCTCGAATATGTATTTTATTGGATCCATCTTAGAAATCAACAAGGTAGTGTGAGTCAACATATCTTGTCTTAGTCGTGACGGCCAAAGCGTTGCAAGTTTTCTCATTTGTGAGTATCTTGTTTCACGATCGGTAAAATTTTGCTAAGGTAGTATATGGCATGCTCTTTTCGACCAGACTCGTCATGTTGCCCAACACACACCCCATTGAATTCTATAGCATCAGTACATGATAAGAGGTCTTCCTTCGGAGGCGGCATCGAGGATAGGATACGTAGGTACTCCTTGATTTTTCAAAAGCGATCGGCAATCGTCGTTCCATTCCACTACTTGATCTTTCTTTAGTAACTTGAAGATTGGCTCACAAGTAGCGATTAGATGTGCAATGAATCGGCAATGTAGTTCAATCGGCCCGAAACCTCGACTTCCTTCTCGGTCGGGGGTGGCATCTCTTGAATGGCTTTAACCTTGGCGGGGTCAACTTCAATACCTTTTCCACGACGATAAACCCTAGGAGTTTACGGATCGACTCAAAGGTGCACTTGTTAGGATTAAGTCTCGATCTGTGCTTCTCAACCTATCAAACAATTTACGTAGATGATCAAGATGTTCTTCTTGATGCGTGATCGAGCTATCATGTCGTCGTAGACCTCTATCTCGTGATGAATCATGTCATGAAATAATGTCACCATAACGCGATAAGTGGCACTGCGTTCTTCAATCGAGCGGCATAACCTTGTAGCGAAAGTGCCCCTTGTGTAACAAAAGTAGTCTTCTCCATGTCTTGAGCCATTTTGATCGATTATAGCAGGAAACCATCCATGAAGGAGAAAACCTTATCTTTGGCGGTGTTGTCAACGAACATCAATATGGGAAGTGGAAAATCGTCTTTCGGACTTGCTTTATTCGGATCTACGTAATCCACACATTCGTACTTTGCTATCCTTCTTGATACGGGTACCACATTTGCAACCCATGGATAAATGTGACTAACAAACTGCGTTGAACTGCTTCATAACCTCGCTTTGATTTTCGGACATCTCGGGCGTCTGACGAACCTTTTGTTTCACGGGAGAAAACCTTCTTTTGTCGGCAATCGGTGTACCACAATATCAATGTCTAAACCGGCATGTCTTCGTATGACCAAGCAAAACCTTAATGTAGTCTCGTAGCATCTACCAACCTTTCTTTAACACTGTTCTCAAGACCCGCTCCTATCTTGATCTCTTTTACATCTTCGTCGGTACCCAAATTCACAACCTCAACTTGCTCTTGGTGTGTGTATAACTCGCTCTTCTTCTTGTAGCGATCGACAAGTTCTCCGGCACTTCACAATCTTCCTCACTTTTCGGCTTGGTAGATCGGATTATCAAGTCATACTTAGCAATAGCATAGTTGTTATTAACGAGATTCGGAGTGATTAGCGTTATCACGTGGGTGTGTGTAAGAAACACATAGCTTTTGAAGGGTGATAAAGTAAAGAAAGAAAACAAACAATTGAATGCAAAAGTCCAAGAATTTATTGAATGAAAATACGCAAACGACATATACTAACCCTCGCAAACGAGCCATGATGCCCGGGCAAGGCACTAGGCTTTAGAGTTTATTGTTCGAAACATAAAATACGAAAAGCAAAACAAAACAAGAGCAATTACTCGACTAAAGGAGATTGGTATGGCGTCTTGATCTTCAATTCTGAGCCCATTGTCGGAGTTGGAAAGATCCATTTGCTGATGTCGAAGTCGTTGTCGTCATCTTCTATAGCATGGATTCCACTCTGGCTAATGCGGAAAGGAATTTGGTCGGCACGTTCGCGACGTATCATCTTCTGACCCTTGATGGTGAAGCCTAAACCAGTCTTGTCAAATTTGAAAGGAAGATCAGGGAGCTGACCCCAAATAGTACTAACACCTTCTTCAACTACAGCTTGAGCATCCTTTGAGGCCATCCTAGGCGGAACTTTTGTAACTTCAGGAGTGACGGGAGAGTCAACAGGCATGACTCTGGGGATTGTTTCAAAAGCTTGACAGGGAGTCTCAAAGAATTCACCTTCCATCTCAAGGTATCGGAATGACTGTAGATGACTGACCATATACTCTTCTTCACCACATACTGTAACAACCTTCCCTCTCACCGGTACTTCACCGATGTGGTAGAGGTAACAGCGCCTGCCCCATGTATCCAAGGGCGTCCGAGTAGGCAAGAGTAGGCTGGACGGATGTCCATGACAAAGAAAGTGGAGTCGAAAGTCTGGGATCCGACTTTAACAGGCAGAGTGAGCTCTCCAAGCACTGTTCGTTTAGAACCATCAAAAGCTCTCACAATAATGTCACTGGGTCTCAGAACCAACCCTTCGACATCAAGCCAATCAAAAGCAGTCTTCGGAAGGATATTCAGAGCAGAACCGGTGTCCACCAAAACATGAGACAATGTAGTGCCCTTACATTCAACAGAGATGTGCAAGGCTTTGTTGTGTTTCTTTCCGGCAGGAGTCAAATCAGCATCAGAGAAGCCTAGGCCGTTGTTGGCAGCCAGGCTGGCAATACAAACTTCAAATTGATCAGTGGTAGTGTCTTGCGGTACGTGAGCATTCTTCAGAAACTTTACCAAGGCTTTAGCATGAGCCTCGGAGCACAAGAGCAGAGCAAGCATGGAGATTTTGGATGGAGTCTGTCCCAACTGTTCCACAACATTGTAGTCACTCTTCTTGATGATCTTCAGAATTTCCTCCATTTCTTGTTTGGAGGTGTCTTCAGCAACTTCCTTTGGTACTTCTAGTTGAGCAGGATGAGTCACTAGTTCTTTCCCTCTAGCTTGGGGAATGGATTGAATAGCTGGAATGCGAGTTGGAGTCGCAGTATCTTTTGGAGGAGAGATTTCTAGAGAGAAAACCCTCCCGGTTCTGGTCACCTTACTTGATCCGGTGATGTTGTCAATGTCAGGAATGGTAGCTTCAACTGTAAGATCTTCAATGGTCAGAGGGTCTTGCTTGACGCCATGTTAGTAAACATCAGCTCCATAATTCCAAGGAATAGCTTTATCAGAGGAATACGGAACTGGCCTGGGAGAAGTAATAATGAGAGGTGCCACTCTAGGTGCAGGATCAACAGAGGAAATCCTTATAGTGTTTACATCAGCATAGTCTTCTGGGAAATCGTCACCCCATCCGGTTGCTTTAACATCTTCAATAGGAATTTTGTAGCTTTTGGGAACAGTGTACTTCACCATGTAATCAAACTTTCCACTTGGCTGCCCCAAGGTATCCCACACAGGTGGTGTAGTTTCATTCACATCCTCAATCTTCAGCTTATCCATATCTTCACACAGCTTCTGCACAGGTGGTTTCAGAAATAGTATCTCACAGTTATCCATCATGCATTGAACACGTCTTCTCAACCAAGGACAACCATCAGGCGCAGATGGGCACCAACGGCAATTCTCTGGGCATCTTGGGTTGACACCGGCTTGCAACAAGTTCTTCTTAACAATCATCAGAGAAATGGTCAAGTCATCTATGTTGAAAACATAAGTATCATCACCAACAGCATTGGAACTCTTGTAATGGTTAGGCATAGGCGCGTTAATCACATTCGGAGTCTCGACAGGAGGGTCAAACTCAATCTGCTTAGCTTCAATCATATCTTGAATCTTGTTCTTCAGAGCCCAAAAATCATCAGTACTATGTCCTGGGTTATTGGAATGGTAAGCACACTTAGCATTAGGATTGTATCTCGGAGAGGAAGTGTTGACATTCTGAGGAGGATCCCTCAAGGTAATCAGCTCTGCTTTCAACATGTGTTGCAAAGCTTGCGATAATGGCATGTTGATCTTCGTAAACTGTCTTCGTGGCGCGTTCTGGCTACGCGCGTTGTCTCGCTGAGGTTGTGCTGATGTAGGATTGGAGATCACAACTGCCCCCACAGATTGAGCGCGGTCGGTTTTGGCTCGGCTTTTCTGACCAACACGACATTAGCTTCTTTCTTAGCACCAAAAGATCTCTTCGCAGCATTTGAGGATGACTCTGTCTGAATCTTCCCACTCCTGATACCAGCTTCAATACGCTCGCCTGTCAATATCAGCTCGGTGAATCCGGCTGAAGAGTTCCCAATCAGATGATTGAAGAATGGGCCTGTCAGTGTTCCCATAAACATATCAACCAACTCCCTATTGGACAAGGGTGGTTGAACTCTGCCTGCTAGATCTCTCCACTTCTGAGCATACTCCTTGAACTTCTCGTCACGGCCCATAGAAAGGCTCTGTAGTTGCATGCGAGTGGGTGTCAATTCAGTGTTGTACTCATACTGTCTGTAGAAAGCATCTGCTAAGTCACTCCAAGTACGGATACGGTCATTCTCTAGCTGATAATACCACTCCAACTGAGTTCCAGACAAACTCTCTTAAAAATAGTGCATCCACAACTTTCTGTCATCAGTGTGGGGGTTGATCTTCTGAACATAGGACTTCAAATGCAGCTTTGGACAAGAAATGCCATCATACTTGGCAAAAGTAGGAACTTTGAACTTAGGAGGAATCACAACACCAGGAACAAGACTTAGATCATCAAAATTCAGCCCGGACATCTTCAGGTTTTCCACAGCGTTCAGACGGTCTTCAAATTGTTTATACTTGCCATCTTCATCAGAGTATTGGCTATAGTCAGAGCGGTCCTCTCCTTCTTTCTTAGGCTCACGCTGGTCATCTTCATCACCCTTGGTACTCTCCTCGGTATGGACACTTCCTTCAGAGAGCTCTATCCGACTGACCACTTTAGGACCCCCTTTGTAGCGTCTACCCATGTTGAGGAGACCAACAACCTTCTTCTTCTTGTTGATGAGCTTCTTCAAATCTTCTTGGCCTTGGACCAAACTGGTGAACATCTGCTGAAACTGAGCATTCTGAGCTTGGAGATCTTTGACAGACTGTTCAAGAGCCATTTCTGCTAAAATAAATAGCGAGCAAATGAGAAAAACAATCTTCAATGTACCTGTGATGCAATGTTATGCTATGATATGCAATGTTTATGCGAATGCTATGCAATGTTTTCAAGGACCTTAGAGATTTAAATTTGTTAAACAAACAATGAACAAACATTTATTAGTACTCTTCTTATTATTCTTTTTTTCTTTTTACGTACAAAAGATAGTTCAAACAATAACAAAAGAAAAGCATAAAAATCCGAATGCTCTAAGTCTCCCATGGGCGCTTCCTCTTGGTGCCGAGGTAGGCGTTGATGCTTCTCTCCTCGTGAAGTAGCTTAGTCAACTCTAGCACTTTCTTCTCGCTTGCATAGCACTGAGCTTCAAAGGTATCCCTCTCTTCCTTGAGCTGAATCCAGGATCTCTTCAAGTCTTCGAAATCAGTAGGCATGTTAGGATGGGAAACAGTATAGGATACATCACCTATAGCAACAGGTTCCATAATTACGGGTAAAACAGGCGTGAATGGCATCATGAGGTTTTGAGCTCGAGCTCTCACCCATTTGAGGTAAGGTTCCCAAGGAATGGAGTTCTGGTGCCCCAAAGTCTTGGTATCAGTCTTCTTTACCATGCCCCGAGCGTGTATGAACCTTCGTCGGTAATTCTGGAGATCGTGATTGTAGTCGAACACAATATCTTGGAGAAGCATATCATGTGGGCCATCCCTTCGGGCAAAACCAAACTGACGTAGAGCTAGGGAAGGGTTGTAACTAATACCTCCCCTTATACCAAGTAACGGTACATTAGGGAATTCTCCACAACGCTCAATGAAGGTGAAGTCCTTTTGAGAGAAAAGACTCCAACGGATATCTGAATGAGAGAGTGACATTAGCCTTTGAGACCACTTCAATCTTTGCTCATTCTTCATCACTGATGGAGGAAGGTGCGAAATAAACCACCTGGAAAGTAACGGTATACAACACATGAGAGTTCCTTGTCTCTTTAGTAGTACGAGTGTGGAGAGAATGTAGAATATCTCCAAGTAAAGTAGGCACAAGATTACGGGTGTGGAACAACTTGATGGTGTTGACATCTATGAATTGATCCGAGTTAGGGAATAGAACCAAACCATAGATTAGCAAGGCCACAATGTCTTCGAATGCATGGAAACTCATAACTTTGAGGAATTCTCGGGCTTTCTTAATTAAGAACTTAGCAAGTAAACCCTTAACTCCGCTTCTGGTTTCCCAATTGGCTTCAATGTCTGAGCGCTTTAGATGTAAGGCTGATGCAATGTCTTCGTACTTAGGGACCTTTTCCAAACCGGTAAATGGCATTTGGTCAAGAATAGGTACCCCAAGAAGCTTAGAGAACTCTTCCAAAGTAGGAACTAACTGATAATCTGAGAACGTAAAGCAATGGTGTTTCGGATCGAAGAACTGGAATAGGACATGCATCATATCTTCTTCAAAACCGGAGATAACCAAGTCAAGTAGATAACCATATCTTTTGATGAACTGGGCGTGATCAGGAATCTCTGAAACCAATTCTTTGAGCTGAGAGGGTATACCCATGAAGTTGATTCGGATAGTCTTTCTAGAAGCCATAATTTCTACAAAACAGAGCAAAGATAAATCCCTAGGTCCTTGAAATAGTTAGAAATGATATGCAATGCAATGATGTCATGATGTCATGTTTAGCACACACAAACAATTCACACAATGAGCCTAGGTTTAAGGCTTGCATGAGGTATAGGTGTCTACCCTACCAAAAGTTTGAGTTGGTTCATCCTGTCCTATGATAGTAACCGGGTTCTAGGCATCTCACATCATTGATCTTTCTCGTACGCGTTTATTTCAATACGACTACCAAGTGGTCGACCGAAAATATCCCAAAAGTCTGATCTCAATGAGCGTAGCATCGAGTATCATCCAACCTCGGTCTACACCAAAGTCGGCCATCTCACTACCTTCTAATGGCCAAGATGGGTCAATTAAGGTTCTAAAAGTTTAGTTAGTGCTTGATGACACCACGCAGAAGCCAAATACTATCCTCAACTTGGGAATGAAGAGTATCAGGACATCCAAAGTGTCACACTAACGTAGCCATCATGTTGACCGTTTCGATATACGTCTAACGGTCGCGATGATTTATTGCTACTTACCTAAAAGGAAACCCGTATCCGGGTGTAGGATCCCCCACAAATATAATACCCAAGCAACCCTTAAAGATAAAGAAAGCAAGTCAAACAAAAAGCAGTAAAAATGATCTAGAAATCCCTAAGGTAATTCTCTCTTTTAGGGTTACATCCCCAGCAGAGTCGCCAGTTCTGTAACACGGTGAACTGACTTTGTAGGATTTTTTGTATCGCAAATGTGCGGATAGCAAGAGTCGCCACCGACTTTTATTTTTATCCATTTAAGGGAAGGTAAAAGTACGAAAAGACCTTCGTTAGATTCGAGTAAGGAGAAGGTTATGAAAAGGGAAGGTATTAGCACCCTTTCCATCCGTAGTTATCTACGGCTCTTAGTTGCTCTTAGATCACTTTAAAATTGTGCTTTCGTGTGTTTGACAAAATGTTTTGAAAAGGCATTTCGCTTTGACTTTGTAATGATTCATGTAGGAATGTATACAAAGTGTTCTAAATGTTTCGCTTTGAAAAGAGTTTGAACTTTGACAAAAGTGTGTGTGTGAAAAGTATTTTGATAGAGCAAGCAACTAAAAGTCTTATTACCTACTCAAAATTGGTCGCTTGTGTTGTTTTACGTTCCTTTAGAATAGCGCTATCCATACCATTAGTTGGTAGGTAACTCTATTTGTTGGATGTAAGCGGACATTCAAGGACATCGTATGGTCATAGAATGCAACTTGTAGGAAGTATCCTAGCACATTCAAGGACTATCATCATTTTCGTAGGCAACAATCGAGGGTCAAGATCATGTATTCGGAGGCGACATCGTGGGTCTTATGATCTTTGTATCGAAGGGACTATGATGATTTGTTTTGAAGGCAACGGTGCTAGAATACTTCTACGCTCGAGGGACTTGACCATTTGAATTCGAAAAGGCAACGAGAGAGAATTACCCTAAGGGGTGCATGTGTGAAAAGAGTGTGCTGATTTCAGATATTTTATCTTGCAAATTAATGGGCTATGTTCAATTTTATCTTGCCATACACGCCTAATTACTAGCAGTTTATAGGGTGCGGAAATTAAAATGCGGAATGTAAAGATGCGGAAAGATAAATGTCCTACGCTATTACATGGCTTTGGGGCAGATACATAATTTAAACTTGCGGAAAATAAAAACCTAATTTAAACTATTACATCCTATGAGCAGTTACATTATAGGAAAAATAAAACGATAGAAGAAAAATCGTCCGAAACGGGATAACCTGTAAAAAGATGAGAAATTGGAAAATATGAGAGAAATCGAATAAGAGGAAAACGTTAGTAAAATGCAAGTTTTGAATGAGAAAATATGGTATGGAAATAACATAAATATGCTAAAATAATTTTTTGGGATTTTTTGGAAGCATTTTAGTAATTTAAAACTTATTAAAATTGATTTAAATGCTAAATTATGAATAAAAATAAATATGCATGCAAAATTGTATTTTTAATTTTATAAATTAAATAAGTATTTTCTGGAAATAAATGCAAAAGGAAAAAATATTTTGATGATTTTTAATGCATGAGAAAAAAATATTGAAAAGAAATTAAAATGCATGAAAAATATTAGAAAATATGAAAATATGGAAAAATAGAAGTTTTGTAAAAAGAAAACAAATCTGGTCTCTGTGTGGTTCGAACTGGAGACCTTTTGGAGCATCTTTCAGTACCAACGCCTTAACCACTAGGACAGCGTGTCTTTGGTGTTTGAAAAGTTGAAATCAAACGTTTATGAATGTTGACGCGTCATGGTTATATTCCAAACACAGTCAGCGTGCGTGGACCCCAGTTATTTTGAATGGACGAATCAGAAGCTCTCCTCGTACACGCCCCTCGCGGTCCACGCCCAACGACGCGGAGCCCTAGCTCCTATCGCCTTCTCCCGACCTCAAACCTGAAACTCAAATACATAAAATAAATGGAAAAGCGGTACCCTACCCCCCTAAATCGGACCCTACGAATCCATTGGTGATATTGGTTTCCTCTGAAAACGCTTGTATGATCCGGTTCGATCGAAACAGCTCGAGAAGCCCTAACTATGGCATATCGTGTTTCTCACGTCTGAGCTTGCATGTAATGGCCCAGATGTGACCTAATATGTGCCCTGAGTTCAAACAAACACACAAGAAACGTTAACAATGCATGAATTTGTGAAATCAAAAATCAAGAATATACCAAATCGGAGCAAGTTGTATGGCACGATCTGGGCAGTTCTGGGCTTGAGTAAGTTATGCTTTTGCTTGCTGGGAACCTCCTCAGCACGTTTGGATGGCTGGCACACCTTGAATCTTGCTAGAAATTAAAATTCGAATTTCACAAGTTTGAGAAAATTTCTGCAAGAATAAGGGTTATGCTTTGAGCTAGGGTTTCGTCTGGCTTGTGATACAGCTTGCTTGGTATTTATAGAAGAGTTTGAGAGAGGAAAAACCAAGGAAAAAGATTGGATCATCAATGTGCATTTATATTTTTTCAAATAAAATCAAATATTGGCAAAAATTTGATTTTCTCATCAATGTAGAGGCTAGCACGAAATTGGTAAGGTTCATGGGCTTTCTTGGACCTCAAGCATGATATAAAATCATTCCTTTTGAAAAAATACTTTATTTTCATATTTTATATAATTTAATTTTGAATTAAATGGTTTAAAATTCAAAAATAAATTAATAAAATAGAAAATTGCCACGGCCAAGCATTTATGGGTCACAAATAATGTCATGAACAAGTTTGGATCAAAAGATTATAGGCCCATTTGGAAAATTTTGCATTTTGACCAAAATGTCCTTTTGTGCAATTTTCCAAAATTACCCAACTTGTGAATGGTGTATCTTGTTCAATTTTCCACATTTTTGAGTGTTCTTGGACTTTTTGGAAAGCTCTAAGAGTCCTCGAACCAACATTTTTGGTCTCATCTCAATTGGAGTTTCCATGCTCAATATATCTTCAAAACAAAAAGTTGACTTTTTGTTGACTTTGAAAATGACCTGTAATGTTTTGGGCCATACCTCTCAAATGAAGCATTTTTTGGACATTCTTGTGAGACATGAAGTTGTGGAGAATTGAATTTCCTTCAAAACAAGAGGTGGTGGAAAAAATTCTGATAAAGTATGAAGAAGTTATGATCAGTCAAAGTTTGGTTGACTTTTCACCTAGAAAGCCTAATTTAGAAAGTTTTACTTTTGAGCAAATCTTGAGTTTTCTTGATGAATCATGATCAAACCTTGATCAAATGATGAATGTGACTTCAAAATGAGGATGTTGACCAAAAATTATGAAGTTTGACTGTATGTTGACCACAGTTGACTTTTTGTCCAATACAACTGATTTTCAACCATCTGAGCAATTGTCTGAGGAAATTTGACTTGTGAGGCTTGAAACTTGACATGGAGAATCTTTGAAGCATATGAGGAGGCATGATGACCATTGGAGATGTTGGAAGTCCATCTTGACCTGAGAATATCAAACCCTAGTTTGGGTTGATTGTCTAGGAGAGAGTTTGTCTGATCAACTCTTGAGGAATCCTTGAGTATGGATGTATGAAATATCTTGAGAAGATGGAGGGAAAATTTTGGGGTATGACACGAGTGTTGTGTCTCTTGATTAAAGCTTTGAAGCAAAATCAATTATGTTTATTGAAGAGTGTATTCACAATTCAATTAATCAATAGGTTGATATCACTGTTGTGATTGAGGGGGAGTGAGTAGGAACTCAGGTCTAAGTAGGACTTAGATTGAAGTTGCATTGGGTAGGTCTTAAGTGAAGGAGATAAACTGGTTGGTTTATTCCTGAATTAATTCTACTAATAGTGAATTTCCTCCCTGGCTTGGTAGCCCCCAGATGTAGGTGTAGTTACACACTAAACTGGGTAAACAATTGATTGTGTTCTTTACTACTGTTTAAATTAACTGTGTGAATTGTTAACAGAGTGTCAGATACTGTGTCATAACATTCTCTGTGACATCACGTATCTGCTGCCAGGAATTTCAATGAGTATAAGAGAAAAGGTTTGGGAAAAACAAGAGAAAAGTAGAAGTTGCAACCTTGAGACTAGGTCAGAATCTCCATCTTTGAGCAAATCAACCTTCGATTCACCAGGTAAGTGTCGGGTTCCTGCTTTATAGTTGGGAACATGATGGATGATAGGTAGTTTGGGGTTTATAAATCTTGCTTGTTTTGTGTCTTGTTGTTGTTGGATGAATTTCAAATTGATGCTTGATAATCTATGGAATTGGTTGAATGAATTGGAAAATGTTGTTTTGTTTGATTCCCCATGTTGCTAGTACCTTAGGCTGAATCGTTTTGGGTTGTGGGTGGTTTAGATGCCAAAAGTTGGGAAATAGGGCATGAGGAAGATGCTGGAAGCACAGAAAAACCCAATCTGTTACGCTCAGTTCGCAGCGCAAACGGGTTGACGCGGCGCGAACTGAGTCCATGCTAAAGTTGTAGCGCAAAGATGGGTTCGCGGCGCGTACTGTGTAGTTTTGGACACATTTTTCTGATTTTTGAATTCTTCCCAATTTAGGTACTTGAGTTAGGGAAATTTGAGTAGACTTTCATGAATGAAATAAGGTTAGTAATTAATAAGGAATAATACCGGAATTGATTAGAAATAGTTTCGATTAGTATGTTGGTAGTTGTGAGCGGTATAGCCAATTAACCGGAATTTGGAGGAATTGAGGGGATGGCTCGTATACACTAGTAAGCTATTGTAGCGTGTTTGTTTTGCTAAATTGATGTTGAATATATTGAATTGTAGGTATAACGGTATAAAGTTGGTTGTTGTTCTAAATATGGATAAGTTTTGTGGGAGGCTTAATAGCCAATGTTGAAACTTGTTTGTTGTTCTAAGTTGTCTTGTTGTGTATGTTGTTGTTGTATACTATACATGATAGTCGCATACATTGCATTTTATTAAGTTGGAGCTCTGCTCACCCATGTTGGCTTGGATTAGCAAATGTTGAAAGTTGAAGGCTTATGCCTTGTTGATGCCTCGGTAAACTGGCATAATTCTAAGTTGGGAGTTTTACTCTGATGGTACCACATGATCTTCATTTGTCTAAGTTGCATACTATAGCGCATAATTATGTTGTTGTGTGGTTAAATTGTGTTTGTTGTTGATTGGTTGTGAGATGGCAAAAATAGTGATTTTTATATAATTCTAACTATATATTATCATGATCTGAATTATATAGTTTGATATCTCACCCTTTCATTTGTTTCGTTGTTGCCCTTATATTGGTAACGTGCAGGTAGTAAGGAGGAGTAGCTGTTACCGTTTTTAGTTCAAGTTCAGTGTCATTGCTCTAATACGTAGCACTCGGGGGAAATAAACACTTGTCTTATTTTGTTGTTTTAATATTGAATTTATGTCGTTGATTGAGGAGTCTATTGTGTTGATGTTGTTTTATGATTCAAAAGATGCTATATCGTATGTGGAAAAATATTATGAATCCGATGCATGATTAACAAAGTTGGTTTATGTTATGAAGACTATATATATGTGTTTTGTTCGATTCGCATCCTTAAAGTGTTATGTATCTGTTTTTGAGTAAGAATGACAAGTTTATGTGTTTAAGTTGAAAAGTGTGACATCCTGGTTATGTTGGAAAAATTTTAAACTCTGATTTTATTGATTAATTACTTGGGGTAGAATTTGGGTGTTACAATTGTGGTGATCTGACTTCTCCTAATCTTTCCTCTATTCAAAGGTACTAGATTCCATAAAGGAAGATAGTTGCTTCATTCTTAATGCATGGTTAAGATCCATAGAGACAAGAATAATTTCCATAGAGATCACACTCGATGACATCGCGTGTCTGCTTCACCTGCCGATCAGAAGGGCCTTTCTGGATCACCCAAAGTTGGAAAAAGATGATGTTATTATTTTGTTGGTTGAGAGGGTGTGAGTTACCCTAGATAGCTCCCTGAAGGAGGTTGATTAGACATGTGGTTTCCACGTGAGGTATAGCTACTTGGCGGAGGTTTTTCGGGATGAGCTTGCGCGTGCTACAACAGCTGATAGTGATGTCGAGCAGGTTACCCTTCAAAACGGATATGCCATGAGAGCATACCTCTAGTATTTTATTGGCACACAAATATTTGTGGACACCAGTGCCACTTACACTGACATCATGTACCTTAGGTACTTTGGTGATTTTGAGGCAATTAGTGGGTAGAACTGGGGGATTCCTGCTTGGTTTATTTGTATAGCAAGTTGGATGAGGGAATTAAGTGAAATAAGAGGAAAATGACTTACAACATGTCACTCATGACAGTATAAATTATTTTCTTAACGGCCTTTGTTAATTATTCTAATTCTGAAACTAATCGGTTTAATTTTTTATTTTAATGGTGGATCTTACAACACTTCCCAGCATTTTAGGATGGTCACTTGCTGAGGATTATACTGAGGATATGTCGTGTGCCTGTGCATACGAGTTGCTCAGAGGGAACCAGGTGATACTGTCATTCCGAGTTTACCTGGACCAAATAGTAAGTGAGGACATTTACTTCAGTGCCTATGCCGACCACCGTGAGACAATACCATTTGATGAGGTTTCATTGATTACAAGTTGGTTGGTCTGTGGGACTCGCAAGAATGCTCCTTATATTCCTGAGCGGGTGATGCGTCAGTTCGGTTTTACCTAGACCATTCCTTGAGATCCTGCTGTATGTGCTTCTCCGACAATGAAGAGGAGGGACACAGATGCTTTGTTTGATGATTTTGAGAATCATCTTATCTTGATGAGGCCAGGAGTACCCTGGCTCCAGATGATTGGAGTTACGAGTACGATTACATGATATGGTTCTTCAGGGTGTCTCATCCATACATGGTAGAGGATACTCTAGGAAACCCATCCAGGTCAGTTCATCAAGAGATCCTAAATAAGGAGCAGGCGAGGAGGGATCATGCTTATGACGTGTTGCCTAAGTGCCACCGTATCATGGAGCTTGCGAGGGATGGAATTGACAGAGGGTTGTTTCCTAACAAATCCGATGCCATAGGAGTTTTGGAGACCATCATGGCGGAGGCTTAGGGTGCCCTTTCATATAGGGGGAAGCGGTGGGACACCTCGAGAGTGACAGGCCGAGTCATCATCCACCATACCCCGTAGTTTAGGTTGATCATCCACTTGTCTTTTGATTTTAGTTTTTTGATTTTGTATTGTATCGGATTTGTATTTTGGATAACATTATATTGAAATGCATTTTGGATAACAGTTTTGGTCTTTTGTTCAATTTATAATTTGTATAATTTGTTAAATTTTTAATTTGTATAATTTTTCTAATTATTACTTTTGCTCAATTTTCTGCTAATTTTCATGCCCAGAACCGAAAATATACATCTGGTATGGAACCGAAAGTATATTTCCGATTTTATCACAAATATTTTAGAAAATAGTGTGTACCGAAAATATTCTTCCGATTTTAGAGGGACATTTTGAGAAATGCATAGGATTTAATTTCATCTCATGGGATGGATTAAAAAATTCTCTAATTTTTTTATTTATTTCATTATTATTGTGTGATTGATAGCATTCTTGTTCATCAAAATTGTTAGAAATTCTTCATAAATTTTGATGGACTTCCAACATTATATCTTCAAAGTTTATTTATTTTTTATTTAATTTATTTTTGTTAAGCGGAATATTAAATTAAGTTGAAGGATTTGAAAATTAAATATGTCATTATTATTTTTACGTATGCCGGTGATCTACCATTTTAGATCATCTTTTGGTTTTTGAAATCTTCATGAAAGGGAAAGAAAGTTAAGAAGAAATTTAAGCTTATGATATGGCTAGTAGTCACTTGGTCCATTTGACTAAATAGAAATGAAATTTTATTCAAAGGAGTTCATAGAGGTGTTAGTGAATTGTCTCTTTGGCCAAAATGCATTTTTGGGATTGGTTTGGTTCTTGTTATAGGAGTCCTCTAGCTCGTTTAAGGATGATTAATTCTTAAATTAGGATGTTTTAGTTGGACTTCATTTAATTGAATTTCTTAATCCATCCCATAATGGGTGAGTCCACCCTATGATAAATCTAAAATATTCTTCACAAAATCGGAAATTTATTTTCGGTACGCACCATTTTCTATAATTTGAATAAAACCGAAAATTTACTTATAGTTTGTTATCAAAAATAAACTTCCAGTGTTGTGCATGACAGTATGAAGGAAAACCTATCTATAAGCAATATCTTTTGAATTTACAATTGTTATTTAAATTAAAATTATGCAATTTTTAAATCGATTTAAAGCCAAAAAAATGTGATCCAAAATAAATTTTATAATAATAGTATTCATAAAACATAGTCGACATGTCACCCGTGAGGCGTTCCTTCGCTGCCTCCTATAGACCGGGACACCCTGAGCCTCTGCCATGATGGCCTCCAAAACATCTCTGACATCGGATCCGTCAGGAAATAGTCCTCTGTCGATGCCATCCCAAGCAAGCTCCATGATACGGAGGCACCTAGGCAACACGTCCGGGGCATGATCCCTCATCGTCTGCTCCTCCTCTAGGATCTCCTGATGAGCCGGCATGGGTGGGTCTCCTGGAGCCTCATGTATCAGGTATGGATGAGAAATCCTGAAGTACCACAACATGTAACCAAACGCGTAACTCCATTCGTCGGGAGCCACGGTACTCCTGGCCTCCCTAGGGACGAGATGACTCTCAAGATCAGCAAAAATCTCATTCATCTCTCTCCTTTTCACTGTCGGAGGAGAAAATAAAGCAAGATGCCGAGGAATCGTCTAAGTATACTCGAACTGACGCATCACTCGCTCGGGCATGTAGACAACAGTCTTCCGAGTACCACAGGCTAACCAACCTATAAACAGAGAAACCTCATCAAAAGCGATCGTCTCGCAGTGGTTGGCATAGGCACTGAAGTGGATGTCCTCATGCATAATCCAGTCCAGGTAAACCCGATACACAAGTGTCGCCTGGTTTCCTTTGAGCGGATCATATGCACATGCACGAGGCATCTGCTCGTTATAACCATTAGCAAATGTCCATCCTGAAATCTGTGGGAAGTGTTGTAGGATCCATCCCTGAAATATCAAAATTATATCAGTTAGTTTCAAAATCAAAATAATTAAAAAAGGAAGCTAAGAGAAAAATTTTATACCGTCAGAAGAGTCATGATTCGATGATCTGCCTCGTCTTCCACCTAGTCGCCTCCATCAACTTGGTATACAAGTAAACCAAGCAAGCAGCGTCCCAGTTCCACCCACTGACCTGCTCTAAATCAGCAAAGAATCTGAGGTACATGACGCCAATGTAGGTGGCACTAGTGTCCATAAATATCTGGGTCCCAATAAGATACAAGAGGTATGCTCTCATGGCATTCCCCCTGTGAACTATAACTTGCTCGGGATCACCATCAGCAGCAGTAGCACGCACAACCTCATCATCAAAAACAGTCTTTAGCCAGCTATACCTCACGTGGCTTCCACGTGTCTTATCAACCTCCTGCAGGGCCTCCTCCACGGTAACCCCCAACCTCTCAACCAACATCTCTATCGCCTCGTCCTTCTCCAACTTCTCATGCTCCAGAAACCGCCCTCTGATCGGCATGTGAAGCAGACAAGCGACATCATCGAGTGTGATCGCCATCTCCCCGTGTGGTAGATGAAATGAAGACGTCTCCTCGTGTCACCTCTCTACAAAAGCGTTGTTCATCCCCTAGTTGACCATGCTATATCCATAGAGGGTCAAGTCTCTCAACCCTGTAGTCAGTAGAAGATCATCAAACCATGGCTCGACAGGGGGAGTTAGCTTGCTGATCTTTCTTCCATGGTTGATGACCTTTAGTGTATCCCGATCCTTTAAGAAAAAACACACTGATAGAATTCATAATATTATTCATAACATAACTTAATTAATAAATGAAACATAAATGTAAATTATGTACCTCTCCATCCCATAAATGTCTAGAGACATGGGTGGGATAATGCGCGAGCACAGATAAGTCAGAAGGCCCCACTCCAAAGACCTGAGGGACCTCTGGTACCGTCGATGCCGCCATCTGCAGCCGATGCCCCCTTTATAACTGGTGCCGCCTTTGCTGGATCTGGTACTGGTACCGGTACCTGATGTACTGGGGGTGTAGGAGATGTAGGATCAGGTCTCACCTCAGAAGGCCCCGACCCCACCTGTGTAGCAGATGTGGATCTTGTCTCATAAATCCTCGGTGGTGAGGATGGTGACGATGTGCGTCTACGATATGATGGAGGCAGAGAAGGCTGGACTGGAGACTCTCGTATGCTACGGAGGAAGAAGTAGAAGGTGCAGAATCAGAAGGAGCGGGATGTGCCTCGGACATAGCCTATCCGGATGTCGACGAAACCTGCGTGGCCTGAGTCCTCGATGGCCATGTGGCCCGACTCCTCTCTCTCTGCAAAGAAGCATGATGTGTAACCCGGTCATGCCTCAAAATAAACAGATTGATCGTCAAAAAGAGTTTGCAAATAGTATTATAATGACCCCTAATGATGTAAACTACAAAAAACAACACATTTCAAGCCCTATTTCACCAGTTTCAATCGATTTTACATAAACTCTAAAAATGAGTAAATCACTTTGAAAATCTCATATTTCTGTTATGGGGAGGAGAAAGGTTCTGGTGCGATATAAGTTCATCAATTTATCAGAAATTTATTTCCGGTAGCATCCCGTAAGTAAATCTCAGGGTTTCAGCCAAACTGAATTTCATTGAATAAGGTGCTAATTGAAAGTTTATTTTCGATATCCCGGAGACAAAAATAAAATTTCGTAGAAATGACTAAGAAAGACATGGGGTGGATTAAGAAATTCCCACATTGTAATAATATCTCCCTTTTGTGTTCCCTTTTGTGTTTTGAGTTCAATACCTTTTGTAGTCATATTAATACATTTCTCTTGCTTAAAAAAATAGCGTAAGAGAGTAAAACTCTATATATAATAGCGTAAGAGAGTAAAACTCTATATGATGTCCACGGGAGTCTATATATAATCTCATGTTGCTATCAAGGGGTCAGGGCAAAGTTCCCAAAGCCAATTTAAAAAGCAATGAGAAAAATTGCATTACGACAAATATGTCTTTAAATGAAGGGAAAAAAAAAAGTTAAAAATTGCATTACGACAAATTTAGTCACTTAAAACTATAAAAATGTATTAACTCAAAAGATTTTCTAAAACCAATATGATAAAATATATGCTTTGAGTGTTAAAATTAGAGTTTAAATTTTGAAAGAGATTATTTTATCTCGTTTCACTTTTAAAAAAATTAGTATTCTATTAATTAATGTTACGTTGATTATTTGCGTACTATTTTAAACAATTCTAAACTTATACTGCATTTAAAAATATGATAGTTTTTTTTAAAATAATATAGTACGGAGAGTAATATGTTTCATATAATAAATATTATAACTTTTTTATTTTATTTTTACAAAATATAGGATTAAATATGTTTGGGGTCTTTATAAATAATCTAAAATTTGATTTTAGTCCTTATAAAAATTTCTTTCAAAGAATGGTCCTCGTAAGGTTTTTCATCCACAACTTTGGTCTCTGCCGTTTATTTGAGCTAACGGAAGTTGACGTGGCATGCCACGTTGCACGCCACGTAACTCAAAGTCAACACTGCAAAAATATGTGTTAGGTTGTTGGGTTTTAATCATCCCTAAATTTAAATTTACCTTTACATGTTGTTCACATTCTTCCTTACTTCTTTCTTTCAAACATTCACTTATCTTAATTGCAGGTTCTTCACTTTCTTCCTATTTCAAATAATTTATGAATGTCATTCCTTTAAAAAGGATATTTCTTCTTCTTCTCTCTTTTGCTACCTATAACTTAACTAACTCTCATTACACACACATTTTCAGCAATAATGGCAGTTATCAAACTCAGATCCTTCATTCTCATCCTTCTTGTCACTTTATCAACTCTCTTCCTTCACCCAAAAACCTCTGCATTAAACCGAAACCAACCTATCAAAACCATTGTAGTTCTAGTCATGGAACGTGTGCGGTTAGGGTAAAAGAAGAATTTGACGACTCAGCTCCAAACAAAGGCACAATCTTCTTCTTCAACAAGAAGAAAAATGGGGTGAACTCATCACCGTCATCATATCAATCATTCACCGTTTTCTTCCTCGATCTGCTATCATCTCTATGCGTGTTCTCCTCGTCTTAGTTCGTCATAATTTGTTCGTCACATTCATTTGCAATTCAAAGCTTCATCGTCTTAATTTTGGGTGTTTCATTTTTCTCAAATTCCATTTATCAAAGGTACTTTTTCTTGTTCTTATAGATAGTGTTGTAGTGTAATTATTCGCCAAACTATCTCTTTTATTGATTTTTATTGTTCTATGATTTTCTGATTGTATTTCGGCGAAACTGTTGATGAGAAGTGTTACCCCAAACTTAAAGAAGATGATGTTTTGCGTTTTGCAAAACTGATTCTTCCTGCTTTAAATTTCGTGATTTCAAAGAGTAGAGTGTTATTCTCAGGAGAACCATCTATGACTCTTAAAGTAATCCACAAAGTTTTGATTCTGAATTTTATTTTGTCTAATGAGAATCATAATAATTGCGACAAAATGCTTAACTCATGATGAACTACTATTTTCTTGTTGCAGGTTATTCCTTTCCTTCTACTAGGAGCTGAGTTTGGCCACTTGATTACAATCAAGAGGCTATGTGCCATTGGTTAGTACTTAGGACACCATGAACTCTATCTTCTATATATATTCATTTGCAGCCGAATGTTTGAAATCATCATTATCAGAAACATGTTGTGCTTGCACTCACAAGAAGAAAGTGATGGCGTCATCACTCTTGACATTCTGGAATCTATTTTCAACCAAAACTCGGATCTTTACAGGTAACACTTGCATAAGCAATTATAACGTAACAAGTTCATTATGATTTATGATTCAACTCTTGTTCATTGTGATAGCTGTTTTTGTTACTTGCAGCTTTTATCTTGCTGTACTATTCAGATACTTAAAGCAATATGCACTGCAACAGTTACAAGATGGAGAAGAACAAGTAGGGGAGAAGGAATAACAGAAGAAAGAATCAGTGGTAGTGGAAACAGTAGAAAAGGAAACTCAACTAGCTTTAGTTATACATAACTCAGATTCAAAAAATAAGGACAATTAATGTGTTGTTGGAGAAAATATTGTTAGGAGATGAGAATTCATCTTGCAAGTGTTTCATATATTTTTGTAATGTTGATTAGTCACTGCTAAACAATGTTAGATAAGTTAAATAATACTTACTTGGGGGTATTGTTTACAAGTATTTCAAAAGAAATTATCATGAGAAAATGAAATTTTAAATTTTTTTATGTACATATTAATTACTTGTAACCTGAATTTTAGGGAGGTTTGAAACCCCCTCAATCTAACACAGTTTTTTGCAGTGTTGACTTTGAATAACGTGGCATGCAACGTGACATGTCACGTCAGCTTCTGTTAGCTCAAATAGACGGTAGGGACTAAAGTTGTGAACGAAAAACTTTACGAGGACCATTCTTTGAAGGAAATTTTTATCGGGACTAAAACTGGATTTTGGGTTATTTAGAGGGACTAAAAACATATTTAACCCTAAAATATAATCAATAAAAGGTCTATGTAGTACTACGAAAAATAACACGTATTTATTTTAAGATGCGAAATATATTTAAACTCGGATATAGAGGTGAGGTAACGAATGTCGTCATGAAAAATTTACACTTATCTCTAAATTAATATAAATTGAATGCTTAAGTTATACGCACAAGGGTTCGAACCCCAGCATCTGCATTTTAATTATTTTCAAAACTAGGGTATCATACCTCTCGGTTTTTAATAAAATTGAGGGGTAAGATAGATTTTTTTTAAACTCGTTACATTGTCTTAATCTCCGCCCTCAAATTTACTCTCCATCCCATCTCGGATCCCCGTCACGGGGGGATTTTGCTTCACATCACTATCTCCATCGATCCTTGCGAATCCCCACGGATCCCCACTATTTCTGCGAAATCAATAAACTTACATTTTTATCTTTGGGGCCCCAAACAGAGAATCTCTGTGGGAATCCCACTAATGGTTGCAACTTGACATTCTTATCCAAAATATAGAATTTAGATTTTAGATCTTCAAATTATATAATTTTGTGGTAGATCAAATGTTGGATGCAAAATATTGTCTATGGCTTTGGCTTGCTTTTGTTTCTGAAATGCTTATTTGTACTTCCAAATTTATAAAATTTCCCTTATGTGATTTGAATTTTTAGCAATGAAATCAAGATAATTAAAATTGAGTCCTATTGGGTTGAATGGGTGTGTTTGTGTCAATGTTGTAAACATTATTCAAAGGAATATGATCATGGGAATGCAACATTCTCATGTTTGATTCAAGTTTAAAAAAATTCTTCCAAGGAATATTTTATTCCCAGGAACCTTATTTACGCATAATTTTTCTCTTTTTATTCTCATGGTTAAAGGGTGGGAATCCAACATTCCCATGGGAATAAATCCAACTACCACTAACTACTCACAAATTATTACTATTTTTATTTTTCATAATTTTTAAATTAAATAAATTTATAAATATTCCTAGGAATGTTTATTTTTATCCAAAAATATAAGTTGGATTATAATTTCAAGTAGTATGAATCTAAGGAATATGATTCCAAAGAATATAATTTGATAACTTGAAACAAACACACCCTATAAGACAGAGAACCAAAATTCGAACAGGTTTGTTTGGAACTAAAAATCAAATTGCAAAATAAGAAACTGATATTTAAATTAAAAAATTGGACAAAACTTAGAAAATTGGAAGTTTAGCTAATTTATAAAATTAGACTGATTTTGATTTGAATTATAAAAACAAGATAGATAATTTCATTTCAAATTAAAATATTGTTTGATTTAATTTTCTTATTTCTTCTTCAATCTATCTAGTACATAGTAGTGTAGAGAAACCAAATAGAAAATTAAAATAAAATTTATTTTTAATTTATTTGTTGTTTTCCGTTTATGAATGAAAATGAGTTTATATTATAATACATGATATTACTTTGTCGTTTAAAAGAAAAGGAAATTTCAAAATCGCCTCGTTAGTAATATTTATTCTTATTTTTGTTTATAAGTCATAGAAGTTATTACATTTAATTAATTAATGATAAATAATTGTCATTTGTATGAATTGTATGTTCTAGTGACTCATTTTCAAAACATAATTACAATAATCTCATTTTAGTCAACAATATTAAATAAAATATCTAACTTATTTAATTAATCTTTAGAGATCAAATATGTCCTTTACAATTTTATTATACATTATAAGCAATTTATGATATTGCTCTAATATTAAAATATATAAAGTATTTAAATTTAAGTGATTAATTAGGAATATGTGTTTTTTATCATTTAAATTATATGCTACAAGCACATGGCTTATTTGTAGAAAAAGAAGGTAAAAAGTGACTGATATATATTTATTGTTAAATTAATATATTGTTTGGTTAAATTAATTTATGATGGTCATTTATTTATCAGGTATCATAAAAGCTACTTAGATAGGTAAGTCTTTAGCGAAAGAAATTGGGTTTTTATGCCACCTAATTTCATCTCAGTTAAAGAAAGCAACAAATATAATCTATCTCTATTTTTTCCTTCAAAACATCTCTCATAATGGTTAAAAATATCCCTAAGTTAGATAGAAAATATATCATTCCTCCGAGAGTATACTTCTCCCCTTTTGTGAAAATAAAAAATGTGGGTAAAGATACAATGCGAGAAGTAAATATGCAAAACAAGGACAATTTAGACATTTAAGAAAATGATTAAATAAGTTTTTGGTCCCTCTAAAATTTCAAATTTTGTTTTAGTCCCTCAATATTTTCCTTCAAAATTGGTCCCTTCAATATATTTAAATTCGAAGGGTAATATCTTATTTTAGTAAAAGAGTGATCAAATGTAAAATGATTGGGATTTTCCATAAAAGCACAAGGATGAAACACACACACACAAATATTTTTCAAAATGATTTTCCAAAAATAAAACACTTTGAAAAATATCTAGAAGTTGTATCAGCTGAATTGAGAGCAGTCAGATAAGCAATGGGAAATTTTTTATTTTTCTAGTCGATTAGAACATATGTCCAATAGATTAGAATTTCAAAAACTTGAGGCCTGAGATATTTTGAACGTGTCTTGTTTCTCTGCAATGGCTATATATCTTAACTTCTCATTCTGAGGACTAGCAACTGTATATTTGCATCATCTAATTGATTAGAAACTTGGTCTAATTGATTAGATAACAATAAAATACGTTAAATGAAAATTCCTTTTTGGGTCAACCTCCTGTCTATAAATAGAGATATCATATCTCGTTTCAAAGCATCCATAGTGTCATACCCCAAAATTTGCCCTCCATTTTCTCAAGATATTTCATACCTCCATACTCAAGGATTCTTCAAGGGTTGATCAGACAAACCCTCTCCTAGACAATCAACCCAAACTAGGGTTTGGTATTTCTCAGATCAATATGGGTTTCCAACATCTCCAATGGTCTTCATGCCTCCTCATATGCTTCAAAGATTCTCCATGTCAAGTTTCAAGCCTCACAAGTCAAGTTTCCTCAGACAATTGCTCAGATGGTTGAAAATCAGTTGTATTGGACAAAAAGTCAACTATGGTCAACATATAGTCAAACTTCATGAGTTTTGGTCAACATCCTCATTTTGAAGTTACATTCATCATTTGATCAAGGGTTGATCATGATTCATCAAGAAAACTCAAGATTTGCTCAAAAGTCAAACTTTCTAAATTAGGGTTTCTCAGTGAAAAGTCAACCAAACTTTGACTGAGCATAACCTCTTAATACTTTCTCAGAAATTTTTCCACCACCTCTTGTTTTGAAGGAAATTCAATTCTCTACAACTTCATGTCTCACAAGAATGTTCAAAAAATGCTTCATTTGGAAGGTATGGATCAAAATATTACAGGTCCTTTTCAAAGTCAACAAAAAGTCAACATTTTGTTTTGAAGATATATTGAGCATGGAAACTCCAATTGAGATGAAACCAAAGAGGTTGGTTAGAGGACTCTTAGAGATTTCCAAAAAGTCCAAGAACACTCAAAAATATGGAAAATTGAGCAAGATACACCATTCACAAATTGGGCAATTTTGAAAGAGTGCACAAAGAGAAATACTTGTAAAAATCAAAAACTTTGCAAATGGGCTTATTTTTTCTTCATCCAAACTTGTTCCTCACACAATTAGGAATATCCAACCCCAATGCCACGAATTTTTATTTTATTTTTCTATTTAATTTGGATTTTATTCATTTAAATACAAATTAAATTCAAAAATAAAGTATAAAATAAAAATTAATTGCAAATTGATTTTTTCTCTCATCCTTGAGATCCAAGTAACCTCAATAAGCCAGCAAATTTCGAAATTTGATTGGATTTGGAAAGAAATTGATTGAAATTGACCAAAAAAGAGAAAATTTGATTTGTTACAAAATCAAATATGTTTTGCATTGATTGATGATGATTTCTTCCTCAAATCAGCTCCAATTCCATCTAATATATATATACAATACATATCACATGAATGAGGACGGAAAAATTGGCTTGAGGAACCCTAACCTAATTCAAAAAAATCGTGCTTCACAAGCTACTAGCAGCCTGGGTTTTAGCTTGATTCAATTGATTCCAAGCATCCAAACACGTTCCTTGACATCCCCTGAATCGATCCAGACCTTTACATTGTCCAAAAACATCAAGAATTACAAGAACACGATTTCGGTTTGTCACACTTTTTCCAAAATCGAATTCTATTATTCATGCATTTTTAACATGTTTTGTTGTTGTTTTTGTGATTAGAATGAAGATTGCAAGCTTTCTGGGCAATTTGATTGAGTTTCCATGGCTTAGAACAAGAATTACCATAGCTAGGGTTTTCGGCCTCGATTTAGGGCTTCTCTAAAACGGATAAATTGGACCACGAGACCACCACCATTGTGTTTAGAATGTGATTTCTAATCGATTCATACCCTTGAATGTTATTTATATTATCTGTGCTTGATTTTGGAAAATGCAGGGACTATAGCGTCGCACTGAGGCCGACGCTATGTTTTTAAAATTTCAAAACGAAGACGATGAAGTTTGGCGCGAGATCGGTACAACCAGGAAGCGACACTTGCTTACAATCCACTCGCTCCGGTTTTCAAACAGTTGTGCACGCTGACTCAGTTGGTCAAGGCTTGGGTTTGTGAAAGCAAGGTCTCCAGTTCGATCCCTGGCAAGACCAAACATTTTTTCTCCTTTTGCAAAACTTCTTATTTTTATATTTTCTATTTAATATTTTTCATACAATTTAATTTTCTTTCATAATTTTTTATCATGCATTAAAAAATACCAAAAAATATTTTCCTTTTTGCATTATTTTCAGAAAATGTTTATTTAATTTATAAAATTAAAAATATTATTTTTGCATGCATATTTAATTTAATTGTTAATTTATCATTTAAATCACTTTTAATTAGTTTTTAATTATTAAATTAACTCCAAAAAATCCCAAAAAATTATTTTAGCATATTAATGTTATTTCCAGCATGAGATATTTTTCTCATTTAAAAATTATTATTTTTGCTAACATTTTTCTCTTGTTCGATTTCTTTGAATTTCCCGATTTCTCACCTTTTCACAGGTTATCCCGTTTCGGACGATTTCTTTTTATCGTTTTCTTTATTCAAATTATGTAATTGCTCATGGGATGTAATAGCTTAATTAGGTCTTTTATTTTCCACATTTTAAATTATGTATCTGCCCCAAAGCCATGTAATAGCGTAGGATTTATCTTTCCGCACTTTATATTTCCGCAATTTACTTTCCGCATCTTATAAACTGTTAGTAATTAGGCGTGTATGGCAAGACTAAAATTGAACATAGCTCACTTTTAACTTCAAGACAAAATACCTGAAATCAACACACTATTTTCACACATGCACCCCTTAGGGTAATTCTCTCTCGATGCCTTTCGATTCCAAATGGTCATGTCCCTCGAGCGTAGAGTTATTCTAGCACCGTTGCCTTCAAAACAAATCATCATAGTCCCTTCGATACAAAGATCATAAGACCCACGATGTCGCCTCCGAATACATGACCTTTACCCTCGATTGTCGCCTACGAAAAATGATGATAGTCCCTTCGAATGTGCTAGGATACTTCCTACAAGTTTCCTTCTATGACCACCCGATGTCCCTTCGAATGTCCCGCTTGCATCCAACGAATAGGGTTACCTACCAACTAATGGTATGGATAGCGCTATTCTAAAGGAACGTAAAAAACACGAAAACGACCGTTCTGAGTAGGTAATAAGACTTTTAGTTGCTTGCTCTATCAAAATACTTTTCACACCACACACTTTTTTTTTAAAGTTCAAACTCTTTTCAAAAACGAAACATTTCCAAACACTTTGTATACATTCCTACATGAATCATTACAAAGTCAAAGCGAAATGCCTTTTCAAAACATTTTTGTCAAACACACAGAAAGCACAATTTTAAAGTGATCTAAGAGCAACTAAGAGCCCGTAGATAACTACGGATGGAAAGGGGTGCTAATTTTCATACCCCAAATTTTGACCTAATATACCACCTTACATTTGCATCATTGCACAACTAAATTCAAACAAAGATTAATGTAGCATTCACAGTCAAAATTAGGGTTTCATCGATTTTCATCTGATTCAAGAGCTAACCAATTAGGGTTTGAGATTTTCTCACTCCATTTGATCTATCTTGATCAAATCATCAGCCTTCAATCCTCAGATATCCATTTTCCTCACTGATCAATCAAGGATTGACCAATTAGGGTTTTGGTCGAGCATAGGCATTCTCTGATTTTTTGAGCAAGAAATGACTTTTTTGGATAGAGATTGGTCATTATATCTTAGATACAACATCTTGACCTAATTTATGGATTCAAAACATCACAGAGGTTCACGGACTTCATCATCATTTCGAAACGTTTGATGAAATTTCATCGCATAGAAAAGTCAAACTTTGACTTTTGGTCAAATTTTCAAAACAAAACTTTTCCATCATCAAAATACTTCACATGATCCATCATGATCATAAAAATCAAAGAATTTGGAAAAGTCAACAAAAGTCAAAGTTTTCATACTTAGAAATTTTTCTAAGTGTTGAAATTTCTTATTTTTTCAAACTTCAAGCCATTTTTTCACCTAGTTCCAATTTGAATTTGAAAAAACTCAAAACATGAAAGTTGTAGCTTGTGGAAAAATATTTCCAAAATGTCCAAGAACTCTCAAATCCATGGAGTCTAGATACACTTTTGAAATTGAAACATAAGGCTCCATGACACTTGATTTTCAAAGTCAAAACATCAAGATTATAGGTCATTTTGCATTTTCCTCTTCTAGAACCTTTGCCACCTTGCCAAGAGAGGATAGAACTGATAAAAATTAGTTGGATGTAATTATTATAGGATAGGATCAAGTTGAAATTAACCATGGTTAAAAGAAGGAAGCTTCCTTTTGCATTTAATGCAAAAAAGACTTCCTTGCCCTCTAAGGCAAGTTTGAATTACCAATGCCCAATTGCTTGCCTAACATTTCAGATACAATGGCCTATAAATAGAAGTACCAATTCAAGCTCAATGGACACCAAAATAATGCAAAATGATGCTTTCTCTTTACTTTCTTGAAAATCAAGCAATATAGTGCAAATTGAGAAACATAGCATTTTTGAATTTGAGCTAAAACCATGATGAAATTTGGTGTCCAACATGTTTCATAATCATTATTAAACTTGTTACAAACTTAAAATCAACTGAAATCAAGCTGAAAATCAGATTCCATTTTCATTTTTTTCAAAACTTCCAAACTGCCATAGCTATCGAATTTGAACCTTGGCTTGATTACTTTGAGTTTTGATCATCCATACACCTTCCATGAACATCATATGAGTGATCCAGATCATTGGCAATCATCTGTAACACGATTTACACCAAAATCCAGTTTCTATTTTTTCACTGATGCAGGTCGACTTGAGTAGGATGATCCAGATGAATCCATGATGCGCAGGCTATCCTCGACTTCCATACATGCCGTTGGTGCTCAAGCAGTCATAAAACAACAACTGGAAGCATCAAAATCCAGTCTTCGATTCTCACTTTTCCAGGTATACATATGAACTGTGATATCATAATTCCTTGCATCTTTCTGAAAAGGCTCTTGGCCAAACTCTTTCTGCACCCCTAACGATTGATAACCCTAAAAAAAATCCAAGAATCATCAAACCTTCATCATTTTAATTTGAGATTTTCAGTTTAGGGTTCGTCGTGTTCTTCAAAACCTAAATCGTTCTGGGTTTAAAATAAATGCAATTAACATACATATTCATGTTCGTTGTGCAAAACCGATCAAATTTGATTTTTACTTCACTTAATTTGGTTGAGAAACGAAGATTTTGGATTGAATTTGGTAAACTGAAGATCAAAACAAGAAACCCAGGATGCGCGCGTGTTCTTCATCTGTTCTTCATTTCAAATTTTCAAATAATCCAACACCTTGTCTACACGTGTTTTAGTCCACTAACAATCCATCGCATTTGGTCTAGTGGTTTTCTGCTTGCCTTTAAGTCACTTTGACACGCGTCCCACCTCATGGTCATGGGTTCAACACCCATCAGGACCATTCTTTTTACAAACTTTCCAAATTTTTTCATGTTTTTTATCAAACTTTCACAATTTTTTTGACCAATCAAAACTCCTTATTTTAAAGTGATTTTTTGGACACTTGTCAACAAATACATCTATTTTGTGATAGTGCAAAAATTTTCAGAAAAAACTTTCATCTGATTAAATTTTAATCGAGCCGAAAACGATGTTCTGAACACTTTTCAAACCTCCTTTTAAGGTGAATTTTTCAAGTTTTCGACTTCCGATTTTTTTCAAAACTTTTCATAAATGAACCTCACATTTCAAAACATTTCAAAATCATTTTTCAAAACATTTCATCAAAACTTACATCTTTTTACCATGATCGATCCGATTTAAACGATAAAACCGAATTCGTTTCTTCTCGAAATTCTCGATCGATCATGGGCCTCCCTTATGGTGTAAGTCCCAATCCTTTATGTACATATTTAGTTTTACTTTTACATACTCAAATTATCATTGTTAATATTCAAACGTAAACAAATTTCTTTCGTTTGTTTTCATTCGTTTGTCTATACGCTGAATCCATTGGTTCTAAAGGAAGAATTCTTCTGAGTAAAATTTCTTTTTGACCAATGGGCCTCCATCATGGTGTAAGTCCCATAACATTCTTTTATGTACATAATATTTCTTTGTACATATCAAACTTTTGTCAAAAACTTTTTTACAAAGTTTCATCGTACATATACTGATACTCCTTTTATACTCAATGCACAAACTTGATCGTTTGTTTTCACATCACTTGTGTATACTCAAACAAAATAGTCTTTTGTGTACGTATTTTCTTTGTACATACCAAATACTTTTCATACAAAATTTTCATCTGTACATAACACAGATACCTTTTTACAAATATTCCAACACAGATAAACTTCCATCATTCGTTTCCGTTTCATCTGTATAGACCATCTGAATACCATTGGTATTGAAAGGAGCTTTCTCCTGAGTAAAACTTCTTTCAAATCAATGGGCCACCCTTATGGTGTAAGTCCCATCCCTCCTATGTACATCCATCTTTATCTGTACATAAAAACTCGTTCGTGTACATATTTACTTCCTTGTACACATTCAAACTTGTAAATAATCAAGTTACGCTCGTTTTTTAAACTTTCGTTTCACAGACACTTGTTTATATTTCATAAACTGCTGTAAATAAACATCATGCATTGTTTATATTTCCTTCATAAACTCCTGTGAATACATATCACACACGCACACCTCTTGGGCATCATACAATGAAAGAGACCATAAAATCTCTTAACAGCCTCCTATTGGGCTTCCAATTCAAAGAATCACCCGCGTTAAGATAGAACCCTGAAAGGATGGTTTCCCGGTGAAATCACTTTCAAATTCCCCAGAGAGTAAAATTTCCCGGTGAAATTGCTCTTATTCAGAAAAGGATGGTTTCTCGGTGAAACCCCTTTCAAGCCAAAGCTAGCCATACTCTATAGCTTCCTCTTGAGCTTCATACAAGGACCCTCGATGACCCTCGGAATGCCTCCTCTTAGGCTAACAATACAAGGACCCATGGGCTTCTTAAAAGCATCCCTTTAATCCAATCTATTTCTCCTCGAGATTTAGACATCTATTATCTCTATGGAAGAAGTATCTTATCTATCACATCACATACAGTCAAAAACTTTTTTCAAACTTTTTTTCATAAACTGTTTTCAAACAAAAACATCTCTTAACAGTAAGTGGTAACGCTTGTACACTCAAGCAAAACACCCAATACTTACAGTTAAAAGATTCAATCATCTTTTTCAAACATCTTTCTTAAACATGTAAGTGGTAACGCTTGTACACTCAAGCAAAACACCTAATACTTACGATGAAAGATTTTAATCAGTCAAACTTTTCAAAAATGTATGTGATGAAATAGATTAGATACATTTTTCATTAAGATGACATTTGTCTCTCTTACTAACATCCCGTTGCTTTCCACTAGCATAAGTGGGAACTACGATTGCTCTGACTTTCTCAACATCCTTTTGAGAATACGTAGGCACAAGGTCTCATCCTTGCCGAGCAAATTTCTATCTCTCTCAGACCAAACAAACCATAGAACCCTGTAGATCCGAGCTACAAATGCTCTGATTCCCACTAGGGGATATGTATGCAGAAGATCCACAGATCTTTGCGAGCACAATAATAACAAACACTAGAATCCCACACAATCTGATTCTCAAAATCCCAAAGGAGAAACTTTCCCAATCATAGAAATAGCAATTAAAACACACAAACATATCAAATATATTCATATATAAAGCTGTAGATAACTACATATATTTAGGGTGCTCCATCTATTCCCTTTATATAACAATCCCCCTTACTCAGAATCTCCCCAATGCGTTACGTCTAGTTTGCGCTAGTCGTTACGCATACCAATATCAATTGAGGGTATTTCAGCTTTCCCCTTTTTCATAATCATTAAATCATCTTTCTTGTGTTGAAAATAATAAAGCTTGATGCTCGCGGCATCTTTATAAACAAATCAAAAGATATAAATCGTTGCGTGCCAGAGAATCCGAACTCACGTTCGCATCCTCTAACGCCACACTTTAACGAACAGAAAAATGGCGACTCTGCTGGGGATAACGCTGAAACTTTGATTTTTCAAAAAAAGAAAATGCGTTACTCTGCCCGAGAGCACCAAGCTTTTTTTGTTTTCAAAAAGAAAAGAAAGGGGATAAGCTTTTCATATTTTGCATATATCAGTTTTTCTTTATTGTGTGTTTCATTTCACTTGATGGAAAGAAATCTAACCGGATTTAAGAAACATTTTAAGATCTAGGTGGAGATATTAATCGTGAGCATTCAATGCTTTCGAAGTTAATATTTCCGCATGGAGGTTGTCTTGAGGGTATTGTGTTTAGCAAGTAATTGCGAAACACTTGTATTTTCGGGAACTTAAGAAGTCGAGTGATGTAGAACACATAAACCATCCGGCCATTAGGATGTAGTGCAGAGATTATTCGGGTGTAAGCCTAGAGTAATTTTCATACGATACTACGATCAGGCGAGTTTCTCTTGAAAATATTATTGGACCATCGAGTATTCAACAAATCCAATAATGTTTTGAAGGGGAGTGTTGAGCCTGTATTATCAGTAGAACCCGATTCACAGATGAATAAGCCCATAGAACTTAACCACGTTGATTCTTATCGTTGGCTTCATGCTCGTGACTTCAAACGCTTGACCGTGTGTATAACTACTAACCATGTTTGCCGCATTCATGCATTCATTCATTCATTCAAAAAAAAAACTTCATTTCTCTTCCCATTTCCAAAGAATTTAGAGATTTTTTCTTTGTAAAATATTTTAGGTTAGAGTGATGGACGTCAGAGGAAGATTCACCAAAAGATACAGTTTTAGAATTCCTGATGTAGGAAAGTTAAAAGAGTTAACATCCTTGGTAGAAGATCCCTCGGATTTCAGAAAACGCTATGGAACTCTTCTAACTCTTCTGAACGCTAACGTTGATGAAGGACTTCTCAAAACTTTCGTTCATTCTACGATCCGATCTATCATTGTTTCACTTTCCACGATTATCGTTGATGCCTACTTTGGAAGAGTATGCGCATATCCTAGGAATCTCAGTATCGGACAAAGTGCCTTTCAATGGTTTGGAAGCCATTCCTAAGTCACAAGTCATTGCAACAATGACTCATTTAAAGAAATCTAAGATTGACAAAAACCTAACTACTAGAGGAAAACTCTTAGGATTAACCTCAAAATTCCTAATGGAGAAGGCTCTCAAATTCTTGGAAGCTGGTAGTATGGTAGCCTTTGAAGCTATTTTAGCTTTACTCCTCTATGGATTGGTGTTGTTTCCCAACGTCCCAAATTTCGTTGATATCAACGCCATAAGGATCTTTCTGATTGGAAATCCCGTTCCCACCCTGCTTGGTGATACGTACGTCTCTATTCATCATAGGAATCGTCAAGGAGACGGAACTATCGTGTGTTGTGTACCTTTGTTTTTCAAATGGATTACCTCACACTTGCCTAAATCTCCTATCTCCGCGAAAACAAAGGCGAGTGGCATTGGTCCGTAAGACTCATGTCTCTTACAAACGACGATATCCATTGGTATACTTTGGCAAACAATGAGATGGAAATCATTGAGAGCTGTGGAGAATTTGCCAACGTACCTCTCATTGGTACGAAAGGAGGAATCAACTATAACCCATTCCTAGCGAGACGTCAACTCGGATACGCAAACTCTGGTAAACCTCTTGGATTTACAGTAGAAAGCTACTTCTACCATGAAGGGGAGGATTCCCAAGGATTGAAGGCTAGAATGATTAAAGCTTGCCATCACATCCGAAAGAAAGGAAAAGGTAAGGCAAAGAATTGTGTAGCCATGGAAACCTACACTTCTTGGGTAAAGAAAAGAGCAAAGGAATTCCGAATGCCTTACGCTTATGAAGATCCCATGTTCATCAAAGAAAGAAAAGGAACGCCTGAAGATTTGATGAATAATAATCTTACTCCCAACAAATGGAAAAGAGTCATCAGCAAGCTAAAAGCCGAGAAAGCAGAACTAAAAGCTCGCTATAGAAAGGAAATCTTGAAGAGGAAGATGCATCAAGCCTTTGGATCTTCATCAGACGAAGACGTTTAATTAGTTCAATTTAGTTTGTAATTTTATCATTTATTTTATCATTTGTGTGAGCAATGCTCCAAAAAAAAACAATTGTTGTAATCTTCTTCCAATAATCAATGAAATTTGTGTTTTTCCATCCAAATATTTGCCAAGAAATATCTCTTTTAGCATAAATTCTTTGGAAATTCCTTTTCTTTACAATCATATTCATGCATCATATCTTGCATTTAGGTCTATTGTCTAGAGTCTAATATTTTTCCAGTTGGAATCATTTTTCCAGATAGGAACAGATTGTCAAGCTGTCGCGTCTTAGAGTTTCCCGACTGCGTCCGCAGCCAACTCGAACGTACGATACTAGATCAAAAAGAAGAAAAGTAATGGAGAATTTTGAACAAGAGAATGCTGAACTTCGTAGTACAGTAACAACGCTACAAGAAGAAGTGGAAAGACTCACATCTTTGGTCAACTCACTTGCCACAGCGCAAAGTCAACAAGCAGCATCGAGCAGTCAAAACCAAACAGCAACTTCAGAGGATACTACTACTCCAGTTTCAGCTGTCGCAGCCAGTAGTTCACCTTTCAGCATGCCAGAAGGCTATCCATGGGGAATGCCTTTCAACTTCGGCATCGGAGTTCGCCAACCGACTTCTCAAACGATCTCGCTTGACATACCTACTTTGCAGCAAAACTCTGCTTCACTGCGTGGAATAACTTTTCCACAAGTAACAATGTCGGTTTTCAACCGATCATGTTGAACTCAGCTTCAGTAGTGCATACTACCACAGACGAAGAAGTTCATCACACTCCAGGAAATAACACGAACGCTCGTGGTTCAATGGAGAATCTCCAGGAACAACTCCTCAAAATGCAGCTTGAGATAAAAACGATTCAAGGGAAAGAATTGTTTGGGAAAAGCGCCCAGGATCTTTGCTTAGTTCCTCGTGTAAAAATACCAGCGAAATTCAAAGTCCCTGACTTTGAAAAGTACAAAGGGAACTCTTGTCCTCAGAGTCATCTCACAATGTATGCTAGGAAAATGTCTACGTACAATGAGGATCATCAGCTGCTAATTCATTACTTCCAGGACAGTCTCACCGGTGCCGCACTGAAGTGGTACATGGGTTTAGACAGCACGAGTATCCAAACATTCAACGACTTAGGTAAAGCCTTCGTACAACAATATAAGTTCAACTTGGATATGGCTCCTGATAGGGATCAACTTCACTCCATGTCTCAAAAGGAAAGAGAGACATTTAAGAAATATGCGCAACGATGGAGGGAAATTGCTGCCCAAATTAACCCACCATTGGAAGAAAAGGAGATGACTAAGGTGTTCTTGAATACTCTAAACTCATTCTACTATGAGCGAATGATCGCTAGTGCTCCCGGAGATTTCAACGAAATGGTAAGCATGGGAATGCGATTAGAAGAGGGTGTTCGAACCGGACGTCTAACCAAGGAAGCAGGATCTTCTAGTAATACCAAGAAAATTGGAACCAGTTTTCAAAGGAAAAAAGAGCATGGCGTAGGAATGGTATCCCGAGGGAAACCACGTAAGAATGTCATCCAACAACGACAGGTAGCTGCCATAGCACCCTCTGTCAACATAACTCCAAACACAGGAATTGCTCCGCAATTTCAACAAAATCAACAAACTCAACAGCCTCGTCAACAGGCTCAGCAGTTTCACAACCAAAACCGTACGCCTCGGGTCACTCAGTTCGACCCAATTCCCATGACGTACGCAGAACTTTACCCGGCGCTAATAGAAAGAAACCTGATACGGACAAGGTGACCACCTCCGGTTCCTGAGAAGTTGCCGTGGTGGTACCAAACCGACGTATCTTGCCCTTTCCACCAAGGGGCACCAGGCCATGACCTTGAACATTGCATAGCATTAAAGGCAGAAGTACAAAAGTTAGTAAAGTCTAATCTTCTTTCCTTCAAGAATACGAGCCCAAACGTGCAAGCCAATCCACTTCCACCACGGTGGGCACTCGAAGTTTGATATTGAGAAATACAGACAGGTATCTCGTCACAGACGTAAACCTGATCAAAGGAAACTTGGTGCATCTTCATGAAGCATACAGTACCATGAGCACCTTCACTAAGCATGATTACGCAGCTTGCCACGTCTGCTCCTAGAATATCCATGGATGTCCCACCATAAGAGCAGATATCCAGCATTTGTTAGACATTGGTGATTTACAAATCTACAGAAACCGAGATGACCATGACGTAAATACCGTAGGGCATTTTCCGCATGAGCTTTTAGTCTCAGATATCAACTCGGAAAATCCCGAAGTAAACGTTGTGATCCCTTGTTTCAACATACCCGAGCATGTGGAGATCGCATACAATGGTTCCAACATTCCAACATCTCCTTTGGTAATTTGCCCACCTGGTCCTGTTCCATACAGTTCTACCAAAGCAATTCCTTACCAATACAATGCAACCCTGATAGAAGATGGGAAGGAGAAACCCCTGCCTACACTTCCAGCTAATATCAATATAGCAGAAATCGGACGAGTAACGAGAAGTGGACGAGTTCATACTCCAGTACCACCAAAACCGCCTACAATTCCTGTTGTTAAACAGAACCCAGTTAGCATATCTGCTGAGAATCCTGCAACGATTCCCATTGCTAACCCAAGCACAAATATTGGTTCTACTGATGGAACCAACATCAACTCAGATTTTGAAGAAATACTAAAACTAATCAAGAAAAGCGAGTATCGAGTCGTAGATCAACTGATGCAGACTCCTTCAAAGATTTCAATACTGTCTTTACTCCTTAATTCTGAAGCTCACCGAGAGGCTTTGATGAGAGTACTAGACCAGGCTTATGTGGATCACGATGTGACTACAGACCAATTTGGAGGGATCGTTTCCAACATAACAGCCTGCAACAATCTGAGTTTTAGTGACGAAGAACTTCCGGAAGAAGGGAAAGATCACAACTTGGCCTTGCACATCTCAATGATTTGCCAGTCAGATTCCCTGTCCAATGTATTGGTGGATACGGGTTCGTCTTTAAATGTAATGCCAAAAACGACGCTCGCTCGTTTAGCTTACAAAGGAACGCCAATGAAGTTCAATGATATAATAGTAAGAGCTTTCGATGGATCGAGAAAGTCAGTTATTGGGGAAGTTGATCTCCCGATGACAATTGGCCCTCACACTTTCAAAATTACTTTCCAAGTCATGGACGTACCAGCTGCATACAGTTGCTTGCTAGGAAGACCTTGGATCCACGATGCAGGAGCAGTAACTTCTACTCTCCATCAAAAATTAAAATTCACAGTCAACGGAAAGTTGGTAACTATCAGCGGTGAACAAGCTTTGCTTGTAAGCCATCTATCCAGTTTCTCCTTCATCACCGCTAATGACATTGAAAGGGCACACCTCCCCGAACATCCGTTAGAAGATGAATCTACCAACAAAAGCAGATCATCTATCTCTTCATATAAAGAAGCGGCACAAATGGTGAAAGACGGCAATGCCCAAGGATGGGGACAAGTAATTAAACCTATCAACAACGGAATAAAAGCCGGACTCGGGTTCACACCTATATTCTCTCAGAATGAACCAAAAGAGGAAGCACTTCCCCCGATCAAGGAAGTATTTCACAGTGGAGGTTTCTTAAACCCTGTTCCACAAGAAGTCAATGTTGTAACCATAGAAGAGGAGGAAGACAATCTATCAGAATCTGAAGAGTGGAGCACTTACTTGAATAGCCCTGAATATGTGTCTCAGGAGGAATCATATGCACCGACTGATCAATTCAAAGACATGTCCTTGCAAAGAACATGAAAATCCACCAGTCCCTGCTGAAATTTGGGATACCTTGGGAGAACCAAGTGGCAAATACGACTACATGGTGAAATACACTGCGCCAGAAAGCTCGAAAATTCGGATCGAAGATATCCAGCCTACGGGATGGGGTGATGACTTTGAATACCCTAGTCAACCAGAGGAGGAATACTCGTCTTCTCAAACTAATCAAGATCGAGATCCCAAATGAAGATCTCTGCTAATACTGTGGAATTCACCAAGCGGATCCACGGTTATCACTACATCAACATGATCACTCGAAGATCAAGAGTACGACTCGGGATACGATCTAGAAAGTGTTGCCGACAACGAGTCTCTTCACTCGGAAGACTGGAAGGAACATCCCAAGATTCAACACGAGATCAACAGAAGTACAAATGCTATATCTCATACTTCCGATCATTAATCAAGAAGATCGCTTTAGCAGACAAAAGGCAAGGGCCATCACCCGAGTCTTCAAAGCCCGTCACCAAAGAACCAAAGTCTACTCAAGGTTAAACCAAGCGGAAAATTACCCGAGTACCTCGACTTCCAAGGAGTTCACCACTGGAAACCTGTTGAAGTTAGGACTAATGTTCATAGCTCTAAGTAGTTTATTTTTGCTTTTTGTTTTGAACTCTCGCTTCGCCCAAAGCGAAGAGATGTTTTATAGGGCTTTAGCTTTTAAATAATTTCTCTTTGTCTTGCCCAAGACGAATGACTTTGTATTTTAGGGCCCTGTTCATATTGTGAAACATAAATAAAACGCGTTGTTTTGTTTCCACACTTTGTGTTTATTTTCATTTTTACCCTTTTCTGGAAATGATAATCCTAAAAAACACAGTAAAAAAAAAAACTTCAAAAAAAAAAAAATCAATCAAAAAAAATCATAATAAAATCTGCATACACTTTAAAAAAAAAAACTTTTTTAATCAAACATAAATCAAAAATGCAGATTAAACAGATGGACAAAACCATTGAAAGCAATAACTCTACGCTCTTTCTCAACTTTGAAATCCCCTGTGAATTCGCCGAGGAGGAAGTCGAAGAAGAGATCCCAGATGAAATTTCTCGACTACTTAAGCACGAGGAAAGGATCATTCAGCCTCACAAAGAACCTCTAGAAGCAATTAACTGGGTGCGAGGAAGATACAAAAGAAGTCAATATTGGAGCTTCACTCAACAACAGTGTCAAAAGCAAACTGATAAATCTTCTCAAAGAATACGTTGATGTGTTTGCTTGGTCCTACCAGGACATGCCAGGGTTAGATACCAGCATCGTGGAGCATCACTTGCCGTTAAAACCAGAATGTCCGCCAGTTAAGCAAAAACCTGAGGAGAGTTCATCCTGAAATGGCCGAGAAAATCAAAAAGGAAGTTCAAAAGCAGCTCGACGCTGGTTTCCTAATCACTTCTGAATATCCTTAATGGTTAGCCAACATAGTGCCTGTCTCCAAGAAAGACGGTAAGGTCAGAATGTGCGTTGACTACCGGGATTTAAACAAAGCAAGCCCAAAAGACGACTTCCCACTACCGCATATTGACATGCTAGTGGACAGCACTGCAAAATTCAATGTCTTTTCCTTCATGGATGGTTTCTCTGGCTACAATCAGATCAGAATGGCTCCCGAAGACATGGAGAAGACAACTTTCATCACGCCATGGGGCACTTTTTGCTACAAGGTAATGCCATTTGGATTAAAGAATGCAGGCGCAACTTACCAGAGGGCAATGACTACTCTCTCTTTCATGATATGATGCACAAAGAGATCGAGGTCTACGTGGACGACATGATAGCAAAGTCTGACACTGAAGAGGAACATATAGACTATCTCTTAAAGTTGTTTCAATGACTAAGGAAGTTTCAGCACCGCCTGAATCCTAACAAATGCACCTTTGGGGTAAGATCAGGAAAACTCCTAGGTTTCATCGTCAGTCAAAGAGGAATTGAGGTTGACCCTGACAAAGTCAAGGCTATTCAGGAAATGCCTACACCACATACGGAAAAGCAAGTAAGAGGATTTCTCGGACGGTTGAATTACATCTCCAGATTTATCTCTCAGATGACTACTACCTGTGGGCCGATATTCAAGCTTCTCCGCAAAGATCAGAAGGTTGTGTGGACAGAAGATTGCCAAAGAGCATTCGACAGTATCAAAGAATACCTGTCAGAACCACCAATATTGATCCCTCCAGTCGAAGGAAGACCATTAATCTTATACCTTACCGTACTAGAAGAGTCCATGGGCTGCGTACTTGGACAACAGGATGATACCGGTAAGAAGGAGCATGCCATCTACTACTTGAGTAAGAAATTCACAGACTGTGAAACTCGTTACTCCATGCTCGAGAAAACATGCTGCGCTTTGGTATGGACTTCAAAACGTCTTCGCCAGTACATGATCAATCACACGACTTGGTTAATCTCCAAGATGGATCCGATCAAGTACGTATTTGAGAAGCCTGCCTTAACCGGGAGAATCGCTCGATGGCAAATGCTACTATCTGAATATGACATCCAATACCGCGCCCAGAAAGCGGTTAAAGGAAGCATTCTCGCTGATCACTTGGCTTATCAGCCGCTCAACGAATACCAATCTCTCAAGTTCGACTTCCCAGATGAGGATGTTATGTACTTAAAGATGAAAGATTGTGACGAACCACAACACGAAGAAGGACTAGATCCAGAATCCAGATGGGGCCTAGTCTTCGATGGAGCCGTAAATGTTTTGGCAATGGAATTGGGGCAGTCATCATCACTCCCGAGGGTTCTCATATCCCGTTTTCCGCCAGATTTCTATTTGATTGCACCAACAACATAGCAGAATATGAAGCATGCATCATGGGTATCGAAGAAGCCATCGACTTGAGGATCAAGATCCTTGATATATATGGAGATTCAGCCCTTGTGATCAACCAAATCAAAGACAAGTATGAAACTCATCATCTTGGTCTAATTCCATACAGGGATTATGCGAGGCGATTGTTGACTTTCTTCAACAAAGTTGAACTGCATCATATCCCTCGAGATCAAAATCGAATGGCAGATGCCTTGGCTACTCTATCTTCCATGTTCAAAGTCAATGATTGGAATGATATGCCTAGAATTCGCATCAGACGCCTTGAAAGACCTGCATATGTGTTTGCAACAGAAGCAGTCTTCGACGATAAACCGTGGTTTCACGACATCAAACGTTTCCTTCAAACGCGAGAGTACCCACTTGGTGCCTCGTACAAAGATAAGAAAACTTTGAGGAGGCTTTCTAGGAATTTCTTCTTAAACGGAGATGTGTTATATAAAAGGAACTTCGACATAGTTCTGCTCAGATGCGTCGACAGACAAGAAGCAGACACGATCATCCATGAAGTGCATGAAGGGTCCTTTGGAACCCATTCGAATGGGCATGCAATGTCTAGAAAAATCTTGAGAGCAGGATACTATTGGATAACGATGGAATCTGATTGCTGCAAACACGTCAAAAGATGTCACAAGTGCCAGATCTACGTAGATAAGATCCATGTGCCACCGACTCTACTCAACGTTCTCTCCTCTCCGTGTCCTTTCTCCATGTGGGGCATTGACATGATTGGAATGATTGAACCAAAAGCGTCCAACGGACATCGCTTCATTCTAGTGGCTATTGATTACTTCACCAAATGGGTCGAGCGGATCCCACGCCAGCGTTACGGACAAGTGGTTGTGAGGTTCATCAAGAACAACCTCATTTGCCGATATGGAGTTCGAGCAAGATCATTACAATGGATCTAACTTGAACAACAAAATGATGAAAGAACTGTGAGGAATTCAAGATCGAGCATCATAACTCGTCTCCTTACCGCCAAAGATGAACGCGCCGCTGAAGCGACCAACAAGAACATCAAAAGATCGCCCGGAAGATGGTCATCACAAAGACGGCACGAAATGCGCCATTTGCTCGCATGGGTATCGTAAAGACGCACTTCAACAGGGCAACTCCTTTTCTCTAGTATACGGCATGGGCGGTTCCCGTAGAAGTTGAGATCCCATCAATGAGAGTTCTCATGGAAACTAAGCTATCCGAGGCGAATGGTGTCAAAGCGATCGACCAATTGAACTTAATTGAAGAAAAGCGCTGACCGCCTGTGTCATGGACAACTCTATCAAAGAAGAATGAAGAAAGCTTTCGACAAAAAGGTCCGACCTCGTGGATTTACAGTAGAAAGCTACTTCTACCATGAAGGGGAGGATTCCCAAGGATTGAAGGCTAGAATGATTAAAGCTTGGCATCACATCCGAAAGAAAGGAAAAAAAAGGCAAAGAATTGTGTAGCCATGGAAACCTACACTTGGGTAAAGAAAAGAGCAAAGGAATTCGAATGCCTTACGCTTATGAAGATCCCATGTTCATCAAAGAAAGAAAAGGAACGCCTGAAGATTTGATGAATAATAATCTTACTCCCAACAAATGGAAAAGAGTCATCAGCAAGCTAAAAGCCGAGAAAGCAGAACTAAAAGCTCGCTATGGAAAGGAAATCTTGAAGAGGAAGCTGCATCAAGCCTTTGGATCTTCATCAGACGAAGACGTTTAATTAGTTCAATTTAGTTTGTAATTTTATCATTTATTTTATCATTTGTGTGAGCAATGCTCCAAAAAAAAACAATTGTTGTAATCTTCTTCCAATAATCAATGAAATTTGTGTTTTTCCATCCAAATATTTGCCAAGAAATATCTCTTTTAGCATAAATTCTTTGGAAATTCCTTTTCTTTACAATCATATTCATGCATCATATCTTGCATTTAGGTCTATTGTCTAGAGTCTAATATTTTTCCAGTTGGAATCATTTTTCCAGATAGGAACAGATTGTCAAGCTGTCGCGTCTTAGAGTTTCCCGACTGCGTCCGCAGCCAACTCGAACGTACGATACTAGATCAAAAAGAAGAAAAGTAATGGAGAATTTTGAACAAGAGAATGCTGAACTTCGTAGTACAGTAACAACGCTACAAGAAGAAGTGGAAAGACTCACATCTTTGGTCAACTCACTTGCCACAAGAAAGTCAACAAGATCGGTCAAAACCAAACAGAACGAGAGGATACTACTACTCCGGTTTTAGCCGCGCAGAGTTCACCTTTCAAGATGCGAAGGCTATCCATGGGAATGCCTTTCAACTTCATCGGAGTTCGCCAACCGACTTCTCAAACGATCTCGCTGACATACCTACTTTGCAAAACTACGCTTCGTGGAATAACTTTTCCACAAGTAACAATGTCGGTTTCAACCGATCATGTTGAACTTCGACTTCAGTGCATACTACCACGCACGAAGAAGTTCATCACACCTGAAATAACACGAACGCTCGTGGTTCAATGGAGAATCTCCAGGAACAACTCCTCAAAATGCGACTTGAGATAAAAGCGATTCAAGGGAAAGAATTGTTTGGGAAAAGCGCCAGATCTTTGCTTAGTTCCTCGTGTAAAATACAATAAATTCAAAGTCCCGACTTTGAAAAGTACAAAGGAACTCTTGTCCTCGAGTCATCTCACAATGTATGCTAGGAAAATGTCTACGTACAATGAGGATCATCACCGCTAATTCATTACTTCCAGGACAGTCTCACCGGTGCCGCACTGAAGTGGTACATGGGTTTAGACAGCACGAGTATCCAAACATTCAACGACTTAGGTAAAGCCTTCGTACAACAATATAAGTTCAACTTGGATATGGCTCCTGATAGGGATCAACTTCGCTCCATGTCTCAAAAGGAAAGAGAGACATTTAAGGAATATAACGATGGAGGAAATTGCGCCCAAATTAACCCACCATTGGAAGAAAAGGAGATGACTAAGGTGTTCTTGAATACTCTAAACTCATTCTACTATGAGCGAATGATCGCTAGTGCTCCCGGAGATTTCAACGAAATGGTAAGCATGGGAATGCGATTAGAAGAGGGTGTTCGAACCGGACGTCTAACCAAGGAAGCAGGATCTTCTAGTAATACCAAGAAAATTGGAACCAGTTTTCAAAGGAAAAAAGAGCATGGCGTAGGAATGGTATCCCGAGGGAAACCACGTAAGAATGTCATCCAACAACGACAGGTAGCTGCCATAACACCCTCTGTCAACATAACTCCAAACACAGGAATTGCTCCGCAATTTCAACAAAATCAACAAACTCAACAGCCTCGTCAACAGGCTCAGCAGTTTCACAACCAAAACCGTACGCCTCGGGTCACTCAGTTCGACCCAATTCCCATGACGTACGCAGAACTTTACCCGGCGCTAATAGAAAGAAACCTGATACGGACAAGGTCACCACCTCCGGTTCCTGAGAAGTTGCCGTGGTGGTACCAAACCGACGTATCTTGCCCTTTCCACCAAGGGGCACCAGGCCATGACCTTGAACATTGCATAGCATTAAAGGCAGAAGTACAGAAGTTAGTAAAGTCTAATCTTCTTTCCTTCAAGAATACGAGCCCAAACGTGCAAGCCAATCCACTTCCCAGTCACAGTGGGCACTCAGTAAGTTTGATATTGAGAAATACAGACAGGTATCTCGTCACAGACGTAAACCTGATCAAAGGAAACTTGGTGCATCTTCATGAAGCATACAGTACCATGAGCACCTTCACTAAGCATGATTACGCAGCTTTCCACGTCTGCTCCTAGAATATCCATGGATGTCCCACCATAAGAGCAGATATCCAGCATTTGTTAGACATTGGTGATTTACAAATCCACAGAAACCGAGATGACCATGACGTAAATACCGTAGGGCATTTTCCGCATGAGCTTTTAGTCTCAGATATCAACTCGGAAAATCCCGAAGTAAACGTTGTGATCCCTTGTTTCAACATACCCGAGCATGTGGAGATCGCATACAATGGTTCCAACATTCCAACATCTCCTTTGGTAATTTGCCCACCTGGTCCTGTTCCATACAGTTCTACCAAAGCAATTCCTTACCAATACAATGCAACCCTGATAGAAGATGGGAAGGAGAAACCCCTGCCTACACTTCCAGCTAATATCAATATAGCAGAAATCGGACGAGTAACGAGAAGTGGACGAGTTCATACTCGAGTACCACCAAAACCGCCTACAATTCCTGTTGTTAAACAGAACCCAGTTAGCATATCTGCTGAGAATCCTGCAACGATTCCCATTGCTAACCCAAGCACAAATATTGGTTCTACTGATGGAACCAACATCAACTCAGACTTTGAAGAAATACTAAAACTAATCAAGAAAAGCGAGTATCGAGTCGTAGATCAACTGATGCAGACTCCTTCAAAGATTTCAATACTGTCTTTACTCCTTAATTCTGAAGCTCACCGAGAGGCTTTGATGAGAGTACTAGACCAGGCTTAAGTGGATCACGATGTGACTACAGACCAATTTGGAGGGATCGTTTCCAACATAACAGCCTGCAACAATCTGAGTTTTAGTGACGAAGAACTTTCGGAAGAAGGGAAAGATCACAACTTGGCCTTGCACATCTCAATGATTTGCCACGATTCACATCCAATGTATTGGTGGATACGGGTTCGTCTTTAAATGTAATGCCAAAACGACGCCGCTCGTTTAGCTTACAAAGGAGCAATGAAGTTCAATGATATAATAGTAAGAGCTGATGGATCGAGAAAGTCGTTATTGGGAAGTTGATCTCCGATGACAATTGGCCCTCACACTTTCAAAATTACTTTCCAAGTCATGGACGTACCATGCACTGATTGCTTACTAGGAAGACCTTGGATCCACGATGCAGGAGCAATAACTTCTACTCTCCATCAAAAATTAAAATTCACAATCAACGGAAAGTTGGTAACTATCAGCGGTGAACAAGCTTTGCTTGTAAGCCATCTATCCAGTTTCTCCTTCATCACCGCTAATGACATTGAAAGGGCACACCTCCCCGAACATCCGTTAGAAGATGAATCTACCAACAAAAGCAGATCATCTATCTCTTCATATAAAGAAGCGGCACAAATGGTGAAAGACGGCAATGCCCAAGGATGGGGACAAGTAATTAAACCTATCAACAACGGAACAAAAGCCGGACTCGGGTTCACACCTATATTCTCTCAGAATGAACCAAAAGAGGAAGCACTTCCCCCGATCAAGGAAGTATTTCACAGTGGAGGTTTCTTAAACCCTGTTCCACAAGAAGTCAATGTTGTAACCATAGAAGAGGAGGAAGACAATCTATCAGAATCTGAAGAGTGGAGCACTTACTTGAATAGCCCTGAATATGTGTCTCAGGAGGAATCAAATGCACCGACTGATCAATTCAAAGACATGTCCTTGCAGCAACATGAAAATCCACCAGTCCCTGCTGAAATTTGGGATACCTTGGGAGAACCAAGTGGCAAATACGACTACATGGTGAAATACACTGCGCCAGAAAGCTCGAAAATTCGGATCAAAGATATCCAGCCTACGGGATGGGGTGATGACTTTGAATACCCTAGTCAACTAGAGGAGGAATACTCGTCTTCTCAAACTAATCAACAGATCGAGATCCCAAATGAAGATCTCTGCTTCAATACCTCTGTGGAATTCACCAAGCGAGATCCTGGTTATCACTACATCAACATGATCATCAAGATCAAAGTACGACTCGGGATACGATCTAGAAAGTGTTGCCGACAACGAGTCTCTTCACTCGGAAGGCTGGAAGGAACATCCCCGATTCAACACGAGATCAACAGAAGTACAAATGCTATATCTCATACTTCCGATCCGTTTAATCAAAAAGGCAAAGGCCATCCCTTTTAGCCACAACCAAAGTCTACTCAAGGTTAAACCAAGCGGAAAATTCAGTACCTCGACTTAGTCCCTGAAGTTAGGACTAATGTTCATAGCTCTAAGTAGTTTATTTTTGCTTTTGTTTTGAACTCTCGCCAAAGCGAAGAGATGTTTTATAGGGCTTTAGCTTTTAAATAATTTCTCTTTGTCTTGCCCAAGACGAATGACTTTGTATTTTAGGGCCTGTTCATATTGTGAAACATAAATAAAAGCGTTGTTTTGTTTCCACACTTTGTGTTTATTTTCATTTTACCCTTTTAAAATGATAATCCTAAAAACACGAAAAAAAAACTTCAAAAAAAAAATCAATCAAAAAATCATAATAAAATCTGCATACACTTTAAAAAAAAACCTTTTTTTTAATCAAACATAAATCAAAAATGCAGATTAAACAGATGGACAAAACCATTGAAAGCAATAACTCTACGCTCTTTCTCAACTTTGAAATCCCCTGTGAATTCGCCGAGGAGGAAGTCGAAGAAGAGATCCCAGATGAAATTTCTCGACTACTTAAGCACGAGGAAAGGATCATTCAGCCTCACAAAGAACCTCTAGAAGCAATTAACTTGGGTACTGAGGAAGATACAAAAGAAGTCAATATTGGAGCTTCACTCAACAGCAGTGTCAAAAGCAAACTGATAAATCTTCTCAAAGAATACGTTGATGTGTTTGCTTGGTCCTACCAGGACATGCCAGGGTTAGATACCAGCATCGTGGAGCATCACTTGCCGTTAAAACCAGAATGTCCGCCAGTTAAGCAAAAACCTGAGGAGAGTTCATCCTGAAATGGCCGAGAAAATCAAAAAGGAAGTTCAAAAGCAGCTCGACGCTGGTTTCCTAATCACTTCTGAATATCCTTAATGGTTAGCCAACATAGTGCCTGTCTCCAAGAAAGACGGTAAGGTCAGAATGTGCGTTGACTACCGGGATTTAAACAAAGCAAGACGACTTCCCACTATTGACATGCTAGTGGACAGCACTGCAAAATTCAATGTCTTTTCCTTCATGGATGGTTTCTCTGGCTACAATCAGATCAGAATGGCTCCCGAAGACATGGAGAAGACAACTTTCATCACGCCATGGGGCACTTTTTGCTACAAGGTAATGCCATTTGGATTAAAGAATGCAGGCGCAACTTACCAGAGGGCAATGACTACTCTCTTTCATGATATGATGCACAAAGAGATCGAGGTCTACGTGGACGACATGATAGCAAAGTCTGACACTGAAGAGGAACATATAGACTATCTCTTAAAGTTGTTTCAATGACTAAGGAAGTTTCAGCACCGCCTGAATCCTAACAAATGCACCTTTGGGGTAAGATCAGGAAAACTCCTAGGTTTCATCGTCAGTCAAAGAGGAATTGAGGTTGACCCTGACAAAGTCAAGGCTATTCAGGAAATGCCTACACCACATACGGAAAAGCAAGTAAGAGGATTTCTCGGACGGTTGAATTACATCTCCAGATTTATCTCTCAGATGACTGCTACCTGTGGGCCGATATTCAAGCTTCTCCGCAAAGATCAGAAGGTTGTGTGGACAGAAGATTGCCAAAGAGCATTCGACAGTATCAAAGAATACCTGTCAGAACCACCAATATTGATCCCTCCAGTCGAAGGAAGACCATTAATCTTATACCTTACCGTACTAGAAGAGTCCATGGGCTGCGTACTTGGACAACAGGATGATACCGGTAAGAAGGAGCATGCCATCTACTACTTGAGTAAGAAATTCACAGACTGTGAAACTCGTTACTCCATGCTCGAGAAAACATGCTGCGCTTTGGTATGGACTTCAAAACGTCTTCGCCAGTACATGATCAATCACACGACTTGGTTAATCTCCAAGATGGATCCGATCAAGTACGTATTTGAGAAGCCTGCCTTAACCGGGAGAATCGCTCGATGGCAAATGCTACTATCTGAATATGACATCCAATACCGCGCCCAGAAAGCGGTTAAAGGAAGCATTCTCGCTGATCACTTGGCTTATCAGCCGCTCAACGAATACCAATCTCTCAAGTTCGACTTCCCAGATGAGGATGTTATGTACTTAAAGATGAAAGATTGTGACGAACCACAACACGAAGAAGGACTAGATCCAGAATCCAGATGGGGCCTAGTCTTCGATGGAGCCGTAAATGTTTTGGCAATGGAATTGGGGCAGTCATCATCACTCCTGAGGGTTCTCATATCCCGTTTTCCGCCAGATTGCTATTTGATTGCACCAACAACATAGCAGAATATGAAGCATGCATCATGGGTATCGAAGAAGCCATCGACTTGAGGATCAAGATCCTTGATATATATGGAGATTCAGCCCTTGTGATCAACCAAATCAAAGACAAGTATGAAACTCATCATCTTGGTCTAATTCCATACAGGGATTATGCGAGGCGATTGTTGACTTTCTTCAACAAAGTTGAACTGCATCATATCCCTCGAGATCAAAATCGAATGGCAGATGCCTTGGCTACTCTATCTTCCATGTTCAAAGTCAATGATTGGAATGATATGCCTAGAATTCGCATCAGACGCCTTGAAAGACCTGCATATGTGTTTGCAATGAAGTCTTGACGATAAATCGTGGTTTCACGACATCAAGCGTTCCTTCAAACGAGAGTACCCACTTGGTGCCTCGTACAAAGATAAGAAAACTTTGAGGAGGCTTTCTAGGAATTTCTTCTTAAGCGGAGATGTGTTATATAAAGGAACTTCGACATAGTTACGCCGGATCGCCGAGACAAGAAGCAGACACGATCATCCATGAAGTGCATGAAGGGTCCTTTGGAACCCATTCGAATGGGCATGCAATGTCTAGAAAAATCTTAAGAGCAGGATACTATTGGATAACGATGGAATCGCGCAAACACGTCAAAAGATGTCACAAGTGCCAGATCTACGCAGATAAGATCCATGTGCCACCGACTCTACTCAACGTTCTCTCCTCTCCGTGGCCTTTCTCCATGTGGGGCATTGACATGATTGGAATGATTGAACCAAAAGCGTCCAACGGACATCGCTTCATTCTAGTGGCTATTGATTACTTCACCAAATGGGTCAAGCAGCATCCTACGCCAACGTTACGGACAAGTGGTTGTGAGGTTCATCAAGAACAACCTCATTTGCCGATATGGAGTTCCGAGCAAGATCATTACAGACAATAGATCTAACTTGAACAACAAAATGATGAAAGAACTGTGTGAGGAATTCAAGATCGAGCATCATAACTCGTCTCCTTACCGGCCAAAGATGAACGGCGCCGTTGAAGCAGCCAACAAGAACATCAAAAAGATCGTCCAGAAGATGGTCATCACTTACAAAGGCGGCACGAATCGCCATTTGCTCGCATGGGTATCGTGCCAGACGCACTTCAACAGGGCAACTCCTTTTTCTAGTATCGGCATGGAAGTGCTCCCGTAGAAGTTGAGATCCCATCAATGAGAGTTCTCATGGAAACTAAGCTATCTGAGGCCGAATGGTGTCAAAGCAGATACGACCAATTGAACTTAATTGAAGAAAAGCGCCTGACCGCTCTGTGTCATGGACAACTCTATCAAAGATGAATGAAGAAAGCTTTCGACAAAAAGGTCCGACCTCGTGAATTCTGAGAAGGCGACCTCGTGCTTAAAAAGATTCTGTCTTTTCAAACAGATTCTAGGGGAAAGTGGACTCCTAACTACGAAGGCCCATACATTGTCAAGAGAAGCTTCTCTGGCGGTGCTATGACTCTCACAACCATGGACGACGATGAACTCCCGTATCCTGTGAATGCTGACGCAGTCAAAAAATACTTTGTCTAAAAAAAAAAAAAAAAAAGAACAACTCGGTAAGTCGAAAACCCGAAAAGGGCGGCTTAGGCAAAAATGAGCGTCTCGGTGGATTGAAAACCTGAAAAGGCGATCCGGCAAAATTAGAGACAATAAATGAATTATCCCGATAGATCGAAAACACGAAAAGGCGATCTAGGCAAAAACAAGGATACAAAATGACAAAGTAATCAATTATTTTGTCCATATGAAGAATTTTCCATCAACGGATCTTCAATCAACTCTTCTGAAGCAACAAGCACAGTTGGAATTCAAAGTTGTTAGGGATAGTAGCGGTTATTTGCTTTCAATATAGCCTTTTCCCAATAAATTATCATTTCCAACTTTTGTAAATAGTCCATGGAATCACGCCTTTGGCTGATTACCATTCTATCAATAAATTTGAGCTTTGTGCTTTTTTTTTTTGCAATTCCCACTTTATTCTGTTTTGCAAAATAACGCTTTTTATTGTGAAAATCACTTTTTGAAACTAAAATGTTTTAAATGAATTTCTACTTCAAAAAATTTGTTGAAATAAAAAGCAAAATTTTCCTTTGAACTATGGACGCGGAAATAACTTCAACAGTTTCTCCATGAGTGCTTTGATCTCCAAGGATAAAGACAATCACAGAGTCTTCTCCTCATTGAAATCATCAAAGCACGATATTCTTATCCAAAAGAACCAAGTTGCCAATGAAATGCCTTTCTCGGAAAGTTTAAAACATGCAACTCAATTTCTTCATTAGTGAACATCGCACCATGTGTTGCAATTTTCACCCAAGATTTGTTCGAATGTGACGGTCCTTTTCCCAAATACCTCTTTAGTGTCTTTGTCAAAGTATTGTTAGCATGCATATAACATTCATGACATTCATACTTAATAGCATCATTCATTGCATTTTTTGCATCTCTCAAAATGTTTGCTTCCAAATCACTGGTATAAATCATACTTACTCATACGAGTACAAGTCATCCCCGAGAATATCTCCAAACAGAAAAGATACATTTTTCTTTTTTCCCCAACGGAGTATTCCCAAAAGAAAGGATACGTCTTCCTTTTTCCCCGGCAAAGTCCCCAAGCAGAGAAATACATTTTCTTCTTTCTATCACATTCCCCAGCTGAGATTATCCCTCATTAGGAACAATGTCTTGATTAACTTCTTTCTTTCCAGTTCATTCCTGGATAGAACACTGTCTGTTATTCACAAAGCTGAGTACACAGCAACCTCATTCCTTCAAAGATTTACCTTATTATAGTTATCACTTACGATAATTGGTAAACATCTTGAATTCATTACCATAAACTATCACAGGTGATAATTGGTAATATCATTTCCACTTACCTTAAACATTGTCACAAGGTCGAAGGTAATCTCTTTGTTTCCAAAACGAAACAAATGTTCACATATTCGTGAATCATTCTTTCCCAAGCAGGACGTATTCACAAATTTCCCTTCACTGTCATTTCTTTGATATCCTTTAGGGTAAAACTTTTGCGATCATTTTGCATCATCCACATTTTTGGTATCTTAGGTCCAAATTTTATGATTTCGATATTTATGTTTCTTTACACCTATCAAAACGAAGATATTCATCTTCATCTCTCAAGTTAAAGAAACTTAAATAGGGGCATCTGTCATACCCCAAATTTTGACCTAATATACCACCTTACATTTGCATCATTGTACAACTAACAATTCAAACAGCATTAATCAGGTGTAGCATTCACAGGTCAAAATTAGGGTTTCATCAGATTTTCATCTGATTCAAGAGCTAACCAATTAGGGTTTGAGATTTTCTCACTCCATTTGATCTATCTTGATCAAATCATTAGCCTTCAATCCTCAGATATCCATTTTCCTCACTGATCAATCAAGGATTGACCAATTAGGGTTTTGGTCGAGCATAGGCATTCTCTGATTTTTTGAGCAAGAAATGACTTTTTTGGATAGAGATTGGTCATTATATCTTAGATACAACATCTTGACCTAATTTATGGATTCAAAACATCACAGAGGTTCGAGACTTCATCGATCAATTTCAAAACGTCGATGAAATTTCATCTCAGAGAAAGTCAAACTTTGACTTTTGGTCAAATTTTCAAAACAAAACTTTTCCATCATCAAAATACTTCACATGATCCATCATGATCATAAAAATCAAAGAATTTGGAAAAGTCAACAAAAGTCAAAGTTTTCATACTTAGAAATTTTTCTAAGTGTTGAAATTTCTTATTTTTCAAACTTCAAGCCATTTTTCACCTAGTTCCAATTTGAATTTGAAAAACTCAAAACATGAAAGTTGTAGCTTGTGGAAAAATATTTCCAAAATTTCCAAGAACTCTCAAATCCATGGAGTCTAGATACACTTTTGAAATTGAAACATAAGGCTCCATGACACTTGATTTTCAAAGTCAAAACATCAAGATTATAGGTCATTTTGCATTTTCCTCTTCTAGAACCTTTGCCACCTTGCCAAGAGAGGATAGAACTGATAAAAATCAGTTGGATGTAATTATTATAGGATAGGATCAAGTTGAAATTAACCATGGTTAAAGAAGGAAGCTTCCTTTGCATTTAATGCAAAAGACTTCCTTGCCCTCTAAGGCAAGTTTGAATTACCAATGCCCAATTGCTTGCCTAACATTTCAGATACAATGGCCTATAAATAGAGGTACCAATTCAAGCTCAATGGACACCAAAACAATGCAAAATGATGCTTTCTCTTTACTTTCTTGAAAATCAAGCAATATAGTGCAAATTGAGAAACATAGCATTTTTGAATTTGAGCTAAAACCATGATGAAATTTGGTGTCCAACATGTTTCATAATCATTATTAAACTTGTTACAAACTTAAAATCAATGAAATCAAGTGAAAATCGATTCCATTTTCATTTTTTCAAAACTTCCATACTGCCATAGCTATCGAATTTGAACCTTGGCTTGATTACTTTGAGTTTTGATCATCCATACACCTTCCATGAACATCATATGAGTGATCCAGATCATTGGCAATCATCTGTAACACGATTTACACCAAAATCCATTTCTATTTTTCACGATGCGGTCGACTTGAGTAGGATGATCCAGATGAATCCATGATGCGCAGGCTATCCTCACAGCTTCCATACATGCCGTTGGTGCTCAAGCAGTCATAAAACAACAACTGGAAGCATCAAAATCCAGTCTTCGATTCTCACTTTTCCAGGTATACATATGAACTGTGATATCATAATTCCTTGCAT